>VXBP01002355.1:77979-154868 GCA_013400115.1 Rhinopomastus cyanomelas
ACACCGTCCCAAGAACGGACGGGGCGGGGGAGCGGGGGGCGCTCGGCTGAGAAGCCGCAGCCCAAGAGGGCCTGCAGCACACACGAGCGGGCTACATACTTCCTGCTTCTTCCTCTCCTTCTTCTTACTTCCTGCCTTTTCTCTAAACAAACCGCCCGCTCCTTTTCTCATAGGCTAACCCAACACGGACATCCGGGGCAGGTCCAGGACCAGCGACACCTTCCCCCAGGACAAGTCCCCTGTGGGGGAGGGGTCCTCCAAAACAAAACAACTCCTTTTCTTTTCTTCTTCATGAAAGCAGAACTGCTGTATGTTTGAAAATGCTAGCAATTTTCAAACCACAACAGCCCTGTAGAAAGTAAACTGAGACAAAGTCTTGGACTGCAAGTCTTTTGGCAACCCTAGTGTTTTCTTCCAAAACGTGAGTTACCTTGTTTGTCCAGTCATGCTAGTCCTGATCACAGCTATTCCCTAATTAGAAGCGAGAAACTTATTTTCTGCTTTCAGTATCAAATTTCAGTATAAATTTTCAGTATAAAATCACTTTCTTGGCACCTGCCTACATACCTGACAGCTTTCTGTCTCTTCTGTTTACCTTTCCATAATTTTTCAAGGCTATATGTAATATCTAATCAGATTATTTTCTATTTTCAGTCCTTCTGGTTCAGCATGATTCATGCAATTGCTTTTCATGTCACTTCTATTAACATTCCCCATGTCCCAAGATCTGGCAGATAATTCAACTGGACAACTACATTACCTGGAATCACTACATCAGACATATTCTGAAGAAAGAAACCTTTAGTCTTCCATCACATACAAATAATCTTAAATACCTGTATCCCTTCATATCTGAGCAATTAGTTTGCTCTTTGCAGTATTTTTCTTTTTTCTTCTTTTCATACAAATTCTTTCATGCTTGACTCCTTCAACCTTAGTGGAGTTTCTCGTCAAGATTCTTTTTGTTCCTTTCAAATGTTTCTTTATTTCTTGTAAGCTTTAGATTTCTTCTATAGACAGTTTTGCTACTTTATGTATAATACACTGTCTTTTATCTTAGCTGTACCTTAGATTTCATTATTGTGGTATGATAATACATAAATCTTCACATAAGAGCTGCTACCCAACATTTTCTTACATCCATATGTGGGAAGGATTTAAAGAAATGTGCTAAATCCATTCTGTGATACGAGATGAATTACCGTTTCAGCTAACTTGTGGATAGAGGCAAAAAAACCTCAGGATTCCTAGATATACTGCTTTAGCTAGTAAAATTAAACTAAGTTAGAAGAAACAAAAAGAACAGCTGCTATCACCCTGGTTTTGTCCTGTATCTCAGCTCAGCACGATGCAATCTCTTTTACCTGCTTGCCTGTGAGTTTGCCGGTATTCCCATATCCCCAAATACCCATTAGCACCTCAGTAACAACTGCTCCATTCCCAGGACATAGCACCGAAAGAACTGTAAAACAGGAGAAATGAAGCCTTCATTTGGTCACATCCTGAGTGCTAGCTCAGCAGCAGGGCAGAGTGAGCTCAGGTGCCACCATCACATTATATGTGACTTCTCATCTCAGATTCTGAGTGAGTTCTGGCTGTTTTCTAACCTCTTGAACTAATTGCAGAAGAGCAGTTAACAGCCACGCTGCTTTAATTTATCAATAATGAGAAGTGAGCTGGAGCTGTCAGGAAATACATTTGACATCCCAGCTTCGAAGAACAGGAACTCTTTGCTCCCTCTGTAGATAGGATGGGAAATACAATCATTACTAAACCTAATTTATTTCATAAGCAGAGTTGGCAGTGTGATTCCTTTTCAAGATTTCCTGGCACTTTCCTATTATGGGTTTCTGCTTTTAGTTGTCTACATCAGACAAACATGATTTGTTCAGACTGAAATAACCCAAGCTGAACATCTGCTTCTTCTGCTAAGATTAGTTTTTTGTCTTTCAGGTTGTAGTTACATTTTTAAGCTATTGCAACTTTAAAACTGTATTCACATTAGGAAGACATCAACTCGGATGGCAAAGACAGTATATGGTAAAGGAATAATTGTAGTATGGAGCCACAGCAGCTTTGTGCTTTACCTTACAGTTAGGTAAAGAAGGTAAAGAGTGGGATGTGACCTTTGAGGCAGGAATCATTAAGGAATGCAAAGGTTGATGGGCTATAGGTTGTAGAAAGGGAAGACAGGCGTTACTTTGGTATTTCCCATTCTTATTTCTCAGAATACAACAAAATATTATTAGGGTTCAAAGTGCTGAAGAAAGACTGTCTTTTGTGGGCAGCCTTCACAGCAGCCCAGGGAGAGATTAAATAACAAATTTATTTTTCTTTTCAAAACTGAGGAAGTAGAGGGGAACTGAAATGCTATATTCTTATTTACAGAAAAGTAAATTTAGAAGTTCCCTATTACTTCCACAAAAATTCAGTGGGTTCTATAGGGACAGTAACAAGAACTCCCAAGTCTGGCATACATATTTCCACAGAAAATTAATGTTTTACACAAGCAGAATAAGAAACAAGCAAAAAATTGTAAGAATTTTATGAGCTCCATGAAAACTGGTTGTCTTGTTAGTGCAACACTTTGGGACAAAACTGTTTCCATGCAAAGAAACACTACAGCCATATAAGTATTAGAGAACAGAGAATTCTTGTTGGGAGATATTGTATGGGTCACTGTGCATTCTCAAGATTTCAAACAGCACCTCAGCTGATCTGCAGTAAGAGAACCCGAAATTATGTGGTATAATGGAATCAACATCAAGCAATATTTTGTCTATGAAAAAAATTCATGCTGACAAAGGAAATTAGAACAGTGTAAGGAAACCTAGATTCTGTCTGAAAACCTGGATACAGAAATTCCCTGTAAAGCAGTACAAATTAGTTGATGTTACCAGAGCAAGAAAAACCGTAGTGACAGAATAAAATGTTATCCAGGTTCCAGAATACTTTATTATCACCACCTTAGGTCACTAAGCTTCACAAGCTACATCCATCAAGTTTGATAGCAGGATATATACTCACGGCTGAAGCTAGAAGGTGCAGTACTTTAATGTACTAACCACTTACATTAAGACACCTGGGTGCAAAGTCAGTTAAGACAAGAACAAAATGGGTTTGTTGGTCTCAGCCTGCTCTCTAGTGGACAACTGCACATAAACCCAGTCCTGGAAAGAAGCCCAAAATTAGATTTGTTGGCCAAGACATCTGGTGAAATTCTGGTGACATATTCACAGAATCACAGAACATTAGGGTACTGTTAACCAGGGTTTGAAAGGGGATCACAAGGGGAAACAGGTCAGTGGAAAGCAGCAAAGGCAATTAGATTCTTCGATGTTACGGAAAAATTAAGATAAGATGACATGCTGCCATGACAGACATATATAATGTTTGTGATTAAGTAAAATGTTTGGTTTCATTTACCCTTTGTGATAGCACAAGACATGAAGAAAGAAAAAAATTGACACACATGATAATAATAAAGGAAATATTTTCTTGATGAGTAATTAATCTGCAAACTGATGTCTGAAAGACAACTTAGAGATAAGAGCAGAATAGGACTTCAAAAATATAACGCTTTTATATTAATAATGAGAATAGCAATAGTTATGTTAGATAGTATTAAAAGTTATGAGCACTACAAACTCTCATGATTCAAGATATAAAACAAACATAAGTCTCTTAGAGCATGGGAAGGAACTAGCCCACAGATATTTCACTTCCTGAGTGCATCCCATAAAATGGGAACATTGACTTTCGCGGGCTGCAGTACAATGCTGGAGTCTTAGATTTGTGTAGTCTGTGGTATTTCCTAGGCTTCCAAGAAAAATTCCTTAGCGACTCATTTGCAGAAATTAGCTGCAAAAAATTGCCTGGAAATCTGACCCATTTCAGGTTATTTCCCTTTATGTTGCTTAACCTTTTACTAGCCAGGAGAATAACACTCACTGGCATCCAAGCATTTACAATCATAGGCCAACTACAGAGGCAAAGTAAACATTTCATTGAGTTAAACTATCTTTCCTAAGCATCTTTTCTTTTGTTTACTAAAAGAAAAATAGTTATGACTAGCTTATAATTGACCATTATGTATTTTACATATATACATGTAAAATTATAGATGTTACATAACAATTTCATTTTAAATAGTCTCTTTTGCAATCTCTTAATGTCAAAGCAGCTTCTCTGACATGATTCTGATTTCAAATTCAGAGAATAATTTTAATAATTAAATAGTGTTACCCTCAATTTTGCAAAGAAATGCAACTCCAGGCATACTTTAAAGAGCAATTTATCAAACATGAATTTCCATTGTTCTCTCTCAGTTACTAATTATACTATTAGTTTCTCAAAGCTCTTTTTTCTGTGGTGCTTTTATAATTATCACTTCTGATTATTTTATCTCCAGTCTTCATGGTTTACTCAAAGACTGCGCTAGCGTGAAAATGTAAGTTAACATTTCCAGAAAAACATTTGTTCTAAACTTTGTAGATAACTTACTTTTATCTACTTTTTAGAAGTGAACCAGGTGAATCTGAAATGTCTCTAAAATCACAAGGCAAATAAAGTAAAATTTTAACTTATTGAGGAAAGGAGGTGAATTGTAGTTTCTGCTTATGTGAAGATGACAATACGCTTCCACGAGTAAATTCCTACTCCAAAATTATGTATTTATGGAAGATCTTGACAAGTACAAGGTCCTTGAAGATTAGAAAAAATAATAATTGGAAATGTGAAATAGGACCTAAAGTTATCAAGCATAATGCAGAGGAATGAAACAGCTAAGACTCGTGTAACTTCAAAAAAATTTGAATTATGCATTTAATTTCAGACTTGTGGCACGAATTAGGATAAGTACCAGCAAAATAGCAGCTTTTGCAGTTAATAACAGACAATGGATTAAGTTTGTCAATTTTTCTAAGCTGACAAATGGAAGATGATGGTTGCTGAAATGAGCTGTAGATTATATGAGAACTACTACGGTACTTAAGAGCTAATACTTTTATTCTAAAAGCTTGAAGCTGTAAAAATTAATAATAAAACTGTATATTTTGCTAGTTGTAGTGCTTCAGGTATCCAGTAAAGTAAGGTTTCTTGATGGAGGTAGTCTTCTGTTTCTACATGGCATCAAACATAGCCTTCCAAAAATCATAGAATCATAGAATCATTACAGATCGGAAGGGACCTGAAAGATATCTAGTCCAATCCGCCTGCAACAGCAGGATCACCTAGACCAAGTCACACAGGAACCTGTCCAGTCGGGTCTTGAACATCTCCAGAGAAGGAGACTCCACAACCCCCCTGGGCAGCCTGTTCCAGTGCTCTGTCACCCTCACCGTGAAGAAGTTCCTTCTCAGGTTGATGTGGAACCTCCTATGTTCCAGCTTACAACCATTGCCCCTTGTCCTATCACTACATGACACCAAGAACAGCCCAGTGCCATCATCCTGACACCCACCCCTCAAATATTTGTAGACATTAATGAGGTCACCCCTCAGTCTCCTCTTCTCCAAGCTAAAGAGACCCAGCTCCCTCAACCTCTCCTCATAAGGGAGGTGTTCCACCTCTCTTATCATCTTTGTTGCCCTACGCTGAACTCTCTCCAGCAGCTCCACATCCCTCTTGTACTGAGGAGCCCAGAACTGGACACAATACTCCAGGTGTGGTCTCACCAGGGCAGAGTAGAGGGGGAGAAGAACCTCTCTTGATCTGCTAACCACCCCTCTTCTAATCCACCCCAGGATGCTGTTGGCCCTCTTGGCCACAAGAGCACATTGCTGGCTCATAGTCATCTTGNATCACCCCAAGTGGCCACCCCCTCCTTCCATGACTTATAGGCTTGCTTCTTCCTCTTCATTTTGCCTAGTAGTTCCCTGGTTAACCACACGGGTCTTTTGGCCCCCTTCCTCGACTTATTCCTTGTTGGGATACTCATTTCTTGTGCTTCTAGAAAGCAGTCCTTGAATGTTTGCCAGCTGTCCTGAACTCCCTTACCCGCCAGTACCCTGTCCCATGGGATGTCCCCTAGCAATTGCTTGAGAAGGCCAAAGTTGGCCCTCCTGAAGTCCAGGGTTGTGGTTCTGGTAGCTATTCTGTCCCTGCCACACGAGACCCTGAACTCCACCATCTCGTGGTCACTGCAACCGAGGCAACCCCCAACCTTCACTGACAATTCAACAGCAGTAGGACCAAGAAAACTCTATCAGAAGTACCAACTGCATGCATAGAATTTCTGTTGTATTCATGACCACCTGCTGGAAAACACTAATGCACAGAACAAACATAAGTAAGATAGCTGTAGCTCAAAATGGATAGTGCTGGAAGTGAGATATAGCAAGTACACTGGTAAAGGAAGAAATCCCACCCATAATAGTGGTGCCTTACTGCTAGAGGACAAATAGTAAACAGCATTTATGCTATGCAAGATCTTAATCTTTATTTGTGATCTTACAAAAGAGCTTAAAATCCTTTCCTTTCTGCAGAGCAGAGATCTGTGCATACTAAAGGAGCAACATACTGTAACCATGACTATATATTCCAGGGACATAAACCACTAAATGACAGCTCAGCATCAGCCAAAGCTGATCAAAGCCTCAGGAATCTTATCTCCCCAACTTCTGTGGGAGCCCACTGTGACAAGCTTATTCTTTGATCCCAAATTTAGAATATGTCAGACTGGGTTAATCCTACATGTTTATTTTCACATTTGACAATTTTTTTTAATGAAAGTGATAGGCACAGCCCAAGCTTTCAACTCTCTCACCAAAAAGTGAGTTAGAAAAGCTCTAACTTGGATTTCAGCTTTCAGGTGAAATCTATGCAGTTTTCTATCAGCTTTTCTTCAAAAGGTTTCTGAACTGGGTTGCAAAGAAACACAAGTAGTAAAGAACCTTAGAATAGAAATCTGGAAAAGTACTACAGAAAGGAAGTGAGAGTCTGTTGTTATTTTAAATCTCATTATTATGAAAAGTCATCGACTTTGAATACCATAATCCAACTGTCTTACCCATGATACAGATTTCCCACACTGGACGGTGAGATCTCCTATACCCAAAGGTATCATACACTTCAGACAATCAGGCCTTCACCCTGAAGGTTCACCCTGAGCAGCGGACCTTCCTATGAGCCTGACTGGTGACTGAGGTGTTCAAGGAGTGCAAGGTGCCTCACATGATGCTGATGAAAGGAGAGTCCTGTACATTCTTTCTCAGAATCATTCACTGAAATCACTACAAATGACTTCCTCATAGGGACCTCAGTATTGATCCATTTCCTTTGGTCCCGCTGATGCCATGTGTGCAGGACTCATCAAACAGCTAAGTCACTGGACAGACAGCAGTAAGAGTTGTCTCTGTTGCTTTAGCAGGGAAGGTCAAGTCACGTGCTACTTAAAATCCATAGTCTTATAAAAAAATCTAAGCATCACTCTGATTATCATTTCAGATAAATCAGAAAAGTCCAGTCACCCCTCATCACCATGTTCCCAAAATGTCAGTGAGAGTGCCCCAAAAATACAAACAGGAGCAACAGCTCACTAAAAGTGATATGAGGGTGAGAAGCACAGGGCAGCTGCATGAACTAATTATCCCTAGAAACAGGGGAAGAAGCAAGGGCAGGTAAGAATACAGAAAGTCCTAGAAGAGCACATGTACATCCCCATTTGTCCCCTGTCATGTCTTGTCTGTCATGTCTTTTTTCTCTATAGACCCAGCTTGGAGAAAGGGAATCCTGCCAGGTATCTCCATTGACAACATGTAGACTGGATCATGGCACAGAAGAGCTAGTGGCTTACACCCAGGCACCTCTCTTGCCTACAGTTTAATTTTAATTCAAAAAAGAATAACAAAGTAAGAAAGAGGAAGTCTTTTAAAAGGAGGAGAAGGGTAGCTCAGTCTCAACTCTGTACAGAAACTTAGGAAAGGGTAAAAAGAAGCTGGTGTAACTAACCAGCAGGGTTAGTGAGGTTTTTAGAAACAAAAATACATCTTTGAAAGGGCTGAAGTCATGTTCAAACGACTCAAGAAGAAAGAATCGCAAACTCTGGCAGGTTAAATGTGAAAACAACCAGGCTGACCAAAAAGCATCTGAAGTAACTAACAAAGGAATCAAAACTAATAATTCTCTTCTCTACAAAACACATCAGGAACAGGAAGTTTGCCAGAATCCTTAAGGCCATTTCATTCTCAGGGCATAAAAGAGTACTCAGAGATGACAAGGTTATTGCAGAGAAGGTAAGTGAACTCTGCATTGGTGTTCACTGTGGAAGGAACTGGGAAGGTTCCAAAATCAGGACCCTTCTTGGCAGGGGACTCATCTGAAGATCAGTCTGAAATTGAAATTACTGTAGAAGAGATTTGGAATAAATAGATAAAGTGAAAATCACCATGACTGTGTAGTATTCACTCCAAATTTCTAAAAGAGCTGAAGGACGAAAGAGCTGAATTACTCACAGCAGGGTGTTACCTATTGCTTAAAATCGCCTTGCTTCTGGAAGGCAGCAGATGTGACATCAATTCTTTTAAAAGCTTCCAGAGAAAATTCAGGCAATGGCAAGGATGTATGTCTGATGTATACTGGGCAAATTGCTAGAAAGTAGACAAGAAACAGAATTACGGGGCACTTGGACAGGTCTGATTTATTTGGGAGGAGTTAGCATTCTGTTGCAGAAAATACTGCTTTACAGTGCTGATAAAAGCTTTTCAAAGGAGCCAAAACTAGTGTGGATAATAGGGCAGTGATGATGTCAATACAGTCTCATTTGATTTCCAGAAGACATGAGTTCAGGTTAGAATTAGGGTTTGCTGAACCAGAATAGAGTATCTACAACAAAGGTAAGATTGAAGGTAGTAAAAATACCACTGAGGAAGTGCAAGGCAGGAATTTTGAGGTTTACAGGGACAAGATTATTGGAAAGCATCCTAACTGTGTTCAGACTGGCGTGACATTAGCCTCAGAGCAAGACTGAGGAAAAGCAGTTGGAAACAGCATGGCTTTTGTTTCCAGATAGAGGAAAAGGCCTCATAAATCAAGTATCCCTTACTGGCAGACCTTAAGAGGCTCCTTTGGGACAGCATTAGGTTAGGGAATCCTGAACCTGCCAAAACAATGAGGGCTTTAAAAGGTAAACTTCCTGCATGCATAAAATGTTACTTAAAAGATAAAAAAAGCATCAGAGTAAATGGTCAGTTCACACTGTGGGAATTCATAGTGGTCTGCCTGAGAGGTGTCCTTCAGCACATTAATAAATTACTTTGAGACAGAAGCCAATAATGAGATGAGCATGTGCGTTGGTGATAACATAACATCAGTTGTTAAAGGAACACAGGTTTGTTGTGAAGAACTACTGCAGTCCCAGAGACCACTGAAATCTCAGAACATACAATAAATACAAACTTTGCCTCATCTTTGAAGGAAGTGGAAGAGAACATGCCAAGAAGGATACTCACTGGACCATGATTATGTTGAGATGTCCACTCTGTGACTTCACTTATTTGGCCCCACTGTTGTACTGAATCTAGAGTGGTTCAGGAGGCTTTTGGGTTGCAAAGGCCCAAGAGTTCCACTGTCATGATGGACAATCACCAAGGGCCAGAAACCTTCAAGAAGGGATGGTAGGACATGCAAGCCATTGTGGCAAAACCATTAAGTAACATGAATAGGTAAACTAGAGTCTGAGGCTGACTGCTGACATGTGAAATTGGCTATAGGACACAAGTTTATGGGACGTTGCTTTGCATGTGGAACACAAAAATACTCTCTCTGCATGCAAAGTCACAAACTCAGGCTTTATTCTCCTGATCTTATGCAGCTGAAAGAGAAGACATTAACATTTTTCTGTTTATTTTTTTCATTATTTAAAATCTGTATTAAATAAGTAAGCAATAATGAAGTAGGTAAGGATAAAAAACCCCAGCTGTTGCTATCAAAAGTTTTATGCATAGAATTGCATAGGTTGGAAAAGATCTTTAAGATCATTGAGTCCAACCGTTAATCTAAGTGTACTAAGCTAAACCATGTCCCTAGGCTCCATATCTATACAACTTTTAAACACGTCTAGGCATTGTGATTCAACTCCCTCCCTGGACAGTCTGTTCCAAGGACTGATGACCCTTTCAATGAAGGTTATCCTAATGTCCAACCTAAAATTCTCCTGGTGAAGCTTGAGGCCATTTCCCCCTGTTACTTGTGAGAAGAGACCAAGACAGCAATAAGGACTCCCCTGAGCATTCTCCTCTTCAGACTAAACAGCACCAGCTCCTTCAGCCACATCTCATACAGCTTATTCTCTAAACCCTTCACCAATCTTTTTGGCCTCCTTTGGACCCACTCCAGCACCTCAACATCTTTCTTGTACTGAGTTGTCCAAAACAGAACCCAGTACTGGAGGTGTGTTCTTCTGTGAACAGTATATTGCAAAAGTCTCAAGTCAGACTTCACCAGGAATCTCTGTTTCAGTGATAAGTGTTTCCGTGGCAAGAAATTTTAAAGGAATTTCAGTTCTAAATATATAACAGCCTGCTGGTTGGAACAGTAATTCTTCTTCCATCAAATTTAATGGGTACTTTTTAGGTTTAATGTGTTTGTGACATTTTTGCAGGCTCATTTTTCTTTTGTTGTCTTCACATTGCTACAGAGTCACACACCAGGGTACCTTATGAAACTGTGATGTAAAACTTGATTGGCAGGATTTTGTGTGTAAAATACATGTTTAATGACATTTCAAAGTATTCCTCGATGGAATCTACTTTGTTCTCTATTAGGCTGTACTTCCTTTCTGTTAGGTGGAAAAGTATTTTTGCATTGGATACGGTACCACATACACTGCTTTATGTACTGTCACTAAAATGTTACATATTGCTTATGGCATTATGGCAGGTATCTAAGAATACAAGAGGAATATTTCTTTTCTGGTAAACTACCTTCCATGCAAATGGAATGTTTACTATTTCTATGTGAAGAGTACCAAAATACAAATAATGCATAATGAATGGACTAAATTTCTTTGAGGAAATGACAATAAGAGCTGACAGAAGTCCAACAGTACATATTATTCAATGGGATTCCAAGGAAACCTTTTACCCTGTAAGAGGTACCTTACTAATGAATAGGGTAAGAAGGTAAGGAAGTCATACTCAACTGGGTAACAAACTGGCCTGCTTGCAAAGTCAAGAAATTACCATAAATGTAAAAGGGAGATGACAAATGCAGCAGCACAGAGCTTAGCATGAGATCCTCGTCATCATCATACTAACGAACTGAATAACTGAGAGAGCTTCAAGGTGAGCAATTTGATGTGTCAGGAGTACAGGGAACAGCTGGTCATGAACAGAAAAGAGGAAAATATACGGTAAAATTAATAAAAGTGGATATGCATATGCCATAGAAAATTTAAAATGTATAAAAGCAAGCATAAGGAAGTAAAAAAAAAAACAACCCAGAGATTATGCTCTAAATTATGGGCTGTGCTAAGCATGTAAAAGACCTAGCAGTGCTCAATACAGGTAATTAGAGAAATTATATTTAGTTATGCACAAATCATTTGGTAAGAATGTAAAACACTGCATAAATACAGTTAGCCATTCAGGATCGGGCAGCAACCAGAAAGGACAAAAATGATATGCAGAAGATGGAGAATGCGAAAGCCGAACTTGTATTACAAAGGAGTATTAGGAGAACTGAAAACCAGAATATTAGATTGAATCTGTCCTAGGAATACAAAGATTATCAGTTCTTTCCATCCATTTACTTGTTTGTCTGGCTTTTTGCAGTGAACAGGTAGTTATGGCGGCAGAGACTTTAGCGACTAACAGAATTGCAAAATCAGTTTTTCTCTTTCTCTTAAAATGTCCCAGTAATTTTCAGAAAAGTGTAAGGACATATACAGGTAGCAAACAGCACTTGTTGGAAGACTGCTGGGAATGAAGAGGGATTTAGCACACTGTATTTCCAAATTGCACACATTAAGCACTGAGCTATGATCCTCATTGCTGTACTCTCTAACTAGAACAGTATATGCAAAATTCTTTGCTGTATATGCCCCTGACCTTTGAGTGTTACAGTGCAAGTTTCTCTCCCACCTGACTGTACATACCCAAAAACAGGGAGTGGAAGCAGGGCTATTACTACCAAAACCTTGATGTCCACAGTTACATGGAGATTTAGTTTCCCATCTGCCTTTTCAGTTACCAAATGCAGTCTTTGTGAGTCTTTAGTCTTAAAAGAACCAGTTAGACAAGACTAAAACAAATGCAAGCTACATTTCACTGCATGTGATCACACTCATTAGTATCAAGATGGCTTATTCTTTTGCCATCAGCATCTCACAAATAAAAATTTTGCTAGAGCTGAAGTAAAGAAATAGCTGATGCTACTGGAAATGCTCACAGAAGCATCAAGTCTATTCTGACTGAAAATACAAAAAAAGTAAGTGGCTAAATCAGTCCATAATTAGGGACTATTTGTGATTTGTTACATCTTTGCATCAGGGAGTAATACCTGCTCTCAGGCTAGATTATGATCCTGCTTTGTTACTCACACTTCAGTTACGCTGATTAGAGCAAAGCAGAATGAAACCTGAGGCTCTCCCAAAGCCCTAACCTGATGCTCACCTTCAGAGAATCAGAGTAAATTCTAGACACATAAATCTAATTCTCCGCTCTTCATATTGCTTTTTCATAGTTTTGAAGTCTGATGATCTGAGTTCTCAGTACTCTGCAGCCCTGAGACAAGATAACAGAAAGCTGGGGGTGAAGAATGTGAGGTTATGGCTTTAATGTTATTATTGCTTGTTTGTCGGCCTTTATTAGGATAACATCAACCAGTGTGACATCAAAATTCTGGCGTGACTGAGGCTAGTTTGATGAAGAAAATACAGAATCAATTCTTGCAGAAAGCAAAGACTATCACACAGGGTCACTACCTTCTGTTTCATGTCCAAGACCAATGCCAGAACCCTCATGAACAAAACAAACCCAAAAGATGCCCATGTGCTTCTCTAGTATTCTTAGGACAGAGGTTAAATGAGTATAGTTACCACACCTCCTATTGGAAGAAATAGAAATAGGAGTGGAAATAAGAATAGAAATGAAAATAAGAATAGGAATAGAATAGGATTTTTTTTTCCACAGTGAATTCTAATTTTCACTACCTAGAGCAATACTGCTACCTTCCTGCTGATGTCAGACGCCTGTGGAGAAAATAGGAGTGAAAGCAGTAATTGTGGGGAAAACTGTCTGCAAGGTTTTTGTTCAGGGAGTCAATGCATTGAGAAGAAAATAAACCTTCTCCTTGTTCCATCTGAATCACTGTCACAGCAAAGGGACGAACTATGCCATGCTGGTCTGTTCTGTGTCAGTATTTGTAGACCCTCTAGATTATTAAGTATTTCTAAGTCAGTGCAGAGAGCATTCATGGCTTTCTTTTATGATTCTTTTTCTTGAATTAGCCTATGGCTGTTCATGCTCAATTCTTAACTTATCTCGGATATTTTAATCATCTTACTGGGTCATGGCAATATAAAAGGTGCTGTGAAACTCTCTGATGAATCTTAGATCTATACTTCATATCTAATATTTTCATAAAGAATTTTTCCTCAAAGACAGTCAGACAGACTGTCTACCTTTGGTAGATTTCCACATTTTGGATCCACACATTAAGATGCAAATTATCCCTACTCTCTCTCTGCAAAGCAATCTCCTAAAGCGCCTTTTCACAATATTTTCAGTTTCTAACTTTTGAATGCTCAGTTTTGCAATACCAATAGCCATTTTTGGTAGAATATGCGAAACAGAGCAATCTGCTGTTAGCGTGATGGGCATCAGCGGTATTATTCCTGGTTTTTGTGAGCACAATGATGAATACAAATAGGCCCAATGCATTTGAGAATAGTTTCTTGGATCCTGTTCTGGACTTTTTTCTGTTTAATTGCTTCTTTTACAAAGCTTTCAAGACATTTAGAATTTTTTTATGTCTTTCTAATAGTTTGGAAGAAATATAATAATGTTTTGAATAGCCATGTAGTGAATGAAGCTGTGAGAATAAAATGAGGGTAGAAGCAGCAATATTCTACTACTTTTTTAATATACTACTGTAATATTAAAAAAGGACTTACTGTGACTTCCTTGCTTTACATTATTATATGAAGAATAATTAATATATTGGATATACATATTGGTAGCTCATTTATCACTAAATGGTCATCAGCTATGGTCTAAATGGTGGTCTTGAAAATTGTATTTTATATTCTCTACTTTAATGAACAATCTATTTCATCCTCTCAAATCTTAAATGAAAAAAACCTATATTTCATATATGATGTTTGCAACAAAAATAATACAGCTTCAGGCATGAACGTATAACATTATTTTCTGAACACAGGGGCATCATTAATCCTGAGAGACAGTCACCTGCTAAATCAATTAGAAAAAGATAAGTACTTTCAGTTAGCTTTACCTGTTCATTATCACAAGAAATTCAGCTTGGTGTAGCTGTCTAAGACACCAGCTAAGCAAACTGATGATGAAGTTCCAATGGTTTGCATGAAAGTTAAGCTAAACTATCTGAGTCAATGTTATTCAAGATCAAATTAATAGAGCATGTGTCTCCATGTCCATCAGAGCTACACTCAACCTGTTAGCATCCTCTATTTTTCAACTACTCTCAAATTTGTAGCACTGAAATATAGGGATAGGTTCTATTCATAGCATTTACAGTAATGGTATTCCATAAAGATGCTTTACTTTATTCTTGCAGGCCATCTCCCTCCCCTGGGAAAAAGCCAGAATCAAAAAAACAAGCCAGAAGTAAAAAGGAAGGAAGAAATAGCTGATGTGGATGAGGCATTACTAAGTTCCTGTGAAGTCCATGTGCCATAATTCAGCTGTACAAGAAATTCTAGCTGCAAGCATTCATGAAAGGTTTTTTTCTAAGTATTATTGCAAATCACAATATTCCCTTTAGATTATCACTGACAATACTGGAAAATATTTGCGTTATCAGCTTCTGCATCTCTCTATCTAAATGTAAGCTGTAATTGATAAATCATCAATAAACACTTCTTTATTCTGTGAGATCTTCATTATGTATCTTGCCATTGTTTTTAAAACATATGTGTGTGCATATACATATTATATAATGCCCAGCCTTTCCAAACCCATTGAAAATAAACTTATTTCTAATCAACAAAGGTGCACCTATCATTTGGATTGTGTAAACAGCAGAGGATAAAATGGCAGAGTTTGATTATGCATTCAAACTCTACAGTCTTAGGACTTTGGAGATGAATGGAATCAGTCTAACGTTTAGGCCATTATTTTATTTTATTGAGGATTGTGAGAATTGAGAATGCTCAAATATCAAATTCTATTTTATGTAGACAGATAACAGAACACAGCAGGAGTAGAGTAGGTATATGTTAAATCTCTGGATTTCTGTAGTGGTTTGAAAAGGACAGAAGTGTGGGATGCATAGTTATCACAAAGTATCTTCCCCTTCCTGATTTTGTAAGCTTTGAAGTGAATGGTAAAAATAAAAACAGAGTCTTTGTTTTTCAGTAAAATGCTTCCTCCAGGAAAGCTGAGATGGATAATGAAGCAGAGCTACAGCTGTAGCTTGGCATAACTTCCAGAGTGGAAAATCAGGGGCTCGTAGTAGGCCTAAGGCTGGCTTTTTGAGCACAGCTATACTTTACCACAAAGCTTGAACGGAAGTTCAATTTACTTAGGAATTGAACTTTATTTCAAACCATAGGGGGGAAAAAATCCCTTAAAACATCTTCCTATTACCCTCAAACGTTTTTTAAAGGTGTCTTTTGATAAGAAAAACTAACCCATTAATCTGAATGACAATGATTACTGTTCTCAAAACTAAAACACTTAAAGAGCCTGGGAGTTCTTATGGAAAAGTTTAAAACTATTTTACTTCAAATTAAATTTGAAGGTATTGCATATTGAGTTGCCTTTTTTGTTTCTTCCATCATTTTTAATTACTAGTACATTTGCATGAAAATAGGATCTTTATTTCTTGAAAGCTCATCTGTTCCTGCTGCTTATTCTTCATTGAAGATGTCATATGCAAAGAGTTAGATCTTCAGGTAGAAGCAAGAGCAGATGTGCCTAGAAGAAAGAAAGTTTTTTATGCAAATATTATTTTTAATAAACGGAAGAAGATAATATGTGAAAATGCATGCTCTGAAAGCAACATTCCAGTATCTCTTCCAGAAGACACAGATGTGCCTCCAAACAAAAATAAATTTGAACTTTAATACTGAATATAGAACATGAAAATATAACATGAAACCCTAAAGACTGCTTATTCAAAAACAATCCCTCATTTAATAACTCGGTCCTTACTATACAATATGGAAACACAAGACCCAGGCAGTCAGGTTCATGGTTGGACTTTATAATCTTAAAGATTCCTTACAACCAAAAAGACTCTGTGACTCTGTGATTTAAGCCCTCAAAATAAGACTTTTCCTGGACAAGTTTCTAACTTTCAATGGTCCTTTCTGAATTAAATGGCTGATTTCTACCTGAAGAGAAGCATTTGTATTACAAAAATCAAGAAGTCAAATGCTTATGCCTTATTGTGAACAAACCATGAGCAGCCAGTACTGATTAGCATTGACTAAGAACTACCTATTGGCTACTGTGTGTGTGCAGATCCGCCTGAATCACAGCAGTGCAACACTTTGAGGGAATTTGCACCACCATGTGACTGTGTCTTCAAGGAGTATCAAAGGTATTTCACATCATATTTAATATATGACCCCTCCTACATTTTTTTAATGTAGCTTGAGTCCAACTACCAACAAATTAAGGTTCCTTAAAACAGTAATGAGAACCTGGGCTGCATTACAAGTATGAGAAAAGCCATCAAATATTTTTACACTAAAATAAAACTGTTCTGCTTTAGAAGAGCTATTGTGCTCTACCAAATTTTATTGACAATTAACTGGTGTTCGGATAACTCTGCTCAGATAGGTAGTAAGTGGAGCAGTTACGTTTGACAGCCATGGTGAGTGCCTGTTTGGAAATTTCTTCACAGTCCACGCACCAGGTTGGTGATGACAGTAAGTGAGCTCAGCTCTAATTCATCAGGTAGTCCAGAAGAGTACACAAAAGTTTAGCTGTGTGAAGAACGTTTTGGAATGGTAAAATGGTACTAATGGTTTCCATTCTCACATCCCCAGCCTGTGCAGGGTAAATGAGAGACAGCACTGCCTTGCTGCTAAAAGGGGCATCTGCTACTGGATGGCAAGGGAGAAGAGAAGAGAAGGGAGAAGGGAAGGGAGAAAGAAAGGGAGAAGGGAAAACAAGGGAAGGGAAGGGAGAAGGAAGAAGAGAAGTTATTTTATAACATGTTTTACTAAGAAAAATACAGCTCTGTCAAAGATCCAGAAGTGGTATTTGACCTCATTTCTTCTGGTACAGAAAGTGTCACAGGGGCAGAGAAAAGGCCCAGAGAGTATTTTACCAGCAGCTGGGAAAAAATGACAGTGCACTCGGATATTCAAATCTGCAATACAAATGAATTGCTACTAATAAAACTAAAGCACAGAGTCCCTTTTACATTGTTTTATCCTGTTTAAAAGACAAACATTTGCACACTGCAGGCCTCAAATGGATAAAAGCTACCATGAGAACTTATAAGCCATCTGCTAGCTTCCTAATGAAGCCAGTAACTATTATTGTTTACAGTTGAACACCAGGGGTCATATGTAGTTGCTGCAATGAAAGAATCAATGCATCACTGCAGATGCTAAAAGAGAACTCTTCTTTTCCAGACGGCTAATTATAAATACAATAGCACAGTAAATTAAAAAGAAAAAATCTGTTCATCTCCACGGAGAAATAGTGCTTAGCACACCAAATATAACATGCAGCACTGTTCTGTTTTCCAGTAGTCTTCACTTTACAGACTTGCTTACAGAAACAGAATGACAAAAAGTCTCTTTTCCATACTTAGAAAAAGCTCACCAAGGAATGCTTAGCCCCTAATTCTCTAACCTTTACAAACCTCCTCCATTTTTTAATTGTACTGTTTATCTGAATGTAATGACAAAGTGTGCATTAGCAGAAATCTCTCACTCTTTCACTCTTTCTTTTGCTTGAGGAAGGCAACATGACATACAGAAACTTGGCTCTGTTGTGCTACTAAAAATGTGCTGAAGTTTCTTGGGTTCTTTTTAATGTTGATTGATGAGAAACTGATATACAGCACTGATACTATCAATTTCTGGCTTCCTATTTCATCACCACGACAGAAATACAATTAAAAAAACAGCCAAAAACTTACACAAGTAACATTAATTACCAATATTTAGCAAAAACAAAATTAATAAATAATTGAGCCTTTGTACCTGATAGAATTCTTAAACTCCATGAAAACAAGCAATTTGATGTGAAATTTTGTTCAAGGCCTTAGTGTGCTGTAAAAATAGTTTGAGGAGATTTTCTAAAGGCTGAGTCAAGAGAGCTTAGCTGCTTTGCTGAGTTGAAACACTGCAAATGAATTCACCAGGGCTGTGGTGCAGCCTTCTTGGAGCTTGTGGTCTCCTCATTCCACCTGCAGTGTATGCAGGGTACGTGTATATCATATGGCTGAAATGCAGTATAATGCAGTATAACATCATAGCTGTAGTGTTGCAGTAGACAGGAAAACTGTGTTATTGTAGGCAACAAATCAGCAAACCCACAGGAAAGAAAGGGAAGAAACAGTATTCCTCTTTCCAATAACAAATATTCATAGGAGATTGTACTCAAAGCAGATATAAAGCAAGATGTCAGCAAGAGAATATGACTTCTTTTTTTAATTTTGTCTTTATATCATGGTGATGGTCATGGACCTAATACCAGATAGACCAGAGTGGGCAGAGTTAATTAGCAAGGTCAGAGAGCTCACAGAAGCATCTCTAGGAGACACCTGTTAAGCCTAAAGTTGATCCTCTCTGGCTACCGAGGAATCTCAGCATCACCCATTTCTTGCTCATGGTCCAACACTCCTCCTTCTCTGAATGTGACCAACTCTGTGTGGTGCAATGGGGGAGCCCAAGGAGTGGCCCCTCTGTAACCCTTTGCTGAAGCCTCGTCTTTGTCAGATGACTGTATCCCTGTGGCCAGTGTGCAGGGCAAACCTGCTGTGTGAACGACATGTGATGCAGGTGTCCCTGAACTCTGCAGCTACCACAAGACAGATGTTGGTGAAGAGAAGGTGGAGGGACCTGCTTAGTATCCAAAACTTTGCTTTACTTTCACAGATCTGGCTGGATCCCTCCAGGAAAATCAGTGAAAAAGCCAAGTGACTAGAGTACAGAAGAGGATGAGGAGAACAATTTAGCATCAATTCCCACACTCACAATATGTCCATCTTTGTAGACTTCAGTGAATAATTTAATTCATGTCTTAATTAGCTGTTTCATAAAATGTCTGAGAAAATACTTCCTTCCCTAAACCATAAGCAAATGTGTATGGATATACTTGCTTGCCCAAATTACAGGGGAGTTACAGGAATTAATTAGTTAATGTTTGCAAAGTGCTTTGAAGGCAGAAAGCACTCCATAAATGCTAATTATTAAATCAAAGGTTTATCTGACTTTATTACTAAACCACTAATAAAATAAGTTACATAGCTGTTACTGGTTGGAAAAGGCACTTTTACAGTCTAAAAGATATAAAGGTTTTAATTAGCAAATGTTTTGAAAGCTCTTTGCTGAGGAAAAATATGCTAACTGTTAATATAGGTTTTCCTTAATGAAAACAGCTACAAAATATAAACCCGTGGATGCTACTGTGACTTCTGCATATATTATCTAAAGTTTTGCCCCATTAAAGCAATGTTTTTATTTGAGGCATAATTTTTGTGATATTGATGAAAAAATTATGGTTATGTTTTCCACATAGCTGTTCAAATGCAGCGAGCGATTAAAGGTATCATTCTTACCAGAGAATAGCAAAACCTTGTGCGTTATCAAATTGTACACATGCGCGCATACTATTATTTTTGCTATTTAACTTAAAGTTGTATTTTGCTAAGCTTACAAGCTTCTGCTAATTTACAAGGTTCAGCTCTTCCAAATGCTCTGTTGTACCTGCACATATGTGAACTGCTAGCTACAATCTCCCCTTACAATCTACGTATGCAAATGGATTTGAATCTTTTACACATAGGTAGTCAGAAAGATTGAATTCTGATAGTGCCTCAAGCCTTTTGAAACACTGTGGATCTTTGGATTAGCAGTTTCATCCTGCCAGGAGAAACCTTTTGTGCACCTGTTTGTGACATTAGTTTCCCTGCTGGAATGAATAATATAAACCTGGGTATAACAATATGAACATAGTGATTTATTAATATAAGTATAGTAATGTATTAACATAATTGGTTCTGATTCATCCCCTTCCTACATTCATTTTCGACATAAATTTCCTTTTAGAGCCTTCCAGAGCCATATTATTATTTCAAAATGATGTGATAGTAATCAGAATTTCTCGAGTGCCTGGGCTAGTTGCTTGAAAGAATTTTGAAAGTAGATCTTGATATGCTTAATACCTGTTGTAATGCCTGCCTGTGGCTGTGGAAAACATGAAACCTTGAGCATTAAGAAAAGTCCTATTAACCTGCTTTGCAGAGAGGGAAGAGGAATGCCAGCATTCACCCTACATAAACCTGTGCTGATGGCAGGAGTATGAGGATGCAGTTGGAAAAACCTGTTCAGTGCAGCAATGCAGCCTGTCTGCTGAGGCAAGAAAACCCATTTCCAGGAGACAAAACACCTCCTGCTGTCGTTAGTGCTCCCAGCAGGAGGGAGAGGTCCAGATGTAGCTCCTAAAAAAACCAAGAGGGTCTGCTGCTTTTAGATGTCCAGTAGCTACAAAAGGTCCCTCACAAACACCCCCAGAGGAGGCCATAGTATGTGCTCATTAATTTGAGTCATAACTTGCAATTTCATATGGCAGGAAAATGTCCAGAAGATGACGTACTACAGCAAGGGGTTATGTGCACCAGCAGAGTCATAAACCTTTACCATGGCATCAATTTTTCAAGCTGCCACTGAATGAAAGATGACTGAGATATCTTCAGAAAGGGGGCAAGGTTCAGGGCTGGGGACAAGAAGGGTCATCTAGGAATAGATGGGAAATTAAAAGTGTTCAGGAGACTTGTTAAAATGTCAAAGGAGTCCTCAGCAGAAGAAACTCAAGATTACTGCATTTCTCTAAGCCCACAGTTTTTTGTGTGTGTTCTGTTGGGTTGTAAATTTACCTTATGAAAGGTAAAGACCCCTCCCAACCCAGTGCAGCTACCTTTACAAAACAATTCCAGACTACTTAATTAACACATAGCCCAAATTATTTTGTAGTTAGTCTGAAACCCAAAAGCTGTTTAATAACTAAACAAAAAATTTAAAGAGCAATTTAAATTAGCAAAAATAAATGTAAAAAACTCCAGAAACCAAGCGATGCACAATGCAATTGCTCAGCACCTGCTGCGCAATGCCCAGGCCAACTCCATGCAACGATCTGCCCTTTCTGGCTAACAACACCCTCCCTCTCCCCGCTCCAGTTTACACAGTGGGCAGGAAGCCATATATATGGAATACCCCTTTAGCTCCTTTGGGTCAGCTGTCTTTGCTGTGTCCCCTCTTAATTTCTTGCGCACTCCCAGCCTCTGCAGGCTGCAGAGTATGAGAAGCTGAGAAGTTTTTGACTTAGTTTAAACACAGCTTAGCTACAACTAAAACAGCAGTGTGTGAACAACATTATTCTAATCTTAAATCCACAATGCAGCACTGTACCAGCTACTGGGAAGAAAATGAACTTTTTTCCATCTTAAACTATGGCACCAAAATTAAAATTCATTGTTTGAAAAGGATGCAAATATCACCTGTTTGACTTGCTTCAAATTAATTTTGACTGCTACCATTCAGCCCATTTGGTTTCCTGCAAACATTTGAAAACAATCCTATTAATTTTTTCTGTTTAGTGTGGTATTCTATGCTCCTTGCTTACTTTAGCAAAGTTGGTTTTTCTTCCTGCCTGCTCCATGTTTGCTTTCAAGAAATTCTGCTCCTATGACTTGTCTCAAACAAATCTGCCTATACACATACACAGACTAAAAATATGAATAAGCCTAGGCACACATTAAGAAAAGCTCGCATCTCAGAAATCACGTGAAACAATTCCTGTAGATTACATCCCAGCCAAGGAAAACCAAGGCTTTGCAGAGTTTAAGAAACCTCGTTGTACCCTGGGATTGACACTGTTTGCCCTGTACCCAGCTGTGTGGCATTTGCAATAGGGGATCATGTTAAGGATTTAAATCATAGGACTAATAGGACTTTGCTTAGTGCTGCAGAAGTATCAACTGTCAGGCAATGCAGGAGAGAAAACATAAAGTTTTGATATGTTCATTACAGGATATCTTTCATTAGTCATTGTTTGGCTTTGCGGTTTCTTGCTATTTCTTCATTTTCTCCAGGTCCTTCAGTATTTGACACTGTTTCAAAAACTAAGACATGACAAGACATCGTAATTATTCTGTCATGATGAGTATATCTGAGCATACGAATCCTCTGCAAATAAAGCGAAAGGATATGAAAAAGAATTTTAGCTTTGCAGCTTGGTTTAAGGCCTTTGATTTTACTTTGATTTGGAAATGTGATGGTTCACTGCAAGCTCACCAGAATGAGTTTAATGGATTAGAATATATTATTAAAATGAGATTGCTGGAGAAGTGTATTCCACAGATGTGGAATATTGAGAAGAGAGATTAAATAAAATGACTGGCGGGAGGTTTCTGCCACGTTTAAAGGCAGCGTACACTAGCTTTTCTTTCTTGCCTTACAGGCTAAAGGGCAAGAGCAGGTATACATGTTCACTACAGAAGACTTTTCTCTATTTTCAGCTTTTCTTCATTTTTGCTGATACATCAGGAACAATCTCTTAATGATACATACAGAAAAGCATCTTTCATGTGGCATCCTTCAAGGATTTACTTGATTCAAGAAAGTAATGATGAAGGCTCTCAAACTCCAGTTGTTCCTTCTTCTGGCTTTTACAGGATGGAACTGCTGATGTGGCTTGTGGGGTTGTTTCAAGGCCAGTGAGGGATGTGCAGCATATTCACCTTCACATACAGCCCATCCATAGTACAGTCCAGGGTTGAGCACTCCATACAGTAACAGTAACACTTGATATACAAGAACCAGGGTCTTTTTGAATGATAACATCCATGATACCACTGAAGGCTGCACAGGCTGCAGTTCCGAGGAGGTTTCTCTCTTGTAATGATTATCTAGTGAGACTAAAGGGAAAGCAGAATTGATCCTGAACACCTGGCTGCTCACTTGTGAGGCATCTCTTACCTAGAGTTCAAGAAGCCAGTTTTAAACCTAGTAGTTTCTTTGGTTTTGCTATGTTTGAATTATGTGGCCTACTTCTGTGCTCTTTAAAGATATGGAGAAAGAGGCAAGTGGGGATCTCATAGAAGTTCAACAAAGAGAAAGGCAGCGTCCACAGCAACTGTTTGGAAATCAGCTTTGCAGAAGAAGATCTGGGGGTCCTGGTGGACAAAAAGCTGACTGGGAAACAGCAAAGTGTCATTTCAGCAAAGGCAGCCAGCACCCTGGACTAGTAGTGTTGCCAAGGTGGTGATCCTTGGTGATCCAAGGTGACCAGGGGAAGTTATCCTTGCCCTCACCTCAGCACTGGTGAGGCCATACCTGGCATGCTGGGTACAGCTGTGGGCTTCCCCTTAAAAGAGAAATAGCGTGTCATAGACAGGCTATAGAATCTCTGTCCTTGGAGGTATTAGAAAACCATCTGGACATGGTCCTGAGCAACCATCTCCAGGGATCCCTAAACCGGGGGGGCGGGTTGAACAAATTACATTTAGAGGTCCCTTCCATCCTTAGCCACTCTGGGATTCTGTGACTCCTTTGGCTTTACATTTACAGCTTTACAAAACAGCCCACTGTCAGCAACAGCTCTGATGTTTCATAGGCTGAGGATTGTTTTTATACTTATATTTTGCAGACTTTGCCTAACTTTGAATTATTTTCTTTAAATTATTGCTTGGTGCAATATTTTTACATGGTTGGGGGTTGTTTCTTTATTAGTGTATTTCATTTATGAACACACAAATACAGCTAACTGCAGTTTATGAGTTTCTTGTGTTTCTCCACCAAGAAATCCATAGGAGAGAGCTGCTGAAGTACTGTCATGTCTCATACAAGGACATAAGCATTTTATAAAACCTGCCTGGATATGTTCCTGTTGAGTTGGTCTAGGTGGTCCTGCTCCAGCAGGGGGATTGGACTGGATGATCTGTCGAGGTCCCTTCTGATCCCTAATGTTCTATGATAACATATGCTTGACCATACGAAATGGATAACATCTAGAAACATTTTACCTGGGAATGAGATGCTAAATAAAAGGAATTTTCATATTAATTGTATTTTTTCCTTGTGATATGAAAACTTACCCCAAATATTTCTGAGACCACATATTGAAATAATAAAGATGACACAATGCAGTTCATCAGATTCAGCTCAGGAGCTGAAAACATTCCTATATTCTAATCCCTATCCTCTTTCACTTGGGTATTGTTTCACTCAGCCAAGTCACTTAACACTTCTTTTTTCATGTCCACTGCAAAGCAGACATAATAATATGCTGTGCTCCTCAATTTTTTTCAGTTCCCAAAAAGTGCAAACATTGGGATTCCAGGTTTTGGATAACCAGACCAGAATGAAAATTGCCATGGGATGATTCACATAACTCAGAAATCTCTCTGGCAGCCTAAAAGCACTAAGTCTGCGTATTGATGTATTGGTCCCATTTTTGCCGTACTTTCGCACAGATTCATATTTTATTTTTGCAGTATAGCTTTTAGCTTCAGTTAGCAGCAAGATAGGATTGAGGCTCCTGTGCTCTGAGCCAGGTTATACATCGAAGTACTTTGCATTCACACAAAGAAACTGTACTATTTGGGGTATTTGTTAGAAGAAAGGATTCCTAAGCCTCTCCATCAACCAAAGGATCTTCCTTTTTTTGTAAATCATGTATTAAATACTCAACGTGTCAAATCTACTGCATTTGTTTTGTTTCTGTGTATTTGGTTTAGCTGAGATGGAGTTGATTCTCCCCATAACACCTCTTACAGCTCTATAAGAGTAGTGGTAGCTAGAAGGGTATTGATAGTACACCAGTGTTTTGGCTGCTGCTGAGCAGTGCTTGCACAACATTAAACATGTGGATTTGGCTTTTTTTCTTTTCCAACAGTCTCCCCAACAGCAGGCTGAGGGGTTGGCTGGAGAGCTAACTGAAATGGACCAAAGGGATATTACACATCATATGACACCAGCCCAGATATAAAAGCTAGAACTGTATATAAATGATGAAAAGATTAAGTGCACAACCCAGCCATATTTCACATTTTAAAACAGGTTGGTTCATAACTTCCAGTCTTTCATTCAGGATAGCAAATCTGCAGTAACAGTTTTGCATCACACAGAATCACAGAACATCAGGGACCAGAAGGGACCTCAAAATAAAAGCTACAGGAAAGAAATGGGGAGTCATTTGATGGTGGCTTTTATCCTGTGGAGCAACAATCACATGTATTAGGGCCCTGCTTCCTAAAAAAGCGGCTAAATATCAATTGCTGGTGGGAAGTAGAGAATAATATTACTGTTTACCTTTGCAATCACGTGCGGTCTTTGCTTTCACTTTATTAAATGTTTTTTGTCTTGACCCACTAGCCTCTTACAATATTTTCCATTCTCTGTCCATCTAAGAAAGGGGAGTGATAGAGCAGCTTTGATATATACCTGGCTTCCAGCCAGGGCCAAACCATGACACTCTGAAAGCACATGGATGATACAGACAAGAAATGTACTTCAGGATGTCATTGCTAAAACATTCCTTTACGTATTTTATTCATTGCCCCCCACCTCCTGCCCTGCTTAGACAGAACACAGCAGATGTACATCAAGTGCTGTCTTGTGGCAGTGGTGGGAACTCTTAGCCCTTGCATCAGTAGCAAGGAACTGTTATAAGCACTAGCTCTGTAAAACTGTGCACTTGTAGACTACTTGATGCAGTATTTTAAATGCTTGCTTGTCTTACATATGGCCAAAAGAGAAGACTGGGCTCTCGGGAACCTTCTTGGCTGACTAGAACCATGCTTTTATGGTTCTCCAAAGCCAGTGAAGAGACAACCACAATTCCATAGATATGATGAAACAACAGAAAATTAAATTTGTATTTGCAAGTATTAGAGATACGTTAACAAAAAAACCCCCCAACAGCGCAACTGTTTCTATGGGAGATACAACACGAAGACAATGTACCAAGAACTGCATCAAGAAATTCTGTGGCTATGTGCCTCAGAGTCTAATTTGCACCTCATCAATCCTAGAGTTTTTGGAAGAACAAAAATTCTTGATCTTCGTTTTCCTTTGACCACAGGAATATCAGCAGTATGAATCAGAAGTAGCAGAACTGAATGCCAAGTTAGTTTAATGAGTGGTTTTGGGCGAGTTTGAGAATATTTTACCATTAAAACATTACTCACATTTCCATAGTAAGTTCTGAGGCAAAGCTCTTACCGCATAATTTCCATTATACTACCCATAACTTTTAATCAGACTAACAATCTGTTAAAATTGCTCTGAGTACTTCTTTTCAGATTTACAGGATTAGAGTTATGTCTGCAAGGACTCAAAATCTGAAATTGCTCATTACTTTCTCCTACATATGCCTGAAGGTCAAAAAAAAGTCCAAAATTCTGGGGGAAAAAAAAAAGCTAGTATGTATTAATTTGAAACAGAACCTGGTATGGTCTTTTTCACTGATACTGTAAGAAGTCTTTGTATGACATCCTATTTTAGAAGCAGGCTTTTCCAATTGGAAGTAAATGTAAAGGGCTGAGTTCAGAATAACAAGAAAAACTGAATGAGCATAAACATTATCTGGCTCCATTGCTTCTACAGACTTTCATCATAAATTGAAGCAGAAATAATATTATTCAAAGATCTTCCACTCTCAGATGTCTACATGCATTAGAAACTGACAACAGCAAAAGTAGCACTCCTCCTTATTTTCTCCCTCATGGATGCACAATGTTTTTCTTTAGAAGACTTTAAAAACCCTTTTAAAAGCTAAAAATCTTGCTGCATAGGAGAGTCCTTTTTTTAAAAAAGAAAACATAGCTGTCAAATAATAGTCACTATTGTTAGACAAACAAATATTAATAATGCAGAGAATACTATTTTTTAGAGTTTTACAGTAGCTATATGTGAAGGAAGTCAGACTTGTCCATATTTGGCGGCTTCAGTATAAAATATACCCCAATATAGCCAAAAAATATTTTCAAACATTTTAGTCAGATGTTTTTGGTAATTAATTCTGTCACCACACTTCATAATTCATTCTGCACTCAATTCTGTTTGAAAGCAGCAGAGTCTGAACTATGTAGATTTTCAGGGAGACAGCTGTGGCTTTTGATTCAAAGCCATCTGTGAATAGTACAAGTTAGAGTCATAACAGCTGTAAATTTCTTCAGGGATACCACTCCAGTGGATCATCAAGTTAAGGGAGTCTCCTGTTATGGAAGAACAGGGTATAAACATGCCTTTTTTTATCACAGTCAGTCCCAGGAACAGATTTTCTGTGAAAGAAACAGCAAGCCTAAAGTGTCAGGAGATTACTTAGACCTTAGTACAGAGTAGAGCAGGATGTGCTTCTCCATTTGTGACAGGGCATAACCATTTGCCTTTGCAGACCCTCTCTCTGCATTCAGCTGCTTCCACACTTGTGCTCTGAACTTTCACACAGACTTTTTTGGTTCTTCCAGTTGATGACAGTAAGCAGAAAGGACACAAAATACTTAGTTATACTTAGTGATAAATACTTAGTTATACTTAGTGATAAATGCTTAAGTCATGCCATAGCTACATTGTTTGGAGCTTTTTGAAAACTCCTTCATGAATACTCTTCTTTTTGTTTTGAATAAAGCATGCTTACATATTCAGAACTATGCAGTCTTATGCAATTAAACCAAACAATCTATTGTATGCTGTCAGCTGCCAACATCAGCACAACATACTAGTCAGGTTATCAGTTGAGACCAGGAATTATACTTGTAAAACTTATTTTAGTTAGAATTTATAGCACATTTTAGGCTAAAAAGAGTAATTATTAACATCCGTTCTGCCTTCATATATTAGACTCATCAAAAATAATTAAAGACCAGTGGAAGAAATTATTTTCTATCAGTCCAAATTGCCCAAGAGCAAAAAATGACAGGATAATTGGATTCTGTTTTGTACCACAGCAGCAGATCTTCAAGCAGCTGAATGGCCTCACTGGTAATATAAAAGGTCTAACATTTATTTACACAAGTATTACCTAATTCTTGTCAGTTCTAAGTAGTCCTGAACTGGCATACTGGACTGTAAAGATCTAAGTACAAACACAGAAGTATTCAAACAATAGAAAATGGAGGGAGAAAGGGGAGACCTAATATCTACCACACCACAGTTTGTATTTAAGTGTAAGCACATCTATTTATGCACACACAAGCATACACTTAGAAATCAGGCAATTCTGTAATGGTCTTAGAATATCTTTTAAAATGTGTAAGAACTGCAATTTCTATTTATTTGTGCAAATGAAAATACTGATGTTTCCTGATGAGAAGTTTAACCCTGGTAAAGGTGCTAATAAATCAGATCCATGTCCATGTGTATCTCATCTTACCAATAACCAAAGATGTGGTTCCAACTACTTTGGTGTGACACACAACTGGAGTGAGATAGTACCTCAGGCACCATAAATAACTTCAGGGGAAGTATTGATATGAATAAGGTTTCAGCTTTGTCTTAGTATTACAGATCTTCTAACCTCATGCTTTCTTTTGTGCAGATTATTTAGAGAGTTCTACTGCTTTTTCAGAATAAAAAATACTATAAAAATATAAAAGCTCCTTGCTAATGACAAAGATAAGTAACTGGCAGCTCATTTCACAAATAAAAGCTTATCCTCTATAGCTTCTTATCGACTTACATTACAAAATATCTTACTGATGCTGCAAACAGTTTTATAAAGGAAACAGAAGCACAATTTATCTTGTCCCACAACAGGGAACACCTATGAAGTACTGTACAAAACCAGACTACTTAGAAGGACACAAATGTAAAAGTGCATTTTTTTTACACTGGTGGAAAACAAGACTGGACTTTATGAAACAGAATCACAGAATCACTGAACATTAGGGATTTGAAGGGACCTCGAAAGACCATCTAGTCCAATTTCCCTGCCACAGCAGGATCACCTAGACCAAGTCACACATATCCACGCAGGTTTTAAATGTCTCCAGAGAAGGAAACTCCACAACCCCCCTGGGCAGCCTGTTCCAGTGCTCCGTCACCCTCACTGTCAAGAAGTTCCTTCTCATACTCATATGGAACCTCCTCTGTTCCAGCTCACACCCATTGCCTCTTGTCCTATCACTGGATGACAGGATGAGAAGAGCCTAGCTCCATCTTCCTGACACCCAACCTTCACGCATTTATAGACACTAATGAGGTCACTCCTCAGTCTCCTCCAAGCTAAAGAGACCTAGCACCCTCAGCCTTTCCTTATACAAAAGGCCTTTCCAATTCCTTCATGTACACGGGAGTCCCTCCAGCAGCTCCATGGCCTTCTTCAACTGAGGGGCCCACAACTGGACACAACACTCTAGATGTGGTCTCACTAGGCCAGAGTAGAGTGGGACAACTTCTCTCGATCTGCTAACCACCCCCCTTCTGATCCACCCCAGGATGCTGTTGGCCCTCTTGGTCACAAGAACACATTGCTGGCTCATGGTCATCCTGCTGCCCACCAGGATCCCCAAGGTCCCTTTCTCCTACACTGCTCTCCAACAGGTCAGTCCCAACCTATACTGGTACCTGGGATTGTTCTTGCCCAGATGCAAGACTCTACACTTACCCTTGTTATATTTAATTAAATTTCTCTCTGCCCAGCTCTCCAGCCTGTCCAGGTCTCACTGAATGGCAGCACAGTCTGCTGGGGTGTCGGTGACACCGCCCAGCTCTGTGTCATCAGCAAACATGCTAACAATCAGCTAACTGAAACTTACTATCCTCAATGAGAACAAATTATTTTGTCACTTTAACAGGCATGATTCTGCTGCTTTCCCTAAGTGTCTGAACTCTTGCAGATATCTAGAAGTTAGGACAGCTCAGTTTTTCTCCAATGTTAAGTACCAAGACCTTGCTTAATGTATGTAGCTTCACTGCACATTACCTTGCCACTCACAGCAGATAAAATCAAGATAGTCTAAAGCAGGGGTCCTCAAACTTTTTAAACAGGGGGCTGGTTCACTGTCCCTCAGACAGTGTCGGGGGCCGGGCTGTAGTTTGTGCTGCCTGGCTTGTCCTGCCTGGGAGTGGGAAGGAGAGACGGGGAGCTGCCCAGCCCCGCACGCAGTCAGCAGGAAGAAGTCAACTGCAGCTGCTTGGCCTGGGGAGGGGGGGAAGGTGTGTAAATAATGGCGGGCCGGATTGGACACCCTGGGGGGGCCATATCTGGCCCACAGGCCGGGATTTGAGGACCCCTGGTCTAGAGCTTAACACACAGGTATTTTGGGGAGCCATTGCAGAAACAGTGTTACACAATAAAGTAAGTTTAATAGTTAAAATAATAAAGATCTTAGTTCTACCAGATTGGCAATTAGGTAAACTAAAATAGTATTTTGCTGATACCCTTTTCTACTTGGAACAGGAATTAGGTTTCTGTAAATTAGTTACTACAATAGGTAGTTATATGGCCTATGAAGTGGAATCAAAAAACTCGTTAGGCACAAAGCAAGTCCAGTAAATGTAATTCATTTAAGGAACTAATTAGTATTGTTGAACACTAAAGACAGCAAAAACGAAGAAGCATATAAAGAGATTTTAAAACAAACAGAAAAGAACAGCTATAGGTCCCAGACTTCCTTTCATGGAAAAGTATGTTGTTAATGTAAACCACTAACTTTAAATGAAAATAAAACATTGTCGCAAACAGGGCTAAAACCTGGGTTACCTAGCAGTCCTAGCCACTAAATTAAAGAGCCTTATTTGGCCACAGGTGCTCTACTTCTGGTGCCAAAACTTGGAAATAAGATACAGTAGCAAATTAATAGAGTCATTAAGTTACCTCCTATCAGTTGAACCATGGTAACAAGCCTGGAGTACTCTTCTCCTGTGGCAAAGGCGAGATAATCACACAGTAATTCACACCCGGTTTCCAAACTTAATGCGACTTTGCTGTCTGCTTTTTCAGGCCAGAATGGTTCAGGGCCCAAACGGTATATATGTATTTTCCACTGCTCTTTCTGCTAAAGAGAAGGAAAAGATTCTAAGTTTGGAAATGTGTAGACATGGAGAAAGAGTCCCTTTTTCATTTAAATTTTTAATTTTTTTTTTACTCAAATTGTTTTATAGGGATTTTTGAGCCTTACTGGAGTTTGGTGAGATTCATAAGGGCGTGGAGCAACGTAGTGGGACCTGGACTGCAAGGGAAAGGGAGAAGTTCCTCAGTATGAGGGTGGAACAGGTTGCCCAGGGAAGTCGTTCATAGTGAGAGGTCTCTACCCATCGCAGGGGTGGGTTGGAACTAGGTGATCTTTAAGGTCCTTTCTAACCCGTTTTAAGAGTCCCTGAACTCCACACTGCCACGACCAGGGGCAAGGAGGCAGCGGTACACCTACCTGTTCCTGGGGCACATTCCCTGTGCCCTTCTAGGGCCAGGCCACCCCTGGGACCAGGCCACCCCTCCACCACAGCCGCCCGCACCACCTCATCGGCGGCCGGCCGCCAGTTCTCAGACAAAGGGCTGGGCTGGACTCGGCCGGGCGGCCGGGCCTGCCTAAGGCGGCGGCGGGCAGCGCGGCCAGGGTTAACGCTGAGGAATGCGGCGGGAGGAATGCGCATGCAGATGAGCGGGATGCTAATCTCATGCTAATGAGCGGCGGCCGCCTGGGGCTCAGCCGGGCTCCCCGCGCCTAGACGGCAGATGGGCTCTGCCGGCAGCGCTGACCCGGGCTGCTGCGGCACGGTCAGAGGAGGCAGTAGCCCCGGCATGGTGGACTGATAGCCGGCCCAGAGGAGGAGGACTTTCCCGGGATTCCCTGAGAGGCTCCCCCCACTCCCGGCCCTTTCCCTGTCCCCTCGTCTCGGGTCGGGGCTTTTCCCGCTTCCCGTCTTTCTTTCTGTCCCTATGGAGGAGCCGCCCCCGCCGCCCGGCCATGCCTAGAGAAGCGGGGAATGGGCAGCTCCCCTTACCCCATGGCTGGGAGGAGGCGCGGGATTACGATGGCAAAGTCTTCTACATCGACCACAACACACGGCAGACCAGCTGGATCGATCCCCGGGACAGGTGGGCTTGGAGCGGGCAGGGGAATGCCGAGGCCCGGGGCTGGGGGGAGCCTGTGGAGCCCTGCCCTGAGGGTCGCCGGCGGTCGGGCTGTCCCCGACAGGTACCGAAGTTCGCGAGTCCCTGCAAAGTGACGGCGCTGCCGCCCCGCCATCTCCATCTCCTCCCGCCCCGCGGGACGGCGAGGCGTCCCCGCGGCCGGTCCCTGCCATGTCGCCGTCATCCCCCACCCCTCCTGCTCCCTGGACAGCCTGCCCCTGGCTGAGGAGGGTTGGGCTGGTGCGGGACAAGGAGCTGAGGCTGTGAGAGGCCTCGTGTGTTCTTTGCTAGGCCTCTGCCAGCCCAAACCCCCTAAGCGGTACTGGGCTGCCCCTCCCTGGCTTTGAGTGCAGAAAATTGGCAAAACTCCCTGGAAAGTGCTTTTGTGAGTGAGGGAACCGGCTCAAAGACGACTTCTCACCCGGAGTCACCGGGGCTGGGCAGGGTTCTGTCTGTTTGGGTACACCTCGGTGGCTGCTGGATGAGAGGCGCCCGCGATACCTATTGTAAAACGTGTGTTTTGCCCAAAGTGGTCCTAAAAAGTAGCTAAACCCCCAAGAATGTGTGTGTGTTGTGACAGGCAGCGTTGCTATTGAAAACAGTGCAGTCTAATTTAAAAAAAAAAAAACTTTCAAAAGGCATTATAAATTTATAGCACAAGTTGTGCTGAATTATAAATGAAGGCCTCGGTTTGTATTTCTGTGATGGAACTAGAAGAGGTAGCTGTGGGGAACCTCGCTGGCTGTAAGGTTCCTTGGGGGAGTGTTGACAAGCATCATGTGCCGTGTTAGTCCCACTTCCCTGTCCTACTTGCTACAGCAGCGAATTCCACCAATGGCAAACTTAAATTCCCTCCTAGTTCAAAACATGTTAAATGCCTTGTAAATATTAGTGAGGAGGTGAGGTATACAGTAGAGTGTTACTTATTACACCTGGCTTTTTTACCGCAGACAATCAAACTTAGAGGCTTACCATCTCTAGAAACAGTGGATTTGAAGTTTTGTGTAGTTTTAGACTTTTAATTTGGGTTTGCAGAATGGAAGACAGTGTGGTTGAGATAAAGCAAGATGTGTCATTGGAGTGCACTTGTTGTGGCATTGCCTCACGAGTGTCCTAATTTAATATTTCTTACTTATTCTGTAGTACTGAAAAGTTCAAGAGTATTTCTGTCTGGTGGTGAAACTTAAATTTTTCCTCTCACTAACAGAGTAGACAGGTGAGTTTGCCATGCTATAGGGATAGGGTAAATATGGTTAATGAATATCCTGATTATGGGAAATCAGGCCCTGAGACTTGATACTCTGTAATGGGAACTGAGGAAGTAAAGATCTTTTTTGGAAAGAGCAGTGGTTGAAATAATTGTTAACCTGTGTCAATCATGCAAAACAAACAGAAAGAGGGATTTTGCCCTAGGTGCTCCAGAGAGTTCATGTGTGATTGCACATGGCTCAACTGTGCAGCTGAGTTGCCTACACACAAGAGAGTCTGACAAGCCTTTTTAATGTGCTGCTTAGGATATCTGTATTTACAATATCTGTATTTGCAGTCAGCATTAGTACTGGTGACCTGTTTTGAAAAAGTGAATGAGAAATGCATGCAAGTCCTGTGATGACTTTGCTTTAGGGTCTATTGTCTCTTCCAGGTATTTGGAGAATAAATGTTCAGAACCCGTAACAGGACATAATTAGGGCCTGTTGTCAGGAAAAACTGAAAAGTGAGCTTACAAGTTTGTCAATACAACAAAATCGGGTTTGTTCTGTTTCTACAGTTTAAAATTGTCTGTAGAAAGACTGAAAATATTTTCCCTTGTTTGATGATATTTTAGGATTTTATTTTTTGTGCAACTGTTTTCTCTGATGGAGGTCATAAACTTTTCATCATATACTTGTGGAATATTATTGTACACAGGCTCCTAAAGTCTTTCATTGGTAAAGCAGGTGTAGAATAGTGTTTTTCTGGATAAATTCTTTCTACTGTGTTACACTCTATTCCCTGGATGATTACTTGGAAGGGTCATGTTTGATGTTTTAAAATAGTTTCTACCTGCTTTGATGTAGGAGATACAGATATGGAAGACTAGTGGTGTGAGGCATCAGCTGTATGTGAGTTGCCAGATGTGTTTGAGCACAGCTAGGAGCCTCTTTGTTACGAGTTCAAAATATTTATGTCTAGAAAGAAGCTGGCATTTAAAAATGCTGTATTTTAAAGCTTCTTGGAAAACTCCATATGGGTTTTTTTGAGGTTTTTTTGTTTAATATAGTGATGTTTTTTCTCATGTGCTATTCTAGACTTTTCTGACAGTACATGCATGTGTTACTGCTTGTGTGGTGCAGGTCTGTTAGTACAATGATAGCCCTTGTGTACAACTATGGAAAAAAGCTCCCATCAGCTTCAGGCTTGGGTCTCAGTTTTGCCCACTTCACTTATCTGAGTAACCCTACTGACATCAGAGATCCTCACACTTGATTAGGGGAAGAGTGACTTGGCTTGTGTTTTGGGAATGTGGAAGCTCTCTGAATTGCTCAGTTCCTCAGGGTTTTCTATTCTTTTGCACTATTCAACAGTGGTTGTTCTCTCTCTAAATGCTTGGAGTCATAGAATGCCTTTGGTTGGAAGGGACTGTCAAAAGTCACCTTGTCCACTTGGGTAGTGTACTGTGTTGATTTATTTTGAAAGCTGGTGGCCCAAAAGAGAGTGCACTTTTTTAGAAGTGTGATAAAGAGAAACATAAAGGCAAGTATTTGGAGTTCTAATAAAATATTCACTCACTAAATATATAAATGTTATTTCTTTATGACTCCAAGTTACAGCAAACTGAGGACTCCCTGATCTAGATGGTTCTTCTGAAACTGGTTTATTTTAAGAAGGGGAACATCCCAAAATATAAATTGTATCCTGCTACTTGACAAAGTTATAAAAAGACAACTATGGGCTGAGGATGAACCAGATGAAAAGGTGAGAAAGGTTAGAGGAATGCATACTGCTCTTTGAAGTTCCTTTGGAACTCTTTCAAGTTTCTGGGATACAGAATTACACTGATATGTTCGTGTGCAGTTTTTTCTGATACAGTGAAGAGGGGGTTGCAGTGGAGATAGAAATTTGAAAAAAACCTCCTTTTTTTCCCTGTTGTTCAACACATTGCAAGTAGGCCTCATGTTTTGTTTTATTTTGTGGTGGAACTAACAGAGTGGAGCACCAAGGAGGAGTAGAATAGGAGATTATAATCACAGTACCTTCAAATCTTCAGCAGTTGGATGACATTTGGTTTCTGCACTGAGAATGCAGGGCTTCCTGTATCTTGGTTTGTAGATGGTAAAGTGTCCACGCTCCACTGCTGATCACCACTGGCTCAAAACAGATATAATTTAATTTTTTTAATAGCTTTCCTAAAGCAAGTTCCACATCTCGAATCTGCGGCTGCGACTGGTCTTTATTTAAATGTTTATCTATACTCACGTCAGAGTGGTAAAGAGTGATCTGCTGTAAAATCAAAGCTATCCTCTATGCCTCCTTTTCACTTTCCACTGAAAAGTCTATTTCAATTGTACAAATATATTTTAAAACAAAAATAGTATGCCTTTGCTGGATGTTTCTAGACTATTTGTTAAATTTATAACCAAGGAAGTGCTTGAGAAACATTGGATGTTCAGTAAACGGAACTTTGCAAGCTGAAGGACTGTGAAAGAACTTTATTTGGGCATCTGAAGTGTCTGTGGCAAGTCTGGTTCTGTGTCTAATTGGTAATTGCAGGACTTCAGCTGAGATAGGATAAATTTCTGAAACCTTAACTTCTGGGCGAGTCTGAGGGAGTAAATGTTAGGCAAGTATGATTAGGAGTACAGTTCATCTGTCCTTTGAAGAATAATGACGTTAAAGTGTTATTACATTTTGAAAGGTATGTAAGTAGTGTTTTAAATGCAAATCTCAACATTGCTGATTTAAGATACAACTAGAGCAGTTAACTGTTAAATCCTTTGTGCTGCTGCTTTTCTGGATGAATTTAATGTCAAACTAAAGGGTTCCCTTTCCATTTCCCCTTGCATATTCCTTGTTGACTAGTACCTGAGGAGAGAGTGGGGCTTTTATGTGTTCAGTGGTATGGAGCTGTTAAAAGATTGTCTCAATGTTACAAAATTCTAAACCTAATAGGAAATAGCCGCCTGCCTATTTTTCAAAAGTTAGTAGAACATCATCTGGTGACACTCCAAGGCATATACCTTGCAATAATCCTACAGCAAGATAGGATAGCAATTCCGCCCCCCCGCATTGTGTCATCCTGTAGTATCATTTGCTGGGTTTTATCCTAATTAGGCATAATTTGTTTCTATCGCCTTGTCTGCTCAGGAATGTGTATATTCCCTTTGAAACTGCCTGGTATCTCATTCTGGTTTCAGTGACAGGTTGGAAACTGCTTTTACTTAATTGATGTGTATTTGTTCAAAATAAAACCTCTGATGCCAGTACTGAACTCACAGTGAGAGACTAGCTGCGTCTGAACTTCTGACACCTTCATTTGTTTATCCAGTGTAAAGGAGAATTCTAATATTACAGAGCTAATATATCTGCGATTGCATCAGACAGTGCTAAAATACATAGTGATTTTGTGTGGGGGTTTTATAGCCAGTCTGTCATTTGCTTGGTGCTATGCGTTGTTGATTTTAGCATTAGTGAAAATGCCTGTGGTAACTCTGAGATAACACTTTTATTCTTTATTTCTCTGGGAGCGATAAGGCTGTGCTGTGCATCTTTCATCTTGGAGCATGTGAAGTTACCAAGCTGGGAAACTCTGCAGAGTATTTGCTTATTTGTGCCAAGTATGTACCACAGGTTTAAGTCAAGGGCTGTGACCTGATGTGTAAAGTGGGGCAAGTGGTCTAGACTGTGGTTTATCCAGACCTATGTCTGTAGTACTTGTCTGTTTGCAATTTCCTTTGAAACTTATCTTGACTTACGTGAAAGTGTTACTGTAGCTTTTGTGTGCAGTCCTAATGAGAAGTTGTGTACTTGGAAAACAGACTTTTTCCAAGGCGGATGGAGCTGAGTTGTTTGCTAGATATGTTGTCCTATTAAAATATAGTTAAGTAAATCATAGAGTGATTTAGGTTGAAAGTGACCTCCGAGTTCCAACCTCCCTGCCATAGGCAGGGACACCTCTTACTAGACCAGGCTAGCCAGAGCCTCATCCAACTTGTCCCTAAACACTTACAGAGAGGGAACATCTACCACCCTCACAGTGAGGAATTTCTTCCTAAGAGCTGATCTAAATGTACTCTATCTTTCAGTTTGAAACCATTTCCCTTGTCCTGTCACTAGAGTCCCTTCTAAAAAGTCCCTCTCTAGCTTTCCTGCAGGCCGTCTTTATATACTGGAAGACCATCTTGGAGATGGTCTATAAGATCATCTTGGAGCCTTTTTTTCTCCTGGCTGAACAGTCATGAGTCCCTCAGCCTGTCTTTCTAGGAGCAGGAACAAATATTTTCAGAGAAGGGGAATTGGCTCTACTTTGAAGTAAAGTTTTCATTTTTACAGGTAATGGTCAGTATATACGACAAATTACTTACAACTTTAGACATCTTTACAGATTACAAGTTCTTTTTTTTCCTACACCTAAACTCCCTTGATTAAAATTCTGTGCTTTGAACATGTTATTAAGGTTGTTAGAATAACATAAAGAGGGTTCATGTACCTACTAAAATTTGTGACATGTAGAGACAAGTTGAATTTTGTGAAATGCATCCTGTTTTGCTTTTCACAGAATCACAGAATGTTACAGGTTGGAAGGGACCTCGAAATATCATCTAAGTCCAACTCCCCCTGTTGGAGCAGGGTAAGTCTACAGTACTGTCTCAAGATATGCTGTCCTGCATGGGGCTCAGACCCATGACCCCAGGAATTCAGAGTCCCATGCTCTACCGACTGAGCCAGCCAGACCTTCTTGCAGCTTTTTCCTTTGTGGTCTAAAATACGGTATAAATGTATTTGAGATGGACTAGACAATCTCCAGATGTCCCTTCCACCTCTTAGCATTCTGTGTTTAGCCAGATTTGGTGCCATGGAAGAAATTGCAAATGAACAAACACACAGGAATTTTCAGCCACATTCTCATGAAAGTGTGAATAGAAACAGCAATAAGATTACACAACGGTTATGCTGGAACATGTAAATTCTTACTCCACAACCTAGTTTTGCCTAGTGGTTGTAGGGTTTGGGTCTTTTAAAATAGCACATTTTGAGTGTTGCTGAATACTACTGCTCTTCCCAGTGACTTTTCTCTGCAAAAATCGTAGTGATGGTGATGTTCCTACCCAATCAAGTAAATTTGTGGCTCTTGCTTTTAAAAGAGTGATGAAAGGGCTTCTTGGGGGAGCAATTTCTTCTGCCCCACTTCTTTATGTGTACTTATTGAAGCTTAATTTGTTTTTGGAATTCTTTTTGTCAGTTAGGATTTCTAGGCAAAAAGGCTGCATGTCAGGGGTGCGAATGTATACTGTCAACTGAAACAATCGCTTGCATCTCCAAGTACAAGATCCTTTGAACCTGTACTTTAAGAAAGGCAACTTTGCCATCAACTCTGAATCTGTATTATGTTCAAAGTGATTGTTTGGGTAGGTAAAGACATATTGTCTTGGGGCAGGACACTCAACTTTCTGCATGCACTTGCTGTGTACTATGCAATACTGTCACATGGGCCTGCTTTGCTGTCTGTGCTGTTTTTCTCAATTTGTTATGTGACACTTCAATCTTTATTTGAAAACCTAAAAGAACGACTGTGCTGGGATACCTTCCATAGTATGTGGTTTGTTCTGATTCTCAGGCTTTCAGTGTACAGAAATTCCAAATTTCTTTAGTGGATTACTAAAGCATGAAGAAGGATCCTGTGGAACGGAAGTGTTAAACAGTTGAAATAAATTTTGCTGAAGCATTGAGTAGTAAATTATTGTAGATAGGAGGATGCAGTTCAAGACAGCAATCTGACAAGGAGTAAAGACCTCTCTGCCATGTTGTGGATATTGCAGTGTTTGAAATTGAACTGTTAACACATTTGAAGTCATTTCAGTAAACAGTAGAATGATATGGATGTGAATAATAACCTGAGAATTCTAGAGGGCATTTTTATAATTACTGCTCAAATGACTAGGAAAATTGGGGGATGCAGCAAAGCACACAAACCCTGTAAGTCTTGTAGTTAGGCTGGTGTGGACAGTCATCAACCCTGCAGTAAACAAGGCCCAATACACAGGCATTTAAAAGGTAAACATTATTTGTTTAAGTTTAAGAGTGTTACAGGTTTTCTTTTTACCTCCTTAATACATAATCCCCAGGTGCTTCCTTTTTTAACTATCTGCTTATTTAAGGAAAGACTTGAGCGAACTGAAGTTTGAGGTTTACTGAAGAGTTGTCAATTGGCTACACTACGGTGTTAGATAAATTAACAGTGCTGTGGTCTAGAAGATCAACTGCTTGTAGCAGAACAAATTATCGTAGTCACCTGGACTAGGCATTTTGGTTCTTGCTTATGTTGTTTGCTTGTCTGGTGGTTTTTGTGCCTCAATTGCTAGTTAAGGCTTTCAAAGATCGAAAATGAGGCATGGACCTCTGTGTGCTGCAGGTATTTTGTGTCCTTTCGTTGCTTGATACTTGCTGAAAAGTTGTACGGTATCTTCTTTCTCATCAAGGTTGTTGTGCTCAATGTGGATAGTAGTTGAAAGATGTATGAGGAGTATTTAAAAAAATACAATGCAAAAAACCAGTACTGTTCCCATATAATAAAATCTTTGGTTTTTTTATTATTAGCAATTTGGCAGCTGTACTGCATAGGTAAGCAGCTCCAGCCAGCTGCCAAAGCCCTGAGAAACACTTGCATTGCAAGGATCTAGTGCTGATGGGGGATAGTACTGCCACAAGCCATGTCCTCTGCTGTCATTGCTTATTGAGGCAGGTTTCTAGCAGGTAGTTTGTGAATAAGCTCTCAGAAATGGCTATTTTTTAATACTTTGTTTGAAAAGCATTTCAAAATGACCGGTAGTAGAACTTTTATCTGATGCTTTCTTTTTCCTTAGGATCCATCTGTTAGACATATAGTGATGTTTGAAGCGATTTTGCACTCATGATAAGCGCTGCAGCATTCAGACATGGTGAAAGGTTTCATGTGGACTTGATGATCGTTGTATACTGATGGGTATATTTTGATTTAATGAAACACTGTATAAGGACTTAGTATTTGGCTTCAAGCATATGATGATTGGATATTTGCAAAAATGTTTAGGGAGAGTAAGCTTAAAGGAAGACATTGCTTCTCAGCATTTAGACCAGTGCATGGAATTAATCTCTCTGCAGATGTTTTACGAAAAGCAAGCTGTATTGTAAGCAGAGGAACTCGTGAAACCTGATTATGTTCTTTCCTGTAGATGTATTCTTTGTGTAGTTCTTTGATTGCAAGCTCTGATTGGAGGTATCCCACTGCATTTGATCTGACATAGGCATGGTTACATCTAGACAGAAGTACATATGTTGGGACATAGCCTGGAAACCTAGTCCCACAGTCACCTGGACTGTAATCCTGGAAATTGGGGATATTAAATTGGAAGAAAGTGGGCAGAGAATCTATATTGTGATTAACAGTCTTCTAAATATATTTTTTTAAATGATAAGTAAAAATATCCATGTTTACTGTTCTGTTTCAGAGAAACAAACCAGGGCATTACTGTATTTCAGTTCTGCTTATCTGTTTGTGATATATTTGATTTTCATGTGAAGACGTCTTTAAGATTCTTTCAGAGACCAAAATGATTGATGATATAATATGATAGGGGCAGTATTCAGCTGACACTTGTCAGTTTGAGTGGTCTCATTCTCAGCTGATTTTGTGAAAGAGAAATGGGACTGAAATTTTGATTCAGTTAAAACTGTTTTGTGCTAGTCAGTGGTACTGTGCAGCTGTTTCTGATACTTTGCTGTGAACCACAGTAGAAAGGCTTAAAAGCAGTGAAAAATCTCATTAAAGGTCACATAACAAGAAAAGCTTCTACAGCATCAGTGAAATGTGAATTTGCCTCCTTTTCTTTTTTTGGACATTGAAAAGCTGGATGATCTAATTTAAAGTAGCTTCAATACTGAAGGATGCCTCTTGTTGAAAAGCACAGTCTCTGGATGACGTAAAGAGTAAAAATGAATTTGGTACAGAATGTGTACGAAGTGAATACTGACTTTGGTCCTCCATACAGATGTTGAAGTATGTGAGAGCAACAACAGGCAGCTGCTGCATTTTAATAGAAGTCATGGCTTTTATCATGGAGCTAGAGTTCTTGCTGTTCATTAATGTTGAAATTGATCTCTATCCCAGAAAACCTTTAAAAATAATTGCAAATGGAATTTGTGTGATTTACTGAATAAAACTTGAAAAAGGCAGCATAGACTGGGATTTGTGGGCAAACACTAGAACAGGTTGCCTTGAGTGTCAGCATGACTCATAGCAACCTGGTCTGATTTCAGAAGTTGTTCTGAATAGGGTAGATATCTTGGACCAGATGACTTCCAAAGGTTCCTTCCAATGGAACACTGGAACAAGATTATTATGTGATTGACTGTTGGTTTTTTTTGTTTTTTTAAACAAAAAGAGGTGAGGGAGAAGTCTTTTTCTAGGGAAGACTGGCCTGTTATTACAGGAACCCAGTATGTCAGGATTTAATTGACCTTTCATTACTTCCTAGGCATATGCGGGTAAGTGTAGCTTTATTAGGGTTAGATAATAAGTATTCTCTTTTGGGGAAGAAAGTCCCCTAGCTTCAGAGAAGTAATATGTTGATATACACTGTTTAAATTCAAGGAAGGCACTTATTGCCAAATGCTGACATTAAGTCAATAATCCCAAACTCTCACACCTTTAATGTTGATGATCGGGTAGCTGCTGGCCAAGGAGACTAAAATGTGCTCTAATGGAATGGGAATTACAAGCATAGTGGGAGGTTGCTAGTGGTGTTTTGCATCTAGTTNGAAAACAACTCTCCTGAATGGCACCTTGCTGTACTTCATAGATCATAACAGCTTTTATTCACCACTGTGATTGTTTTTTTTTAAATTGCTACCTGTGGATGAATAGTTGAAAGAATTGGCCTGCTGGCTGAGTATTTGGTTTGATTTGGGGCTATCTCGAAGTTGCCTTTAAATTACATGGCATTCCTGATGATCCTAGCATTTTCTGACCTTTTTTTTTTTTGTACTGCATGGTTTGTTGTGATTCTTAGATTCTTCACATTTAAAGAACAGCAATTTTATCTCTGATATTTTTCTTATTTAAAGGAAGAGTATGTAATTTGAAGTTAAGATATGCAGAGGTGGTGCTTTTAAAAATTATTAAGATGTTTGTTTTACATTATTCTTCCACTGGAAGCCATAAATTCAGTAATGAATAATTACTAACAGTAGCTGACAGACTGGAAGCGGTTTAATTTACAAGAGACACATGTGTCATGCGGAAATCTCCAAGTGTCATCCAGAACAGGGCTGTACAAAATCAATGCCATTGAAAATACCACTATAGCAGTAGTGTTACAGATACTTTTCCAGAGGTGGATGTTTTCTTGGACTGTCACTAGCAAGACAGAAGAGAGAAAGAATGTTGTGAGACAGTGACAGTTTAAGGTAGCTGAAATATGTGAATGAACAGCTTTTTTTCAGAGGTTGTAATGTTGATAATGTAAAGTCTGTATAAAATGTTCTGTTCTTCTGTTTTGTCAGAACTTTGGAGAATATAAAGGACTTTTAATTATTTTTTAGTCAGGTCTAGAATGTGAAAGAATCGGATTCTGGTCCCTTTCCTCTCTCAGAATGATGTGGTGACACTGAAAAGCCATCTTCGTGAGTGATTGAGATGGAAGAGGACATGGGCATCCCAGGTCTGTTTCCTGATCTGTTGTAACCCAAGTTGATGAAAATTCTGGGTTTGGTTTTTTGAATACTTACAAAATTTTCTGTGGGGTAAAAGCAGAAAAATTAATAAAAAGAAATCATGCTGTAGCAATTCCTGTGAACTGTAGTTGTGCTCTAGATAGGATTGTGAGCATTTGATCTTTTCTCCTTTAATTCAGAAAGTAGTTTAAACTAATAAGGAGTGGGTTTTAGCTTGTTCCAATATATCACCCCATCTGTATGAATAGTATGTAATAAGTACAAGGTAGATACTGGTGATTACAACAGGAGAATACAACTTTTTTCAATACCCTGAAGTCCACAATATGTTTTAGCTTCTTGATAGCTTAGCAACACAAGCAATTGCTAGCGACTGGCCAGAGGAGCATGATTTGTTCTGTACTGTTTCTGTTCATTCTGCTGCTTGGGTCACAAAAACATGCTTAGTCAGGCCTTCCTTTGCAGATCCCCAAAAACTAAGTTCAGACGGCCTGAGCTGGATTTTGGGCCACTTTTGGAAATCACTTTTGCCCTTTTACAGTCTTTTTCTGAGAAATGTAGCAGCTGGAGGAAGCAGAAGAGATGGAAACAAATATTGAAAGGTCAGGGTTAGGGTGCTTTAGTCCTTGTATTGTCTTAGTATGGAGTTTGCAGGCAGCAGACATCTTCCACACCTCTGAGGTATTTCTCTGACCCTTCTCTACCTATAATGCTCTGCAAGCCATGCTCTTCCTCACTTAGCTCTGCTGATAGACTTATCAGTCTTTCTGGCTAATATGTGAGGAGCATCATGCCTCATGGATCATTTTGCCTGTGTCCCCACTGTCTGAGGCAGTTCACAGAATCACTGTTGGAAAAGACCTTTGGGATCATCGAGTCCAACCATCAACCCTACTCTACAAGTTCACCACTAAACCAGATCCCCCAACACTACATCTAAGCAACTTTTAAACACATCCAGGGATGGGGACTCAACTACCACCCCAGGCAGCCCATTCACTCTTTCTGTGATGTCTAATCTAAACTCTCTTCACCGTGTTCTGAAGAAGACCAGAATCTGCCTTGTGGAAGTCCAGTGTAGTAGTTGTGCTGGCCCCCCCTCCTTGTGTCAGCAAGAACTGAGAACTGTAATGTTTCATGATCACTTTGTCCAAAACAGCCTCCAACCATTACATTCCCAACAAGATCTTCTCTGTTAACAAGTAGCAAGTCAAGGACTGCATTTCCCCTTGTTGCCTCCCTAACCATCTGTCAGGAAGTTACCTCTCACACAGTTGAGAAACCTCCTGGACTGTTCCCTCACTGCTGCTATATTGTATTTTCAGCATATGTCTGGAAAGTTTTAATCTCCCATGCGAACAAACAGTAGAGACCGAGATACCTCACTCAACTGTCTATACAGTATCTTATCCATCTCTTCATCCTGGTTGGGTAGTCTGTAGCAAATTTCCACAGTGATGTCTCTCTTATTACCCTTTGCTTTGATTTTAACCCATAAACTCTCATCCCTGTCATCACCATCATTGCATGCTAAGCATTGAGGCATCTGGCTGGCTTAGTTGGTAGAGCATAGGATACTGAATTCCTGGGGTCATGGGTTTGAGCCCCATGTAGGACTGCATATGTTGAGACAGTCTGCACATACCAGGTACTGTAGGCTTACCCCACTCCAGCAGTGGGGGTTGGACTTAGATGATCTTTCGAGGTCCCTTCCAACCTGTAACATTCTGTGATTCATAATTCTCTGTAACATAGAGGGCCACTCCACCACCTCTCCTGCCTTGCCTCTTTTGAAAAGTTGGTAACCGTCAATTGCAGCACTCCAGTTATGTGAGTCATCCCACCATGTTTCTCTGATGGCAACTATATCATAGCTTTCCATGTGCAACAGTGGCTTCCAGTTCCTCCTGTTTGTTGCTCAAGCTGTGTGCATTAGTATAGATACACCTCAGATGGGCCACCTTTTGGGTGGGAGAAGCCCTAATACATACCTGAGCATACTCTCAACAACCTTTTTGTTCTTCCTGTAATATGGGGTGGCATTGTCTTTTGCCAGGACACAAGACTGTAAGATCCTAATAATACACTCCTCTCCTGCTGTTTCTCTCCTGTCACATTCAGGTTCCTTTCTAGTGACTCCCTTTTCACTTCTGCCCCATTTCATACTTGGTTTAAAGATCTGTCAATGAGCCCAGCCAATTCCCTTCCTAAAACCCTTTTCTACCTGTATGATAGGATATTCCCATCTGTTGCCAGCAAGTCTGGCCTACTGTAAATCAATCCATGGTCAAAAAAACCCAAAGCCCTGCCGATAACACCAGGCTCAGAGCCAGGTATTAATCTGTTGGCACATCCTGTCTAGCCCCTCATCATTCTGCACAACGGGGGAATGATTCATTCATATATCCTCTGTTACAATCCAGTCACAAGTATTTGGGCCACCGAGAAAGGACTTTTATTATGCCATAAGCATAATAATAATAATAATAAAAAGATACAGTAGAGGTCCTTTGGACATCAAGTAACTTCCTAGTCAGGTTTGGGAGAGAAAGGGATTTTGCTTTCCCAAAGTCAAGAGAAAGGATCAAAAATTGCTCTAGGCTGCGTTTTTCAGCTGGCACAGAGGTTTGCCATATGCTCCATCAACCAGGTTAATTATTTGGCTGCCAGCAAGGGTCACCAAGCACTGCTGCTTTCTTGCATATCTCGCAGCAGCTGGCTTTAGACAGATAACAGGAAGAACAATCCAAGCCTGGAAAAACAAGAAGACAACACTGTTAGTTCCTTTGCAAACTCTGTTGGTGTATGTTGCACAAGATTACGCATTTCTTCTGCAGGTTCTAGTCAGATGAAACCAAATGTCATAAAAATTGAAAGCGGTGGTGTCTGGGTACTCTGGGGTTTTGTGAGTTTCCATTTTGTTGTTGCTATTAGATTTTTTCTGTTCTGATTAGAATTTTGAAGGTTCTAGACTGAATGTCTTATAGATGTTGATGCAGAACCACTAACCATGATTGAAATACTATAATGCTAAGAAATGAGTAGTCTTGTTGCTCCACTAGTACTGGAGACAGCTGCTCTGGTACCAGCTGGTGGATGTCTCTAGTTCTTTAACGGGATCGTGCTATTTATGTACAATTACATAAACTAAACTAAAGACCTTGGTACAATTTGTTAATTGTAAATACAAGTGATAAAAATACAGTGACTTTGACATCAAGAAAGCAGTGAGGTGAAGGAGAGAAATTGTGATGGGAAAGATGAGATGCTTTTTGTATCTTTGGTATGAAAGCAGAGAAGTTACCAAGAAACACCAGAACTTAAACCCTTTCACCTGGACTTTCAGTAAAGAACAGAGTTTTCCCACTATTTGCTCAGTGTAAAAACTGATAAAACACAGGAATTGGCTTGGAAGAGGATAAAAATTAATACATACTGAAAGTCACAGGCTCAAAGTATGGTGGAGATTGGAAGGGACCTCTGTAAATCATCTAATCCAGCCTCCTTGCTAAAGCAGGTTGCAAAGGAATGTGTCCAGGCAAGTTTTTAATGTCTGTAGAGAAGGGAATTACACAGCTGCTCTGGGCAGCCTGTGCCAGTGCTCTATCACATTCAAAGTAAAGATTTTCCTTATGTTCAGGTGTAACTTACTGTGTTTCAGTTTGTGTCTATTGCACCCTGACCTGGCACTGGGCAGGAAGAGCCTGGCTCCATTCTCCTGATATCCACCCTTTAGAGATTTATGAGCATTGCTGAGATCCCCTCTCAGCCTTCTCCAGGCTAAACAGACCCAGGTCTCTGAGCCTTTCTTCATATGAGTGATCACCCCGGCCTGTAGTAATCTTTCCATCTCTTTGTTGTACTCTATCCACTAGTTACTTGTCTCTGTTGAATGAGGGAGACCAGAACTGCACACAGAGCTTCAGATGTGGCCTCACTAGGGCAGAGTAGTGAGGGAGAAGCAGCTCCTTTGACCTGCTGGCCACACTCTTCTTAATTCACCCTGGGATATTATTTGTCTTGTTGGCCACAAGGACATGTTGCTGGCTAATAGTTAACTTGGCCACTAGAAGTTCCAGGTCTTTCTCCACAGAACTGTTTTTCAGCAAGCCAACCCTATTCTGTACGGGTGCTTCCTGGGTGCAGGACTCTGTATTTGCCATTGTTGAACTTAATTTGTTTCCTCTCTACCTGTCCACTTTTGTGTCATTAGCAAGCTTGCAGGGGGGTACTCTGTCCCTTCTGCAGATCATTGATGAATATGTTGATTAAGTCTGGACCCAGTACTGACATCTGGGGAACACCACTGGCTACAAGCCTCTAGTTAGACTCTAAGCTCTGTTATTCAGCCTGTTCTAAACCCACCTCACTGTCCACTCATCCCATCCACACACTCTAAGCTTCCTTTGAGGATGTTATGGTAGACAGTGAGGTGAGGCTGACTGCCTGATAGTTTCCTAGATTCTCCTTGCCCTTTTTGAAGAATGGTTCTTAAGCATCTCTCTTGCTTTTCATGACCTTTTAAAGATGATGGAGAATGACTAGCAATAGCATCTGCCAGCTTCCCTCAGCACTCATGGGTGCATACCATAGACCCATAGATTTGTGGGTGTCCAACTTGCCTAAATAATCTCTAACCTGATCCTGCTTGATCAAATATAAGTCTGTCTTTCTTTCTCCAGACTTTCTTTTTTTGCCTCCAGGGATTCCTCAAGGCTGGTCTTAGCGGTATAGACTAAAGAAAAGAAGCCATCTCCTAACTCAGACTTCTCTGTATCCTATGTTACCAGGGTACCCACCTCATTCAGCAGTGGGCATGTGGTTTCCCAGGACTTCCTTTTGCTATTGATATACTTGAAGAAGCTGGTCTTGCTGTCTTTGGCTTCCCTTACCAGCTTCCGAGTAGAATGCCAAGTGTGCCTTAGCCTTCCTTGTTGCATCCCTGCATATTCGTGAAACATTCTTGTATTCCTCCCAATTGACTAGTCCCATTTTCAACATTTGGTAAACTTTCTTCTTTCAACAGAGATTTTTCCAGGAGGTACTTGCTTATGCATGCAGGTCTCCTGCCGCCTGTGCTTAATTTCTTACTTGCAGGAATGAAGTCAGTCAAAGCTATGCAGATCACCTTTAGGATGAAATGCAAGTGCTTTGTATTATTGCAAAGCCCCACCTTTCTTCCTTAGTGCTTTTGCCCATAAAAGTTTGGTTCTTTGTAGCAGGGCACAGAGAGATGCTCATCTATACCGACAACAAAGTACGCAATGCTCAGATGTTTAGAACTAAATGTAAAAGAATGGATTTTTCATTAAACACACATGCAGCACTGATGATTCCTATTAACTTCCACCACGTCAAAGACTTGACAGAAGATCAAATCTCTCTCCTTATGGCTGATTTAAATCAATTATTGTTCTGTCTGGCAAAATTCCAAACCTGTATTTTGAAAGCTCTTTTGAGAATTGTCGTTCCCCCACCATACGTTATATCTGCCAGATCAGGAAATTCCAGCTTCTTCTCTTAAATTTACTATGGAATCCCCAGAGTCTAAAATGAAGAAAACAGATTTTTATGTACTGTGAATAATCGCAATCCTCTCTTTCTTCCCTAACCTTCTTCATGTACTTTCTAAAACAGAACTTTAGCCACACTGGATCACAGAATCACTAGGGATTGGAAGGGACCTCGAGAGATCATCTAGTCCAATCCCCCTGCCACAGCAGGATCACCTAGACCAAGTCACACACGAACACATGTGGGCAGGCTTTAAATGTCTCCAGAGAAGGAGACCACACAACCCCCCATGGCAGCCTGTTCCAGTGCTCCATCACCCTCACTGTGAAGAAGTTCCTTTTGATATTTTTATGGAACTTCCTATGTTTCAGCTCACACCCATTGCCCCTTGTCCTATCATTAGATGACATTGAGAAGAGCCTGCCTCCATCCTCCTGACACCCACCCTTCACACATATGTGCGCATAGGCTAAAAATGAATTGTGTGGACCATCATAAGCTCAGAAATTTGTCCTCTTGTTGGATCAGGCTCCATGCTAAAATACGCTCTGACTGTTAAATTTTCCTTGTATTTATTTTCATTGTTTTACTCTATATAGTGTAGAGCATTGAAATACATGCAGGCACCCAATGATGTTTTCACAGATTAGCAGTTTAACTCCTATTTAATTACAGTGCACCTACTTTTAAGCTTTCCAATACTTCTGGAAGTTGTTTCAGATAACTGATGTTACAGGATGAGGGTCATAAGCCCAGCCTTCAAATAGATAGGTTTTAAAAACTTGAATCATACGTGAAGTAATTTCCCAAAGGAACCTAAGTATATCTTGTAGAATTGGAGGAAAAATAGTATTTCAAAGTTTTAATAGTTATCTTAAAGATTTTTCGTAAAAGCAACTGATATAGATTGATTTATGAGAGATAGTAAGAGATTTCCATTTAGAAGTTTGAAGAGATTACATAAATAATTGGATAGCAAAGATTTGTATCTGGACTATCTCTTAAGAGCAATCTTCTCTATTCAGTTTTAAAGAATAATAAATGGCAAATGGAGATGTCATGCTTAACTTGGCAGGGAGCAACTGTGTGTTTCCACTGTGTGAGCTAATGGTGAGGTTTTTCATTAGTGGAACTTTATAAAAGCTTTACATCTAACAAAATACTTGAAGTGTTTTTTATGAAGTAATAATTTAAAAATACTTTCTAAGAAATTCCAGAAGTCTGTGAAATAGCAGCTTGCTGCTGGCTAGCTGAATTTATTGAATCGCTGCTCATATGGCAGCTTGCATGTTTCACACAAAAGATATATGCAGCGTGGGAGATTGCTGTTTAATCAGTTGTTTATGCTCACGTGTTGTTTTTCTATCAAAGTGTCCTCAGCTCATTATTCAAGCCAGTACTGTAGTTTTCAGTGTCATTAGCAATTATTTTTAAACTTGCCTTGCTAGAGCCTCATTATTGAACCAGTTTTAATAAAAAAACCCCAAGTCAGTCACTTGTCACAGAGGGACAAAATATTTGTTAGTTTTTATTTTGGTAAATATGACAAGTAGGGTAACTGAAGTATTAATTATGTACAAAGTTTGCTTCTGTTCTTGTTGAAGGCAATAGCAAGGCTGCCTTTGATGTAGATGACTTCACATGGAAGTTTCCTTGGCTCGTTCTCTGAAGTTGTGTATGCTTTGCAGGGTTGGACATTTCATTGATTTACACTGTTCTACTTTGAAATTTAAGTAGCCAGTAGATCAAGGTATAGCAGTAAAATTGTATTTTCCTCATTGCCCAAGCATTTCCATTTCAAATTGTAACAGGCATTCTCTGTAATTTCTTCCCTTTTTTATTTCAGAATTAGGGCTTTACAGCCAGTTAAGGTTTATTTTTAATCCAGATAGCTGTCAGCCTACCACAGAATCACAGAAGAGACCTTTAAGATCATCAAGTCCAACTTTTGACCCGACATGGCAAGGTCACCACTAAATCATGTCCCTTGACACTGTATCTACATGTCTTTGAAATGCCTTCAGGGATGGTAACCCCACCTGGACAGCCTATTCCAATGTCTCACAAACCAAAGTCAGCCTCCTAGCTTTTACCACGTAAAAACTGCACCTCTCAGAACTTGCATGCTTAATCTTATCTGTCTTTTTTAGTAGCGTAATTGGAAGGGGGAAGAGTAGTAATCACATATACTACGGTGCTGTCTTCAGACTCCATCAAAAACTAAGGTTTCCGTGGCTGTTAGGAACTCTGTTGTTTCATAACTAGTTGATACCAATCTGCATTGGGAATGCAGATGATTCTACTGTCTCTCTTGCAGTGAACTGGCTAGGCAACTAAACTGGTTAAAGAAATAAATAAAATTAATAATTTAAAAAATGCATTTTAGTCTCTTCTAGTTCTTTAAACTGACTTACTATGGAGTCAGAGGAGTGTCAGCACACGTGAAAGAAAAGGACTGTGAACATGTAGCATGGAGGAAGAGCAGAACTGTGATAGCCATGTAAAAGATTATGGAACCACAGTATTTGGTGTGATTAGAGGCAAGCAAAGATTGATTTTAGCTGTGACACTAAGGAATGGAGTTTCCTAGAGTTTAATCCAAGAGATTTAGGCAAGGCAGGAGTGAACACAACTGTGTGTTTTGGTGCTGTGGCAACAACAGAGACTTAGAAATTATATACAGAATCCATGGTCAGCTGTGGTTGCAGTTACTCAGATACTGCCTCACAGGTTAGTTTGTCCGACCTGTCCTCATGGTAAAATGTTTTTTTGCTTTATGCCCAGCGTGGACGTGTTTTAATTTATGGCTGTTCTCCCTCATCCTTTCACCTTGCCCATCCTTGCAAAATGCCTGATTCAGTCAGTAGTCTTGAAACATAGGTAGGGGTAAACTGCTGATTCATCTCTCTGAACCTGCCTCATCTCCAGGCTGAACACAGAATCACAGAACGTTAAAGACTGGAAAGGACCTCAAGATCATCTAGTCCAATTCCCCCACCAATAGGAAAATGTTTGCATCTGGAATATGTTTCCTGTCACTGGGGTTTTATTCTTTGTATTTTTAAATCAGCCCTGTTTTTGAAAGTGATTACAGTTCTACCCTCAACAAAGTGCTGAGATAGCAGGGTCCAGACATAATTATGCGTTGTACATGACTTGCTTTGTGCTTTTCTGGCTTTTCTGTGTGTGCACTTTGTGTGTGCCTCCTCATAGAGCAAGAAACAGAGAGTAAGTGCTACCTGTTCCTTCCCTTGTATATAATGTTTACACTCTGTAAGCAGTTTCCGAGGTGAATAATCTTAGTCTGGCAGTTTGTTCATATTCTGTGTTACTGTTGCCCACTTCTCTCATTGTGTTGGCCTGTGTTTTGGTTTTTTTTCCTAAATGTTGCAGTATGTAAGCACAGGACAAGCAGAGCTGAACACGGTACTGAAATGTAATCACATATAGCTTTATAGAAATTGGATGGTGATGTTTTCTGTTTTGTTTCATGTTTTTCCCTCATAACTTGTAAATAAGCTGTTTGGCATTTTGGCTTCTGCGAAATGTTGAGCTGATTCAAAAAGCCATCCATGAAGAGTTGAATGACTTCTTCAGTGGTGTTGGCAAAATTACTTCACGTGTCTTGCTCCAATTAAAAGTGAATCAGTGGTATGAAATCTCTTTACACCCACAAAAATCTGTATTCTCTTCCTTTTTTAAATTGTTCTAAGTGTTCTAAGTGTTAACATAAGCAATTGAATTTGAAAACGTGCAAAATAACCTCATTCTGGTGTTCTCATTCTTTCCCTTCCTCACATACACTTTCATCTTGAAAGACAAGGCTGGTAATACATTATTGTTACCTGCTCATCAGATTATTGTGAATGTTGTTTTGATGTCTCTATGCTTGAGAGAAATGATGATAATTTACATTGTGCTGTTAGCGACCACAGCCAGGGACTAGATTTTATTATGTACTGTGTTGTCTGAATTAAGTCTTTAACCTGGATTAGAATAACTATTTTAAATCAGTGATGCAAACTGCTAATGAACCTGAAGGGATTGAATTTTCACATGTGGGGAAGGTAGACTGCTCTATTCCAGTCTAGTTAGTAGAGCATTGGCTCATCTAGTAGCTCCAGGTTCCCTTTTACAGTGTCTCATAGAAATCTTCAGCATTCTTTGCAAATTACTGCCTTGAAAATGTTCAAAACAAAAATGTCCAAACAACTGCTTGTACCAAATGTACCTCTTAAACAGGTATGAGTGACAAGCAACTGTATGCTGGGAATAGAGGAACAACCCCTCACATCTTTTTTGTTTTTCTCATCACCCTTCTAGGAACCAAAAAGTGTACTATGATCTGAAAGATGTTTAATCATTTTGACATGAGAGTAAAAAATTAGTCTAGTCTGTGTTAGACAGAAAGCCATGCTGCCACAAACTACTGAAGTTCTGTATTCCTGCTAGTGACTGCTGAAATTTGCTGTGTTCCTTACGGGTTTTGGGGTGGGTTTCTTTTCTTGGATTGGTTTATTTTTCAGGCAGTTTTTGGGAGTGGGTATGTGGGTAGGAAGTCACAGCAGAATGCTTACGTGTTTCCTGTTGGATAAGTGTTGAATATTTGCCATTCCTCAACCGCTTAACTGCTGCTGGGAATAAACTGAATCTAAAACTTGAAAATTAGTATTTTGAATAAAGAAATACAAAAGCAATAGAGGTGGTGAAAGGAACTACACTGATTTTGTTTAATACAACACTGTTTTGAGAGTGTCTTGGGATATGCAATGAACAGCAATTTGATTTTGACCACAGAATCACAGAATAGCAGGGGTTCGAAGTGGTCTCTGGAAATCATCTACTCCAAGCTCTCTGCTAGAGCAGGTTTTCTTAGAGCGGACTGCACAGGGTTGTGTTCAGGCAGGTTTTGGATGTCTCCAGAGGAGACATCTCTGGGCCAGTGCTCTGCCACCCTCAAAGTAACTTTTCCTTATGTTCGGGTGGAATATCCTGTGTTCCAGTTTGTATCTGTTGCCCTTTGTCCTGTTGTTGGGCACTGCTGAGAAGACTCTGGTCCCATCCTCCTAACACCTGCCCTTTACACATTTATAAGCGTGTATTAATAAAAGAATTGCAAACAAGTTCTACGTATTATAATAATTGTTGGGAGGGATTAGATGTCCGAACGTATGTCCAAAAACGTAGGTTTGCTACAGCCCTTACTTGTTATTTCAGTTTTGTGTAGTTTAATTAGTCTATGTCAGACTTGGGCTTCCATCACTCTGCTCTCAAGAAGGTAAAGATTGTTCTTGAGATTGTTTTCTGTATAAATCTAGCCAAAATTATTTGAGAGCTTTCAGAACCATTCGCAGGAATAATTGGCAGACTTTTATGGTCTCTTACCAATATTAAAATCTAAATATATTCATCTTCCCTTTTATTTTAACATGATGCTGCTTGCAGGTATATGAAATCTGTGGTGTTTTTGTTAATTTTCCATGTAAAAATTGTTAATATATTTTAAAGATTTCTCCTGTAGGATCTGGAGATTTTACCAGTGCCCACGGGTCAGTGAAGTGGTTGTGTACCGTTTGAGCTCTGGTCTAGCTTAGTTGCTTTTCAACACGAGCTGCAGCATACTGCAAAACACATAACAGTCTAATGAGGTATGCATAAAAAATTGTTACAGAACAAGGGGTCAGATGAGCATCCTGAAATCAGGGCATGAAGGACTCAGTATTGAGAATAATGGTTTGGGTGGGTTTCTGTCTCCCCTTGAGCATATTTTAGGTCTGTAGCCAAATTGCAGTGACTGTGGACAGTTAACTTTCCTCTTACCTGCTCCTGGAGTGATTGGTGTACTTGGCTGAGCACTGAAGTGGGGTGTTTGTGAGGTTATTGGAGATGTTCAGGTGGATGGTACTTTTCAAAAGTCACAGATTTAACTTGCCTGCTCCTGAAATTGTGAGTGAAGTAACACTCCTGCTGACTTCAGTGGGAGCAGAGTTTAGGCAAAGAGGGTCTTTAAATACCTTCCTGATAAATCGAAAAGTTTCTTACCTTTCTTCCAGCAGTTTGCAGGAATAAAGGGAGTTCAGGTAACAAAATTCTGAAAATTGTTTTCTGTGGCTGATGAGGTGAGTAGTGGGGTGATGCAGGGGGATTGGACTAGATGATCTTTTGAAGTCCCTTCTGATCCCTAATGATTCTGTGATTCTATGATTTGGACTGTCATCTGTATGAAATTACAGAAAGAAGTAAGTGGAATGAAAGTTTAGGAGTAGGGAAGATCTTTTAATGCTGATATTAACTGTCATGATTGTTTTCTGGTTTTGACTGTTTTCTTTGAAATGCGTTTCTCATTCCCATATTTGATTTTCACACTGCAGAGATAACCTACATTTAACCTTTTATTAATTAGTGATCTGCCACATAGCCTGCTTTTTCTACTTAGCGCTTGATGGGATAGCAGAGCTGATAAATCGCAGAATAAATGTTTTAATCCTTTATTGTATTTGTTTTGATTTATTCTAATAAAGTATTCCAGTCTGCGGCCACTTTTCTCCCCTTTTTAGTTATATCATGCTCCAGTTAAGTGTTAAACTTTTGGGGACAGATGTTGCTCCTGTTTGCGCATGGAAATTTGCAGAGTTTATGCCTTTTTGACTGTCACAAACCAGTGCTTGACTGGCTTTGTTATTTGGGGGGCTTTTTCTCCTTATTTTACTTGTGTTTCTGAGGGTACATCTTCATGTAGTAGAGGAACAGTTTGATAATAAATGTAAGAATTGAGAAGCACAGTGGTAGAAGAGAGCTAAAGGAAACATTTCCAAGTTTACAAGGAGAGACAAGTGGGCATTTATGGACTTAGATTAGAATTAACAGCTAAGTTTTTTAACAGTGTTCTGAATTGATGACAGCCTGGTTTTCTGCTATCACTAGTATGTACAAATAAGCTATAGCAACAGTGCACGTAATAAATAGCCTTTTCATAATGTAACTGCATTTGAGCTTTCTGGGGGAAGGCTCAAAGGTCAAATGGTTGGTTTATGGCTGTGGAATTATCCCTGTACTAGGATATGGTTATCAGACATTCCTCACATTCCAGGTGTCTAATATTATAGTGCTTACGTGCCAGCGCAGGACCAACTGCTGTGTCAAAGAAAAACATAGGAGAAAACATTCATGGTATTACCCATTTCCAGTCCTCTGCTCTCCCAGCCTTTCCCAGTCCCACCACCCTTTCAAAATATCATCTTTGCATTGAACTTGGCAATGTTAGATTTAAGTAGTGATTTAGTTGGAGCTTTTTGCACTACAAAGACAAGTGTTTCTGGCTGGTATGCTGAACTGGGAAATATTAGTCTTCTTTTCACTTAAGGTACATAAAGAAACCAAATATTTAAGTGATAAAATGATGTGACTAAATGCACAGCTGTGTTCAGCATGGTGGTTTTTTTCTTCAGTGATGGTAAAAGCCAGAACAGTTTATCATAATCAAAAGGAAAAGGGCACAAACCCATGACAGCAGGCAGTTTGACCTGGTCCTGCAACCAGAGGGTGGGGATCTGTCCCTTCCCAACAGCATTCTGCCCTTTCTGGGGCTCAGCCATTCAGTTTCTGTGCCTCTTCAGAAGTATCAGTGAAGGGACAAGAGTTTGCTGACACTGAGCTAATGTTAACCCCTTTGTAACTGGGAAGTGGCAGTTCTGCTCTGTTTCATAGCTGCTAGCGTGTTATGGCAGTCATTACCATGCACATGGCATCAGCTGTAGTAAGCTGGGAGGCAGCAGGTTCCCTCTGCTAACCTACCCTAGCCTTCTGCTTCCTGTACCAAAATTGATTGGAAGGGACCCCCGAAAGATCATGTAGTCCAATCCCCCTGCCACACCAGGATCACTTCACTGGAGAAGTCATGGAATCAGAATCACTCAGGGTTGGAAGGGACCACCTGATCATCCAGTTCCAACCCCCCCACCACGTTGGGACACCCCACTCTAGACTAGGCTGGCCAGAGCCCCATCCAGCCTGGCTTTAAACACCTCCAGGGATGGGGCTCCAACCACCTCCCTGGGCAACCCATTCCAGGCTCTCACCACTCTCACGGTGAAAAACTTCCTCCTCACATCCAGTCTAAAGCTACCCATCTCCAGCTTTGCTCCATTGCCCCTAGTCCTGTTGCTACCCGCCATCCTAAATAGTCCTTCCCCAGCCTTTTTGTAGGCCCCTCTCAGATACTGGAAGGCCACAATAAGGTCACCTCAGAGCCTCCTCTTCTCCAGACTGAACAGCCCCAATTCCCTCAGTCTGGCCTCATAGGAGAGGTGCTCCAGCCCTCTGATCATCCTCGTGGCCCTCCTCTGCACTCGCTCCAGCATGTTCACATCCTTCTTGTAATAAGGGCTCCAGAACTGGACGCAGTCCTCCAGGTGGGGTCTCACCAGAGCCAAGTAGAGGGGGAGAATCACCTCCCGCCATCTGCTGGCCACACTTCTCTTGATGCAGCGTGGGATCTGGTTTGCCTTCTGGGCTGCAAGTGCACACTGCTGGCTCATGTTGAGCTTTTCATCCACAAGCACCTTCAAGTCCCTCTCCTCACGGCTACTCTCCAGCCAGTCACTGCCCAGCCTGTATTTGTGCTTAGGATTGCCTTGACCCAGATGCAGGACCTCACACTTGGTCTTGTTGAACCCCATCAGGTTGGCTTGTGTCCACCTCTCCAGCCTGTCCAGGTCCCTCTGGATGGCATCCCTGCCCTCCAGTGTGCCTGCTGCACCACACAGCTTGGTGTTGTCAGCAATCTTGCTGAGGGTGCACTCAGTGCCTCTGTCCATGTCACCTACAAAGATGTTGAACAAGACTGGTCCCAGGACTGATCCCTGAGGGACTCCACTTGTCACTGTCCTCCACTTGGACATGGATCCATCCACAACCACTCTCTGGGTGCACCATCAAGCCAGTTCCTTACCCATCTAGTGGTCCAATCATCAAACCCATGTTCCACCAGCTTGTAGACCAGAATGTGGTGCGGGACAGTGTCAAAGCTCCAGGTAAATGACATCAGTCACCTGCTCCTCATCCATTAATGTTGTGAACTGTTCGTAGAAGGCCACCAGATTTGTCAGGCATTTTCTACGTCCTTTCTGTGTGTACCTGTGAGGAGGATGCTGGTGCCCTGTGCTTTTTATGTGGAGGAAACAGGCAAGCAGCTTTAGAGGACGTCAACATTTCCATCCTTTTCTGTATTGCATAAAGCTCGGGGAGTTTTGAGGACGTATAGGGTTTTTGAGCACCAAAGAGTAGTCTTATAAAATAAAGAAGAGTATTTTTAGTTAATATAGTGCAAGCGCTGAATTGTTGATGGTTTTACAGGACGTTTGCAAAACTGTTAGTTTTTGTTAAAACCTGTGTGTTCCATGATCTAAGCATTTTAAACTTTTTTGTTTGAGTTTGTTTTCCTCTTCCTTTTTTGGTTTCTTGTTTCTTAGTTTGGTTCACTGGCCCCTGTAAAGTAAAAATAACCCCAAAATATATGTCCTTTAATTGTCTAAAGGGAGAACATTCCTTGTTATTGTTGCTGTTCAGCTATTTTTATTATTAGGCTATATTTTTGAAGACTTGTGCTGCTATTAAAATAAGTGAACTCACATTCTTTGCGGTTACAAGTGTGTTTTTATTTTAAAAAAACTTGTTCTCTCTGTGTATAATGCGTCTAGGAACTAGAAACTTAAGAATGTTTATCAGACTGCTACTTTTTGATGTGGCACAAGTCTAGTAAGCACCATATAAATATATTTAATATAGGACTTTTGGGGAGGGGGAGGTTTGTGGAAAGGTGGTTTGGTTTGGTTTTGTCCTTGCTCTGCCAGTTAAATATTTAACTAAATCAAGAAGAGTAGTTCCTGAAAAACATTTGAGGAATGGAGTACAGTTTTCTGTTGTAATTACTGTTTGTCCCCAAAGCAAAATTATTGGTGAGGTATCAGCTTTTAGCAAAATAAGAAACTAATGCTGGTCGTAAGTTCCTATTCTATGTCATTCTGCTAACTGAAGATACAGGAAGTGCTCAAAGGAAACTTTTGAGTTACTACTGTGTTGTGTTGTTGGCAAGTCCCTCTGTACACCTTCTGTAAAGGTGCATGTAGTACAACGAACCAGATTTCAGATAAACTTTACCACTGAGTTTCTTTTGGTGTGTTTTGATGGATGCTTATTCCTGTGTATCTGAACAGTGACATACATTTTGACTTCTGAATTCATAGAGTATAGAGAAAAGATGTATATTTTGGAACGGTTTTTGTCTACACTGCAAAGAAACAGGTCATGTTTTCTAGGGGATAATTGAAATTTGGAAACAGTTTTCAAAATGCATTTTAAAGTTGCTTTGGAAGTGAAGAATTGACCCCATTTGTAACTGAATTGAAAATTCCAAGTCTTGATGGTAGGTCAAGCACCACACAGTAAAGGAGGTATCCTTGGAAGTAATTTTGAAGATGAACCTGATCAAAATTTGTAGATGTTTGTGTACCTCTTACTAACTTGCATTTTCTTCCTTTTTAATTGAGGAAAAGAAGTCTTGGATTTGTTGCGGGTTTGGTTTTCTGCCAATCTCTTCTAACCCTTTCCCTCCTTCTTTTCTGACATCTGCCTACTGTAACCTTTCTCCCTTCCCCACACCTTCCGCATAGACATTATAAATCACAATAAAACAATGCAAATAATTCTGTCTAAGCAGAGCATCTCAAGCTATGCTCACATTGTGTGGATAAAATCAGGTTTAGAAGTATGCTGAGCAGGTCAGTGTATCAGCCGAGTTTAGAGGAGAGTGAAGACCAAAGCCCAGAGTTTCCTATTGATAGAGACCTAATAATAATATTGGTAATGTTTGGTTAAATGATGTCAGTGATTTAATCCTGAGTGGATTTTAGAGGGAAAAACAAGTTGAAATGCAGCATTATTCTTGTGCAGAACAAAGTGTTGAAAATTACTCTTGCATAGAACAATACGTTGAAAATTGTGTGTGTTGATGTACGTACGTATGCAAACAGTTTTAAAATCTCAGATCATGGTGATTTTTTTCTCAGAAGTGTGAAATACCACAAGCTGTCCAAACCTGGACAGATAGCATTTACTAGTATATGTAGGAAATGCCTCATTTTTGTGGACCCTGAGCTTGGGAAGAAACCCTTCTTGTACGTATTTGTGGCTGGGTGACATCTTGTTTTGTGGTCCGGGGAATGCACTTCAATCCCTGTGCAGAAAGGGAAGTGCTGCAACCATGTATGGTTGAGTACATAAGAGATGTTACATATGAGAGACAGGTTAATAAGTTAGTCTTCACTTAAAGTTGAGTTCTTGAAGGTTAAAAAAATAGTGTTGTAAGTGAGAATACTTGAGCTTAATGATACACGTTAAATAAAGCCCCACACCACCTCCTGTTTGCTCATTAAACTTTGTAGTGTAGTAAACACGGACTTCAAGTCAACCATTTTAGAGTATTGGCATTCCTTTAAGAACAAGTAAATTGAGGACTGCAAACTGAAAGCTGGTGTAGTATACCTCAAAATATCAGTGCCCAGAGACACAGCACTTAATCCTCTATTGTAGTGCAATAAACCTAATTTTTCTTGGGTCATTGTTAATGAATGTAATGGCAGCCTGTCTACCACAGGTTATTATATTACAGATAGTGATTTTCACACATACAAGATTCCTTCAGTCTTTGCTCCTGAGTATTATTTCCTTTCCAATTACATCTTGGAAGTCTGGGCTTTCAGTTTTTGTCTTGCAAATTTTCTCTTGCCTTCTACTTATATTACACTAATCCAGGGGTCCTCAAACTTTTTAAACAGAGGGCCGGCTCACTGTCCCTCAGACAGTGTCGGGGGCCGGTTCACTGTCCCTCACACAGCGTCGAGGGCTAGGCTATAGTTTTTGTGCTGCCTGGCTTGTCCTGCCTGGGAGCGGGAGGGAGAGATGGAGGAGCCACCCAGCCCCGCTGCACAGTCTGCAGGAAGAAGTCAACTGCGGCTGCTTGACCCGGTGGGGGTAAATACCAGCGGACCAGCAGGCAGGATTGGACACCCTGAGGGGCCGTATCTGGCCCGTGGGCCGGGGTTTGAGGACCCCTGCACTAATCTCATCCATTTGCCACAAGTATTTTGAAAGCAAATACTGGTTATGGTGAGACAATTCTGAGGGCTCTAACCAGTGAGATATCACCTGGTGCTGGTTGCTGCTTTGTTGTAAAAGTATCTGTTGAGCTCAGAAATTTTGTGCTAATAAAATACTTTGGAGCAAAAAAGAGAGTCCTGGGAATGTAATGCTTGTGTAAATAATTGTGACTTGTTGATGTTCAAGCCTTTGCATGTTTTAGAAGTCTACCCAGGAGCAGTTCTGACATTGTTTAGATCTTAAGGTTGTGATGTCCAGCGATAATCCAGCAGAGCAGAATTCATTGCATAATTATTCTAGTTCTGCCTGTATTTCAGGGCTTCTGTTTCCCTCTTCTTATTTTGTTGAAGGTACAAAGTGGGTCACTCAAGTACTTTTCCACTTTTTTTAGTGTCGCTTTAATTTATGGAGTGTCTGGGATGAGAGAGCAGCTGCTATTCATTCTCACGGTGTCTAGTTTCTGGCAGATGATAACACCCAGACAGAACATCCGCATGGCAGAGACATTTGCCATTTAACCTACAGAATGTGCTGTAATAGTAAGAAGTCAGCATTTGGTTAAAAATGAGATTGGTGTAGAGTGCAGATGAAAAGCCAGGATACTAGCAGGTTTGTCTCCTTCTTGTAGAGGTGGTTTAGCAATCACGTCTTGTGGTTGTTGCTGTGGTGTGTAGTTTTGGTGAAAGTATGAATGCCTGTGCAGAGTTCGAAATGAATTTGTTAGAGAACATCCGGCCGCATTTACACAAGTTTGTTTTGATCCCTACCTGCTACACAGCGTGTCTTTTGTTTTTTTGAACTGCAAGACTTGTCATTTCAGTTAGTATTTTAATGGTAGGGATGACATTGAACTTCTATTTTTATTCAGTTTAAAATGTTTCCTGAAAATCTGCATTTCTGAAAATCTAATTTCATGCAGAACTTTCATCACAGCGAGTCATGCCCCTGTAGTTGACCCAGGTTCACATGACTAACCAAACTCACCCAAAGGGACCTTGCTTTACTATGACTGGTGCTGCCTCTCAGCAGTTGTGCCCTGGGAACTCTCTGATGTGGTTCGAGGGTGTTCGTTGTACGGCCTCGCTGAACATGTAACTGTATGCTTTGTGGTGGCTCCAAAAGGCTGCGGATGTCTTGAGAGCCATCTCTTTCTCTGTAGCTGTACCTATTTGCAAGGAAACCGCTAAACTTTCAAGTAACACTGGTAATTATTAGCAGGAAGCATGTCCATTGAAGATTTCCTGTAGGCAAGGAGCTGTCAGGAGCTACATGGGAACGGTGTCAGTGGCTGGCCATTCTTATGGAGAATCTGTCCCAGTAAACAGAACCTCTCTCACAGCTTGCTTGAGCTGCTTACCACCCGTTTTTTTATGTCCTATAGTGATCAGATGCACTTCTGCACCAGTAACCTCACCTGAATGTTGTAACAGTTTTCAGTGTGTTTATAGTGGTTTTGCACACAGTTTGTAAGTGGCAGTAAGTTGGCAAACATGCCTTACTTGTGAATTAGTTCAGGATGTCAAAGTTAAGCATTAGTAAACTAAATAGGATCATGCTGTAAACTTCAGAGAAGTGTAAGGAAGTGGATTCTTGCTTATGATCTAAAAAACAAATCTGTGTACATTTCCCAGAGATTTTGGATCATAAGAGCTTAGTTCTTTGTCATTTCTGCAACCCTGGTTTGGAGGAATTAAGCATTGCCCTATGTAAAGAATTGATAGGTCAGATTAATATGTAATAACAATGTATTTGTGTGACAGTGATTTATAAGCCAAACTTATGCTGAATTTTCTATTTCCTCTGCTGTAGGAAAAATTCAATTATTTTCCTGAAGTATTTTCTGTGTAGTGATTTCTACACCAAACAAGCCCAATCATTTTGTAGAGGGTAAAACGTGCTATTCTTTCTGTCACTCCTCACAAAAATAAAACAATTTGTTTTGTTTAGGAAGTAATTGAATTAAAAATGCTGAACACAAAATAGCATATGTGAATTAAGACTGTTAGCTTTGTATTTGTATAGAAAGTTAATGGTGAGATGGAAAAAGTCTTGAATGCTAGAACTTATGCAGCAGTGAGCAGAGGAAGTGACACTCCTGTCTAGTACAAGTTGCTCTTGCTACTGTTACTCTGAGGATAATTTTTAAAAAATCCTTATTATGTACTAGTCTTACTGTCTCTGTAACCTCTTTAAGGTTCACTATAATAGTAAAACCTTAAATCTCTTGGTTTTCCTATTGAACATATCAGTATGTGAAGCTCAAGACTGAAGGGTCCAGTTCTTCTGGGGACAAATTGGAGGGTAGATTATTTTTTACAAGCTATTGGTTATTGTTTAATTTTAAACTGTCAAACATGAAAGATTTGTAGTGAATTTCCCACTTGAGTGTCTGTACTAAAAAATGTTTGCAATAACTTATTATGCTCTTGGAGTTAATCAATTCAGGACGATGCAATAGGGTAAAAACAAACAACAGGCTAAACTTTAATGGGACAAAAGCAACTTGCTGTCCTTTCTCCTCGCTATCTTCCTTTAGGTGCTGCCATAATCAGGGTTAATATGAGTAACAAACATATGTATGGAAGACATAAACAGTAACCTTTAACTCGTTTGTGTTTTTAGGCTAACAAAGCCCTTGTCGTTTGCGGACTGTGTTGGGGATGAGCTGCCCTGGGGATGGGAAGCTGCGTACGATCCTCAGATTGGTGTGTACTATATTGATCATGTCAACCGTAAGTATTTTTCACTGTGCCATATTGGTTGTATAAGAAAGCTCTCCCTGATTAGACTTTGCTGAGAAGTCTCAGATGCATGGCTGGGAATAGGGATGAATTTCTTGTGAGAGAAGTGTAGCTGAAGTAATAATTGCTGATTTTCTCTAGACTCATTATCCCATTTCTGTGCATGGGTGTATTGGGGATGATTGCAAATGTGTTTTAGCCGGCTCAAAGTTCCTCACATGACTCTTCATCTATTTCTGTGAAAGAAGTACGCATGACGTGTAGTAAGTAAAGAGTGTTTGCTGCTGCTGGTATCTGTAAAGTGTAGGATGCTTGGTGACTGTTACAAACACTCAGCGAGGCACACTAGTGGACAGTCTGATACAGGTAGCACTGGCTCCAGACTAACTACTGAAAGGAACTATGGTAGATAAGGCAATACAGAGTGTATAGGGGATGTTTGTAATTTGTCTGGCAAATGTACTGTAGATTCTAGGAATGCCGTAGTATGCTTTTCATGCTATAAATAATGTTGTATTTGGTAGTAATTGGAAAGGGAATGAGGTATCAAAGTGCTGACAAGTATTTGCCCTTTGGTATACCATTACTGGCTTAAAAAGGCTTGCAACAAAATCAAATGGTGTGAAATCTATTCCTACATATATTTTTAATTGCATGGGAATTATGTCTAAACCATACAAAACTCTGGAAACCTTTAAAATGTGATGAATCATAGAATCATAAAGGTATTTTCCTACCTAAATGATTCTAAGATCATCACATCCAACCATTAACATAACAGTACTTGTTAGACTTAATAAAATTAATGTGTTCCTGAAAGCACTTCTGCTGTCTTTTTGTGTTTATTACTCCATAATAGTTGATACAGTTTTATGTTATCTGAGAAATTCTTTCATAACATAAGGGATACTGTTTGGAACCAATACCTGCCTAAATATGACTGTCTGCATCTATGCTAGCTGTGATGTATAATTACTCGGAAAGGTGTCTGTGGCCTCTTGAGGTGCTTGAAGTTAGCAGAGACAACTGAACAAGATCAGTAGACATGGCATGGGCAGTAGAAGACCAGTGGTCTTTACTTCAAAATGCTGGCACTATGCACTGAAGATGAATTCCTGAATATTCTGAGTGTTCATGGGTTGAAGTTCTGCTGCACACACATGTAAGGTGCTGAGGTTTGGACGGTGTCTTTGAATTCTCTTGAAAATTGTTAATACGCTGCAAGCACTAATGCTTCCTCTTAACAGAGAAGAGTAGTGCGTGTGCATCTGTACGTGCTTCTTTTTCTGTGGCAAAGACAGTAAGTGCAGCGAGCGAGGTTTCTTTGTGCTATGTTGATGTGTGTGAAGGATGACAAAATGGTGAGCTTTGGCACCCAAAAGTGGTTCTCATCCTTTGTCCAGTAGTGTGTGTGACTTCTGTTAGTACATACATTGCTTTGGAGCAGTTTCAGTGGAACTACTTATTTTTTAAAGCAATGTGTTTTAGTTCTGTGCACTGCATTTTGTGTAGTGTTTTGGTGAGAGAACTCTTGAGTTGCTGGGTTGTAAAGTGACTGGGAATCTTGAAGGTAAGCCATTTGTCTCATGGGCCAGATGTGGAGAATAAAACTCCTTCATCTAAGTGAGGTACATGTGTTTATTTGAAGCTGTTGAAATCTAGTGTGGAAATCACTAATAGGTGTAAAAAGACTATCTAGAAAGCTGCTACTGCACCTGCTTCTGCTTAATTAGCAGTGTAATAATTCAGATGTGTTGAATATGCTTTTGTGGTTTGAACTGATAGAATTCTGTCAGGATGCTGGTTGTGTTACAAAATGGAGATGCCACTGTTCTTAGACCAGTATAAATTACAATTTTGTTAATTCTCTCCTGCACTGGAGAAAGAAGCATAATGAGGAAGAAAAACTGTACAACCATATGGATAGATACCAAACTGTGGTGTGGTCAACGCACTGCAGAGAAAGGATACCATCCAGAGCAGCCTTGACAGACAGAATCATGCAAACCTTATGATATTCATCAAGGCCAAATGCAAAGTCTTGCACCTGGACCTGGATCACGACAGTCCCTGGTGCAGATGCAGAGAATAGCAACCCTACAGAAAAGGATTTGGGGGTGGTGTTGGGTGAAGAACTGATACTGAGCCAGCAGTGCGTACCTGCAGCCCAGAAAGCCAACCATGTCCTGGGCTGAACCAAGTGCATTCAGGAGGCTGAGGAAGGTGATTCTACCTTTCTACTCTGCTCTCATGAGAGAGCCCACCTGGAATACTGTGTCCAGCATTGGGGCCCTCAACATTAAGAAAGATATGGACTTGTTGAGCAACTCCACAGGAAGGCCATGAAGATAATCAGAGATCTGGTGCTGAGGTGGTGTTCAGCCTAGAGAAATGAAGACTGCAGAGAGCCTTTGTAGCAGCTTTCCAATACCTAAGTGAGGGTCTGCAACAAAGCTGGAGAGGCAAGTTTTACCAAGGCATATAGTGACAAGGGTAGTACCTTTAAAATGAATAAGGGTAGATTTAGATTAGATTAGGAAGTTCTTTCACCGTGAGGGTGGTGAGAGACTGGAACAGGTTGCCCTGAGAGGCTGTGCAAGCTCTTCTCTGGGTAGCATTCAAAGCCAGAAGAAATCTGCTCCCATGTGTTAGATAGGGAGAGGTGCCTACAGACATTTCATGCTCACTGATGGATTTATTTCAGCAAAATGATGAGGGAAGGCCCATTGATTCTGTCGTCTTGCATTTCATATTTAATTATTCTGAAATGCCTCTCTGTTCACTGCCTTTTCATTTTCTTTCTAGTATTGTTCCTGCTGTGTGCCGCTGTACAAGGCTGCATTTGATGCAACTGTGAAATCCCATATTGTCCACAGGCCTTTGGAGCAGTTGTAGTAAAACTGGTCCATCTTGTTATGTTTCTCAAACCAACTCAAAAATCTACGAGCAGCAGGCTAGACCTTAGCACAACAGACTGTAAATTCAGAAGTCCTTGCTCACAGTTGTTCCCTCCTTTGCTGTTAAAAACAAGGTTGAAAATGTTAAGGATAGCATTTCCATAAATGATCAGTACAGGACTAATTCTGTTCTAGAAGGGTGAATATTGTCAAAACTGCCACTCTTTTCAAGAAAACAGTATCAGACTAGACTTCTCAAACTTATAAAAATTAATCCAACTTTTTGTAATGTCAGTTCTTCGAAAACTATTTGAGTCAACATACCACCTTTTTTAAAAAAAAAAATTTCCTTATCTGTGTAATTATCTACTTAGTCGTTTACCTTCCTGTCTCCCACACAAAGCCTCCTTAACTGCCAGCCAGCGCTCAGTTTCCCCTTTCTGAGAGGGGTAGGAATTGGCTGTGAGCAGCCTGCAATTGTAGAACTTCATGAACTTTTCTTTTGGTTTCAGCTGTTGAAGTAGAATTTGGTTTTATTACCATCACACCTTTTTTTATGAGTTGATGTATTCTAATGAGTTGTTTTCAATTGCTGTTTGTGTTGGGCTGGTTTTGTGGGGTTTTTTCCTAGCTCTTAATGATTACTTCAGTGCTTTCTCATTTCCTTTTGGATGTTGTAGCCCACTTTGAGAAACACTGACTGAGATTATTACTTTATGAATATATTATCCCAATTAGGAGTTTTAATGTGATGCATTCAGCTTCAATGGAGATGAAATTACAGGCCATCTGGCAAAGCAGCACAGGCATATGATGTGAGTAGCTAATACTGTAAGAACCTAAATGCTTTACCCTGTGGTTCAGTAATGCCTTTTGTTAGAGGGATGACTGAAGGAGGGAGTGCCTTATGTGCAGGATCCTTCTTGGGTCCCTCCTTGTGGAGAGAGTCCAAAGATTTTATAGCTTGTGCTGTTTACTGCACATATGTACTCTTGCGTTGACCTACTTTAGCTAACTTGCTTGGATTTACTGATTTTGCTAAATAACATGGTTAGGAAGTCAAGGCAATACCAGAAGAGCACAGATATTATCCACTTCATACATCTACGAGGAAAATCATCATTTTCAAATGTTTCCAACTCTTCTGCAGGGTTTTCTACATCAGGTGTTAAGTGTCAGGCACGCAAACGTTTCTGCTTTTAGAGTTTGGATTTGCAAACACTTCTAAGCTGATACAATCTCAGAAAGAATCGGTCCTGCGCTGTTGCTACCTCTGGCCTTCTGTCCTGGCGATGTTTTCACTCAGACTGGCATGAACGCTTGCATGGCCAGACAGTGAATCAGATCAGGTTGCTGATTTGAGTGGAAGCTAATTTGGTATGGGCTGAGGGGAAGTTGTTGTTTGTCCTTCTTTCCACACCCCTATTAATGCAGAGGGAAGCTCCCTATTAAAGAGAGGGAAGCTGACTTGGGGGTAAGGATGAAGTCAGGTGAAAGAGACAGAGAACAGTTACTTTTCATAGTAGTACTAGTTAAAGATATTTTGAATTTCCACCCTTGAACTTTCCTCTGTTACATGCCCTGTGCACCTGCACAGGAATCAGTTTTGTCTCCAAGATGATATCCAGCTGCACGATGTTACCAGGTAATGGTGGCAGCTGAAATAGCAGTTATGCTTGCTCTGGTTCCTATGCCCTACGTTGTGTCAGCATGAGGGTAGGTAGTGAACGTGGACAACAGGGAAGCACTCTGCTCCCTAAGGTGTCAAGTTGTGCTTTCCCCCTCCTCTTCTTTACCTTAGCTGCCCGGGTTGTCTGATGTGTGTCATTGCATAGGATGTGTGTAGATGAACAGCTGTGGGGGTTTTGGCAGCAAGAAAGGGAAACTACTTCTGTCTTGTCTGGGCTGGGACAAGTTCTGTCTTCAGCACCCTATGTCTTCCTAAATAATTTAGTCTTTTGTTTCAAAGTCCTATTTTCTGGCTCAGGAATGACCAGGCACTGACCAGACACTGGAACAGGTTGTTGGGGCAGGTAGTTGAGGCCCCGTCCCTGGAGATACTCAAGGTGAAACTCAACAAGGCTCTGAGCAGCCTGATCTGGTTAAAGGTGCCCCTGCTCACTGTAGGGCAGTTGAATTAGGTGACCTTTGGAGGTTCCTTCTGACCTGGGGATTCTGTGATTCCAAGTGGTTGCTTTCTTCAGTAGATTGATCTAGTTATCCTCTAAAACACACAGTCTGCTGTTTAGTGGCAAAAGTAACAGAAAGGAACTGAATGACAGTACGCATGAGGATGGAAAGGAGTAGCTATGGAAAGGAGTAGCTACTCCTGGCACAGTGCTATACTGCACTGTCACAGCACTTTCTTTTAGCACAGTGGTATTCACTATGATGATTTTTGCCCTTCTCCTCTGTAGAGGAACAGACTTAGGCCACAGTATAATACTGGAAGGTTTGGACAACCCTGCACTGAGCCAAAAATAGCTACCCTGGGAATGGCCTTGAAGGTGATATGCAGGGAAGAGCAGTAATGTCGCAATTACAGAAGAATGCTATCCAGGACGTAGGAAACAGTGAAGGGGCCGTATTTGGGGGGGAGGGGGGGTGTTGTCGTATCCTATCAGGCAACCTGTCAATGATAGCCAATCGGCTAGAGGACAGCTGCGCGTGATGAAGGCCATGTACCCAATGAGCTTACATATACTCAGTGCCACGTGGACAGGGCATACCTGTATATAAGCAAGGCGATTACTGGAATAAACGAGCTCAGCATTTAACCATATTGGTGTGCGTGTCGTTGACTCAGCTAGCCCTCAGCTGGGGCCCCCTGCTTCAGTCCTCCACTCCCAGCAGTTGTCTTCCAAAAAGAGTTGGACAGTTACCTGCTCTGCCTGCGCAGCTCCTCCCTACCTAGTTTCCTTTGTACAATTCGGAAGCATGAGTGCGTCTTCCTAGGACAGCTTTCTTACCACAGCTTCACCCACAAATCACAAATCAGTTGTGAGAAGATGTGGAAACCCAAATGCAGTATATCTTGTCTTGAATCTTATGTATAGGTATCTTCTCTGCCCCCTGGCTATAGGAAGGGATCAGAACAATCTGGTCCATGTTGGCTGCAGGAGAGCTGAAGCAATGAAGGCTCTGGATTAAAGGTGATTTTAGCTGTTGTCTTTTATTTAAAGATTATATTTCCATGTTTTTCTTACATCTTAGTTCCGATAGCTGTAGCAGTACAACATTGCCTACATATCCAGTTCTGGGCCCCTCAGTTCAGGAGGGATGTGGAGCTGCTGGGATGAGTCCAGCGTAGGGCAGCGAGGATGATGAAGGAAGTGGAGCACCTCCCTTATGAGGAGAGGCTGAGGGAGCTGGGTCTCTTTAGCTTAAAGAAGAGGAGGCTGAGGGATGACCTCATTCATGTCTATAAATATTTGAAGGGTGGGTGTCAGGAGGATAGAGCCAGGCTCTTCAGTGTCATCTAGTGATAGGACAAGGGGAAATGGTTGTAAGCTGGAACATAGGAGGTTTCACATAAATATGAGAAGGAACTTCTTCACAGTGAGGGTGCCAGAGCACTGGAAGGGGCTGCCCAGGGGATTTGTGGAGTCTCCTTCTCTGGAGATGTTTAAGACCCGCCTGGATGTGTTCCTGTGTGACTTGGTCTAGGTGATCCTGCTGTGTCAGGGGGATTGAACTAGATGATCTTTTGAGGTCCCTTCCAATCCCTAATGATTCTATGATTCTGTGATTCTACATACTGGATAATGTAAAGCAAAATGCTCAGAGTTCCTTCTACGTTTGTTTCTGGGATATATAAGCATATGCTACCAGATATCTAGAGAAAACTAATGTGCCATAAGGATAACATGTTCAATATGTCTTCCTAAAAATCTCTGAATAAATATTTCTTGGAAATCTGTTCTTGTTTGCACAGTGTAGCTGAAAAACATTCTCGTTTTATCTCGGTACTCAAATTCAGGCACGAAATTATTTTATGGAAAAGTGAAGAAGGTGTCTTGAAGAGAGGAGGCATTTATTGTGCACAAAGTCTGTGGCAGGAAACAAACTGTGGCGAGCTCAGCTCAGGGCATACTCTCAGTAACCTACTTTTCCTTCATGTCTCTTTTTAGAATCCATATTCCATCTTATTAGGTGGTAGAACATGATTTTTATTGAGCAGCCAACTGAATGTTTTAGATCACTTTTAAGACACTATATATGTCATCTTGTTGGGCTGCATGGTCTTGCTGATATGCCTGTCTCTGTAAAGTGCTGTTTAATTTCGTGTACTGGTTAGATCAATATACCAGTGTGAAATTATACAGTATTTGTGAATTCTTCAGATTTTGGAGTACAAACTGCTTTGCTGGCTTGAGTTTGAATTGAAACTATTTTTAAAAGCAGGGTGTAGGGGGAAAGGAATAACAAGAAATGCTTTTGGAAAGTCTTTGGTATGTAAAGAAGTACCTTTGGTACGACAGTCCAGTAAGACTGGATTATCCTTCCTGAAACTGGTGCTGGTGCTTTTCCTGCCTTTCTATTGGTTTAGATGGGCTTCTCAGTTGTCTGCAATATGTTTTATGCCTGGTGAAGTACAGTGAAATAATATTTGCACTGGTTTTTTTTTCCCCCCAAGTATATTTTTGTCTTATTGCAGTCAAACATACTGGAAATGTGAGAGCCAGTTTATTTGCCAAAAAACATGGGATATGCTTGTAGAAGAACTCTAATCTGTAGTGATTACATAGTGCTGTTGATACAGTGGCTTTCACTACTCACCACTAAACTAACTTGCATTACCTTGTACTGGTTAATATCAGACACTATTTTTCCTCTTCTGATGCGTGAAAGAGATGTGTCCTCTTGAGACGGTTTTGTGCATGATTGAAGTCTTGATTCTCCCTTGCTCTGGCTGGCCTCAATTTGGCTTGCCTGCAGCCCTTTCCTAGGGGCTTGCCCTCATCTCACACACAGGCTGCTTTCCAGGTATCCCCTCTTTCTCAAACCACTTCTGCATAGTAGAATGGAAATTACCACAGGAAAGGCATTGGGGGCTGTTCAGAAACACTTCTGGGTTTAGCTTGCATGCTTTCTTCAGCCAAAGTAGTTCAGGAGAGGCTCTGTGATGAGGGATCCTGAATGTAATCAGCTATTATGTTTGGGGTTTTGAGGCCTATGTTCTGCTCTTGAAGGTGAGTTCTGTTTGGTTGGAAGTAGCAGTCCTGCAGTTATTATGCAAATCAGTGAGAGGTGTCAGGTGCAATGGAGTTATCTTTTAATCACATACTATGTTAGGCAGAGAAACTGCCACCCAGACAGACTAGCTAGTCAAACTGTGACATGTTGCAGCGCAGGCACAGCTGGCTGTGTGTGACACGTGTTTGCATTGGGTAGAATTACACTCTGCTTGGGTCAGCTGCTGTAGTTTTGCTGTCTCTTGTCTTGTAGCCTGTGATCTGTAAGTTAGTATACAAGGATGAAGGTGCATGGTATCGATGAGCAAATTCATGCTTATGATTCCAATAGATGACTAGATCCATGAGTGCACTTGCTGTGTCTAAAACAAAAGTGTCTAGTTCCATCTTGTTCCTTTATACCAGCTCACTGGACCTTTGGTAACGTGTCCAACTCACTTAATCCGCGAGAATAAGGTGTATCTGCTTTCATATTATCTTGTGGACCCAGTGAGAGTTTGAGTGGGTTTCATTCATCAAATGGGCTTTGTGCTGAGTTGACTGAGCATGAGAGACAGTAAAAGAGATTGCATGAATGTGTAACATTGGGACACGTGGGCTGGGGTGACATGGGGGAAACCATTACTGGCAAAAGAGTGCCAGCTGTTGCATTCAGCTACATCCCTGCTCTTAGGTCTCTAGTCCTTGTTTCTAGCCTGATCAACTAGTTCCTCTTGCAGTAGGCTTTCTTCTGAGGTAGTGAGTCTGCTGTGAACTGCAATAATGTGGGTGTGTGTTTAAACATCTCTGTTCAGGTTAAAAAGTATAATGTCACCATTTTGTCTCCTCTTGCCTCTGGAGGCCATCTGGTTTTTCTGACTTTTTTTGGAGTGGGACCCCTTGGGAGTGCTTGTTCTCTGTGTTACCTAAATGCAGTGTGTCTGACTGAGGACAGCTTACGTGTGGGTCATTCTAGAGCCAGTCCGTTCTGTTACTTGGTTTGGCAAGGGGGCATGTTGGAAAACGATTGCCTCTGTGTATTGTTAATCATGCAGTAAAATGTCCGATTCACTCATGTCTAGCAGGAGGGCATCACAGAGCCGTTCCCTTCCCTGCAAGATTTTCTAGTGGGGTTTTAATTGTCATGTATTTTAGGGAAATGGAATCTGCTGCTGATAAGGTAATGGTTTCCTTCTGTTCAAGCAGACTTTAAAAACTGGCAAAGCTTCTTGATAGTAGACAGGAGCATAACATATGAAAATATTTAAAGAAAATGTCCTGCCTCACTATTGCCTGTATCCTATGCATTTTTATATGCGTGTTTCTCCCATATAATTATGTAGGATGTGCATCACATTGCTGCCTTTGAAGGAAGTTCCAGGCAGAGGACTAAACAAAACGCTGAAGATATAAAACCAGTGCTCACTTGTTGATTTTTATCAGTTGTTTATTTTGATAGGAAGGGTGCAATTCAGGAACAGCCATATGATTACAGCCCAGTGCAACTTCCTCTTCTTCGTTACAGGGCTGCGATAATTTCAGCACACAGAAACGTCCTTGTGTGGAGCGTGCCATCCTGCCGCTTGTGTGGTTACACTGGGTGAGACCACACAGGTTCTCCGTCTCACAAATTTCCCCCCAGTGTGGGTAATCACTCAGATCTTTTAAAATAGGAGGAAATAAATTGCTTGTTTATAGTTTTTTTAATAAATTTATTAACTACTGATCACAGTAATTTGTTAAATTGGTTTAAAAATCAAGATCTCTTAATAGAATAGAGTGATTTTGATTTGCCAAGTGGCTTTGCCAAATGACTCTATACCCAAGTTAAATTAGGAATGTATAAGCTGAATGTCAGGTATGCCACCACCCCCCTCATTCTGTTACTATGGATTATTTTGCATTGTGATTGGGCTGGGGAAGTAGATGTATAAAGGTTTTTTTAAATCTAAGCAGTGCTTTTTGTAGAGCCTGACACACAACTTCCGGTTGTTTAAAAGATCCATTCTAAGGAGACTCCTTTAGTTCATACCTAAGTTGGTCACAGGAAATGATGGCTGTGTATCTTCTTCATTTGCTCTTCAAGAAACAGCTGAACTCAATATTTTAGCCATTTGGTGATGCAGAAAGTGTTGGAGAAGTCCATACTAGGAGTGTGTGGTTTGTTAATTTTCCCTGCTGAAGACTGGAGTCCAGTTAGCATTTTCTACAACTGATAGAACCCTACAGCTCTGTCTGGTGCTTATTGTGAGTGCTTACTCCTCACCCGACCAGAAAGAACATCTCCCAATCAGTCCACCCAACAACCTGCTCATTGCATGATCTGTATCTGCTGCAGACAAGGTTGTAAGGCATCCTATCCTGTTGCAGTCAACAGGGGAAACATGCATGTGCCCTAAAAAAGGAATGAGATTTTCCAAGTTTGTTTTACATCACTTGTTTGGTAATAAGGGTAGGAATGTGTGTGGATGTTCTTTGCCATTTAAATCTCTCTTTGGTTTAAGCATGAAGAGCTTCACATCTCATTTTGAAATGTCCAGAAGCCATCCTCTCAATGGTGTGCATGTAACTATCCCAATAATATTCTTGTGTGTACAAGCTTTACCTTAACAGCAGGTGCTTGAAACATTCTCATCCAAGGAAAAACTTCTTTTGTGAGGCTTCACTTGCAGAAATATAAACATTTGGTTATGAGAGAACTTTGCTTTTAAAAAGCAAAAAATTGGCTCTTGGGAGCTGGTTGTGCTCCAATGAACATACTTTTCAAATGCAGCTCTACAGGACCGGGAATATTATCCATAGGTCTATCTTTGGGGTTTTTTTCTCTCTGGGATGAATCTTCAGATTAAAATTGAGACAATTAAATATCCTAGATGAGCAAGCACATGGTGGTGCTACACAGGCAAAATCTTTGTGTGTGTGTGTGTGTTTATATATACATATATATTTATATGAACAACTTGCAGAACAATTATATGCTTTTGGGGATTTTCCACTTCAGAATGTTTAAGAAGACACAGAGTGAAAATACTCCAGAGACTTGGTAAAAGTTGAGTAACACTTCTGGAATAGTCATTCCAGTACTGTTTTGCCTTTTCCAGTCTGTGTTTTCCCGATTGAGCACTTGTCTAGATTAAAACGCTTGCAGGTAGAATTGGCTGAGAATAAATTGACTTACCCACATACCCAGACAGGCAAACACCCAAACCCTCAGTATGCTAAAGATACAGTGTGCAGTTTTTAAATTGCAGGGTCACCTCTAACTCATTTGTGGCTCTCAGTATAAAAGTTGTTAGCTCATAGAATCATAGTGGTGGTTTGCACATGCAGCTTGGAGAGGCAAAAAGGAAATGTTTGGATTGCGTTTGTCAGCAATACAAAACAATCTGCTGTCGATCAGCTTTGTCCTTCTCTTGCAGTCACAAGGACAGGGCATCTGTAGGCCACGTTTTAGAGCTCTGCAGGCTACATTTGGTCTTTGGGCTGCATGTTGAGCAATCCTCACTTAAAACCTTCAAGGCAATTACCTACAACATGCTCAAAGATGAGACCTTTCAATCTTATAAGATTATTTGGTGGCTGCTGGTTGCACTCTTAAAGCACAATCACATCATTACACTCTTCTAAAAAACCAACATAACTGCATTTATCCTATTTGATCATTGACCCATGAGAATTCTGCTTCATGCTCCTCATCCTGCCTCACAAAAAAGGAAACCAGCTCTGGAAACCAGCACTTCTTATCTTGTGTAAATAACTGTGAATGTGGAGGTATGTTAAAGCACAACAGTAATAAATGGTCACAGATAGGGACATGCTTTGACCATTTAGGAGAGAAAAGGTATTGATTCGCTTCTTTGTTTGCCTGATACCTTTGTGGAAAAGAATGGCTGGCTGCAGACAAGGATGTGTGTGTGCGTGTGTCCATAGCTATAGTAAGTTTTTTGGAGAGAGTGTTCCTGTTGGGGTTATTGGAAAACCAACTGTGTATAAAGACTCTCTGCTTTAATCTTTTCTACACCACACTCAAGTTTATGTGATTTACACCCTCTGTTGCATCCATTGTGTGCATTTAAAGAAATACCTTTCCGAAGGACACATACAGAAGCTTGTCATGTTGGTAAATGATGTGGAAGAGGGGTGCTGGTGCATTTGTTTGTTTCACAGACATTGTCAGTGATTCTACAGGGTTAGTTTTATGGGTTGCTTCTTATTATTTGTATATATTTTTGTTTATGTGATATTAATACCAAGAATTTGGTTTGCGTGACATTAATACCAAAAAAGGCTTTGGAAAGACTGGTACTCAGCCAGCGTGGGAAATTGCTGTTAACCAGAGCCCGTCCTTATCAGGTTTTGCTGTTACATCTGTTTTCATACATGGAGTTGAAAAAGTGCCTCTTTCCTAGAGGTGCGTTTCAGCTATAGGTGAAAGCAATCAGTCTACTGTAGTTCCCCGCTCTGCCTTCAGCCCTGCTTTCGCCTTTTTTCCCCTCTGCATTACAGTTACAAGCCTCTCGCAGTACAGTTATAGAAATCTACCCCAGAGAATAAACTTTATTCCTTGTTTTTACAGAGAAATTCTGAAGTAAATACTTCCCACTGCAATACTTAAGTGCTGAATGTTGCTTTCTATCCACGTAGCATGTAACTTACAAACTCAGTGCAGGTGGTGCACGTTCACATTTAGATTTGAAACTTTTCATGGCTACGACTTACAATTTTGAACATTCAGCCTCAACTCTTTACTTGTTTACATCCCCCTGTACTCAGTACTGATGAGGCCACACATTGAGTATTTGGTTTGGTTTGGGGCAAAAAAAAAGGTAAAAGCAAGATAACAAGGTCTGGAGCAGGTCCAAAGAAAGGCAACAAAGTTGGTGAAGGGTCTGGAGAACAAGCTGTATGAGGAGTGGCTGAGGGAGCTGGAGCTATGTAGTCTTTAGAGGAGAATCCTCGGGGGAGTCCGTATTGCTGTCTACAACTACCTGAAAGGAGGTTGTAGAGAGGCAAGCGTTGGTCTCGTCTCACAAGTAA
>VXBP01002355.1:154901-195686 GCA_013400115.1 Rhinopomastus cyanomelas
GGGGGGGGGAAGGAAATGGCCTCAGGCTGCACAAGGGGAAGTTTAGGTTGGACATTAGGATAAACTTTATTGAAAGTGTAATCAGGCCTTGGAACAGGCTGCCCAGGAGAGGGGTTGGATCACCATCCCTGGATGTATTTACAAGTTGTGTAGATGTCAAGCTTAAGGACAGGGTTTAGAGGTCGACTTGGGATAGTTGGGTTAATGGTTGGATTCAATGATCTTGAAGGTCTTTTCCAACCTAAATGATTTCTGTGATTGATTTCACCACCTGCTTTCTAAAAATATCCCCCTGTGTCTGCACATTCTGTTGTCTTTGTTGGAGTGAAGTGCCCTCTGAGAGCAACCTTCTCTGTCTAAAAGAAAGTTGTAGCTTGGATTAGATAGGGGTAGAGTTAGGTGAGATGATCTGGAGAGTTAATGGTCTGTTAGTTACAGGGGAAAAGATAAAAATGGTTTCGTAGAGGGGAAAGGAGAGAGAGAACTGCTACAAAACATGGACCTCGCATCACTGTAAAAAGTAACGAAGTGGGAAGGAGGTTGAAAAAAATGCAAAGGTTAAGATAATGTATTATTTTTGTTCAGAAATGCTTTAAATTTTAAGATGCTATTGAAATACTTTAGTGATCCAACTATTTCCAAAACACTCTGATGCAAAAAAATAAGTTTTTTCTTGAGTTTTAGGATTAATTCAAGGTTGAAGAATTGGTGATGAGCAACATAAACATTTCCCTACTGTACCCTAATTTTGACACACACTGTTGTGACAAAGGGAAACCAAAATAAGTTAGAGGAGCTGGTTGGTTGCCAAAGGGATGTTGTGGTTTAGACTTGTACAGCTGTGGATTGCAGACAAAGCAACCATGTAGCTGTCAGTGGATTTCGTAGAGATCTCTTTAAATCCTTTATTTTTTTGATATAAAGAAACAACACAGATAGAAGATCCCAGGAAACAATGGAGACAAGAACAAGAGAGAATGTTAAAAGATTATCTTACGGTAGCGCAGGATGCTCTCCGTACTCAAAAAGAACTGTACCAGGTGAAAGAACAGAGGCTGGCACTTGCGCTGGATGAGTACGTACGGCTGAATGATGCCTACAAAGAAAAATCAAGCTCTCGTACAAGCTGTAAGTACAGTGCACAATACAATGCAAATTCTTTGATCTGTGCCTTGCAGGGAATCCTGTTTCTCTTTAAGGTGAATTTTCAAGGTTTGCTATGAACGTTTTGTACTCTGGCGTTTTTTAGAGATAGCATCACTACTTTTTAAAAAAAAATTAATATAAAGGTATTCTGCTGGAGAAAACCTTTTTCTCCTCTGATACAATTGAACTCCTTTGAAGCGTGGTTTAGAGCAGCTGATTCTGAAATCTGTTGGTCATGCAGTTTGCAAGAACAAAATTCTGCCAAAATGAGGTTCAAGGTAAGTAGGATCTCTTGCACTTCATGGCTGTGAACTAAAATGACCCTACTGTGTTGGCAGGTATCTGCAGCAGATCAAGAAGAGACTATGCTGTTTCTTGATAAGAATAGCATACAAAAATTCTGTAACCAGTGTGCCGTGATCAGAGGTGAAGTAGAGATATAAGTCACAGTGTTGGGCAAGGAACTGACACGCAGTGAAGCACTGTTAGAGGCCTGTTGTTGGCCAAGTATCTCTCTTAGAAGTAGGTAATGTGATAAAAGTAACCTGCAGCTGCAGAAGAACTGTATGGCAGACCTTTGAGGCTTCTGTGTTAGAGAAATCTTAGAAATTCCAGCTATCAGGAGGCAGTGATAGCAAGGTGAATCACCATGACGACTGGGTACAGAAAGCAAGGGTTAGAAAGCTAGGGAGAACTAGATGCTGCTACTTTAGAATCCTGGAATAGCAAAGGAGTAGAGATGCCAAAAAGTGGTAGGGGGGAAAAGTGGAATTTATTCATTAATTATTGGCATCCTGCAATGCTGATTTATTTTTTTTTTAATTATAGTGATTTTTCAGTACTTTGTTGTTTTAGATCAGTGTAGATTTAGATAAAGGTAGGAACTAATTAATGGTTTAAAAGTACTTAAATATTTGCTCTTTTTTTTCTTTGTTTAAAAAGTGTTCTCAGGTTCCTCATCAAGCACGAAGTATGACCCTGACATTCTGAAGGCTGAAATCTCCACCACGAGATTACGGGTGAGAGTGCTTAACTCACATTGTACTCTCTGTGTGAAGTTTGTGACTTTATAAGCAGATCTTGAACTAGCAAATGAAACCTTCTATATTCTCATTAAATACCATTCAAAGGCTTAACATTAACTTTTAAAGCCATCTCAGTCACTTTCAAATAACATTTAGGTGTGGGTTTAAATAAATCAAGTAACTATTTTCACTTGTATCTGTAATTTTTTAAAGGAAAAGTAAAAATCTTTAGGCAGAAGTAGAAAAGTGGTAGGCCAAGGTGAGAATGCAGCTAGATTACTGTTTTTACACAATCTTCCTTCTGTGAGAAATGAACCATTAGCTGCATGAACTGCCTCACAAATTTTTGTTAGTTTAAAAGAATACTGCTCCGTAACGGTGTGAAACCTTCACTCTGTTTGATAACAATAGAACAGTTCAGAGTTGTCTGCATTTTGAAACTGGTGATGAACACAAATTGGTTATTTGGTCAGTGGTGCTTAGTGTAGTCTCTAACGGGCTCCATTAATGCATTAATCTTGAATAAGCACAAACTGGTGTGGAAGACTAAATGTAAAGTGTTTATAGGGAGTTTGTTTATTCAAGCTGCGGCATACAAAGCTCTGTGGATGGCCTAGGCTTTCTGTAGCCTGTAGTGAAAAAAATCAGATGAAGGCATGGAGGTAAAAAAAAGACCACCTTGCAACAGTCTTTTGGAACACAGACTCCTCCAGAGCAGAAGCAGCTCAAGCGACAGAAGTTAGTCAGCTCTTCCGTTGCCCCCTCCTGGTTTCCGCACAGAGCAGCACTCACGCAAGCCTCCAAGAGTATCATCCTCCTTCACCTGCAGTAAGAGTTATGACCGTGAATCTAAGCAATTAATGTTCTTAAAGGAGCTGTGAAATAGCTCATTAAAAGTTTAAAACTGTGTAGATTGGGAATGGAATACAGTGTAAAACTGCTGTATGAACGTTGCCCTCCTAGCTACTTGTACACTCATTCATCCTGTGTCCAGTTTTTCCTGTTAATTAGCACTGATCACCTCCCAGCTCAGGAACTGCTTCTTGGCTGCAGAGCTACAGTCTGTTCACTGAGGAAAGATGCAGATGTGATAATCACAGTAATTTGTTTTTTGGAGGGAGTCTCCTCTCTGTTGTTTCTTGGAGTCAAGGAGTCTGATATCCTGCTGGTACCCAAGGCCTGATTGATTGGCATTGCAAAGTCCAAGTTACATGTGTGCCTAAAATGGGTGACCTGAATCTTGTCTACAGAGTTTAGAAGGGTGCAGTCCAAGAATGTCTGTATCAGCGTAAGGTGTGTTGGCATCCAGAGCCACTGGATATGAAAATCATTGAGATAAGAAAAACTGGAGTCCTGTGATGCTAGGGCTGGAAAGTGGTTTTCATGGAAGATGGCAAGAGAGGTATGACTGTTACCATAGTTTTACCTTGTTTGAGTGCGTGAGGATGCTTGCTAATATGCTGCCTCCTGGCATTTCATGACATATGCATGTATGGTCTTAATGGGAAACAGAGTCATCATTAAGCTGCAGTCAGCAGGTTCAGATTTGCACATTGTTTAATGAACTATTAGGTCAGATGTACTAAACCTGTTTCTCACACTGGCTGAGGCTTACTGGTATCATCAGGTTAATGGTGGCTGGAGAGGGGAAACTCAGTATTTGAGGAAGTTCTGAATCGAGCTTTGGCTGTGTTAGCTGCGCTGAATTTGTGCGCGTGGAGCCTTTTTGGATACATGAATTGCCTGTTGCATGATAGGTCCTGGTGAAAATAAGAGAAATCTGACAGCTGTTGAATGAAATAAGCAGAAGAGAGACCTTTCTCTTAATAATAAAGTGAAATGATCTGCTCCTGCGGTGGATTTTGAATTGGGCCATTTGGGATCTTAATTAGTAATCTGTAAGATCATTAATGCCTTGTGTTGTCTGAATTATCTCAGCATGTTTTATGCATATGCAGCTAGTAGGGATGCACCTTTATAAATTGGGGTTGGTGATGTTGTTCCATTAGTACTTAAGTGCTGGGAATAGAAGAGCCTGCATGAAGATGCAGTTATCAGGAAACAAGAGGCCTTTCAGGTTACTGAAGATGGTGTGCAGAAGCAGTAGGAAAGAGGTGAAGGATAAAAGTAGTGAAGAGTTGTGGACAAGTGGGATTTATATGAAAGTCTTGAAGGAGAAGACAAGGAGGACAAGAGTAGTTTAATGCAAGTGTGGTGCAGTAAACAGTCTCTGTATTGTGATGTAGGTCACATCTTTCTAGGATGATGTGCTGAACTCACATTTCTTGATAATGAAATGATGATGAATTACTGCAGAGGACACTCAGAAGATGATCTTGAGGAAAAATTTAAGGGTTTCTGAGAGATCTAATCCTCAAAGTTGAAATTGAGTGTGCCTTCTGTCATTACCATAAATTCACTTTTCTGATTTAGAAAAAATAATTTAACCATTCTGTGCTTCTCAAAAAAGTTGGCATCTCTTTCATATTATATACATTATTTAACTTCAAACGTAGAGGAGATACCTGTTCATTTTCTGTAACCTTGATCAGAACACTTGAAAGATTATTCTTGGGTTTTTTGTGCTGACCAGGGAAGAAATAGTTAGAGAGTACTGAATGTGTGCTGAGAGACACTGTCTATTTATTATGCTAACTGTTTTCACAGAATCACAGTGTTACTGAGGCTGGAAAAGACCCCTAAGATCAACTCCAGCCTGTGACCTAACATCACCACATCAACCAGACCTTTTCTTAAATGTCTCCAGGGATGGAGAATCCACCACCTCCCTGGGCAGTCCATTCCAGTGTCTGGTCACCCTTTCCATGAGGAAGTGCTTCCAAAAATGCAACCTGATCCTCCCCTGGTGCAGCTTCCCTTCCCTCTCTCATCATATCAGTAGTTGCCTGGGAGAAGAGCCTAACCCCCACCTGTCTACAGCTTCCCTTAAGGTGATAGAATGATAAGGTCCCTCCCACCTGAGTCTCCTCTTCTCCAGGCTAAACAACCCTAGCTCCCTCAGCCTGTCCTCATTCCCTTTAGCCTCTTCACCGGCCCCGTTGCTCCTCTGGACCCATTCCAGTACCTCAATCTCTTTCTTGAAGTGAAGGCCTTAGACCTGCCCCCAGTACTTGTGGTGAGGCCTCCCCAATGCCCAGTATAGGGGGAGAATTACATGCCTTGTTCTGCTGTCCACACTATTCCTGCTACAAGCCAGGATGCCATTGGCCTTCAGGAGCCAGCAGGGCACCCAGGTGGCCCAGTTCAACCAGTTGTCAACCAGTACTCCCAGGTCCCTCTCTGCCAGGCCGCTCTCCGGCCTCTCATCCTGCAGTGTGTAGCTGCAGGGGGTTATTGTGGCCAAAATGTAGGACCCTGCACTTGGCCTTGCTAAACCTCATTCTGTTGGCCTCTGCTCATTGACCAAATCTATCCAGATCTCTCTGCAGCATCTTCCTCTCCTCCAGCAGATTAACTTTCCCCCACAACTTGGTGTCATCTGTGAATTTACTAAGGGTAAACTTGATCCCCTCATCCAGGTCATCAGTGAAGATTTTGAGTAGGGCCTGGTGCTGATCCCTGGGGGACACCACTGGTCACTGTAGACCAACTCGATGCGGCACCATTCAGAACTACTTTCTGTGCCTGGTCATCCAGGCAGTTTTTAACCCAGCAGAAGGTGTGCCCATCCAAGCCATGACCTGACAGCTTATTCTCTCAAGTAAAGCGGCCTAGTGATGGTAGTTTTCAAAAGACTGAAGCTGGCCCCTCATCTAGATAACAGATTTTGCTTTGAAGAAAATTGAGACCAAAAGCATTTTATTTCTCTGACAGAAAATTTATTAGCCAGAAGCTACAAACTTCAGTGCCTCAGTATCACTCACAAACCCATATGAAGACCCTGCAAATCACTGGTTGTTTTAGACACACAAATCATTTTATGTTTCTTCGAAAGCTACAGGACCTGCTGCCACTCAGTACATGGAGTGACATGATGTGCTTTAAATAGTGCTGCTTTTTGTTTTTCATTTCAGTGGAGGAATGGCACTGAGTAGGAAGGTTTGTAAACGTATTTTTAAATTAATTCCAGACAAAGTGGTCAAAATTCTTAATTTTCATACTCAACTCTTTAGACAAACTGATTCTGTCTGAGGACCTGTATAAAAAACAAGTGGCAGGTGAGAGCAGGGGTCTTAGAGCAGGCTCTTCCTTTCATCACTTTACTGATAGGAAAGCTGAAGACCCTAACGACAGCTCACAGACACTGGGTAGGGAGCAAATGAGGCAAGTGTAGATGAGTAAATTCCAAAACAGCGTGCTGCATTTTTCAGGGAGCCATTCCTGTCTCAAGTATGCCAAGGATTAATTTGGGTTTGTGTTAAAGTACGCTCCTTTGTAGGCAGTCCAGAAACTTTGTTTTATTATGTTTGGGAAGTATGACATAAAAAATTAAGTAGAGGGTGTAGTTCATCTCAATTCATAACTATTTTGCAGTGCACTCTAACCTGCCAGCATCTGAAATAGCAATATTAGGACTAAAAAGCAATACAGCCTGCAAATCTAGGGGAAGTAGGGAATGTTTTGCCACGGACATTTCTGTTAAGTAGACACATATATTTGTGATCAAAATGTGTTCAGTGGTTGTTGTCTTTAAATGGTACGAACGTTTAGAGATTCAGTGGGGGGGTAAAGCTTTTAAGGGAGGATGGTTCATAGGAAAAAAAAGTATAAATAAAAGGAGTCCACACTTTGTCTTTTACAGTGCAAATTACTCGAGAGCTTCCTGGAATGAAAAAGTGAAAATGTAATAAGCCTAAAAATAAACAGGCATGTCCCTGTAGGACAGTTGGAATGCATGCTTAGCAAGTGAGAAGTAAATTACTTGTTAAAGTTCTCTCAGGTTTAATAACACAGTGTGCTATTGATACAAATAAGGAATGTGATTTAATCTGCTCGTGTCCCTTTCATACTAAAGCATGTTGCCCATAGACAACAGGAAAAGCACAAATCCTTTTGTTTTTAATGTGTGTCAGTAGAGCAGTTACTCTCCTTTTTTTGTCTCCTCTGATGTAAAGAGTACATTAATTGTTCAAAGCCATGCGTTACGCTGTTCAACAAGAGACATTTTCTAACTCTTGCTTTGATTTAACACACAAGGTTAAGAAGCTGAAGAGGGAACTCTCTCAGATGAAGCAAGAGCTGCTGTACAAGGAACAGGGCTTTGAAACACTGCAACAGTGAGTACAAGAAAGTAGTCGAAGCTCACTTGATTCAGTTGCTCTATTTCTAGTTTTGCCATGGAATTTAATCCATCTTATGTGAGAGAATTATTGGGGCGGTGGAAGGAAAAGAGTATCTAGTATCTCTTTGTTGTAGTGAGGAAGCAGGAAATGTGTAGAAGTGGCAAACCTATTGCCCAAGTGTTAACATGAGAAGTCTGTTTACCCCTCCTATTTTTAATTCCCATGAGGCAGCTTCTGTTGCAAAGAGGCAGAAAGAAGGGCAGTGATTAAGGGTCTCAAGGAAGAATGTAGCTGCTTTGCATGTTATGTTGAAAATGTTTTTAAAAATTTTTTAAAAATAATTAGGTCTTTCTTTTCCTCCATCTCCACCTTTGAGCTCAAAGGAGAGAGGGAGGGTGCTGTTCTCAGAGCTATACACAGTGCACAACTGTGCAGGGTTAGAAATGAGTCACAATTTGAGGATTAGAGATCCGACTTTCTTTGTTCCAGTTGCTGGGATGCCTGTTGTCCAAAGGGCTGATGCTGAACTGGGTGAGCATTCTGGGTTGGATTATTAGGGAATGATACTTTTTTGGTCTGAGTACTCCCTGTTGCTTCTGGCTCATGAAGTTGGACCCTAAAATATTAAGCATTACTGGAACTGTCACCACAGAGTATTTGCTGCAGGGGAAACCTTGCAAACAAGCATGTTTTTGTGACTAATGTGAGCAGAAATGTATTAATGCTAGTTGTTTTCCCTATTGTGGTATGTACCCTTACATTAAGGATACGTTTACACAGTAAAGTGCTGAGCTGTGTGCTCTTCGTACACTAGTTTCAGTAGCTGAAGCAGTGTTGCGGTGTTAGTACTGTGTGGATTCATTTACCCCTTTTCTCAGCGCCTCTGACAGTGTACTGTCAGATGAGGAGTAATTTCTGTCCTGGAGAGCTGACAGGATATGTAGGAAGGATGGACAAAAGGTGGGAGAAGGGATGTGCATTTCCATCTTCCAGGTAGAGTAGTAAAATGTGGAGAAGTGATTTGCAGAGGGAGACAGCATCTGTGTTTGGACCTGAGAGACTGGAGTTTGGTTCGCAGTTCAGAATGTGTATTTTAACAGATCAATTTTATGCACAGAAAGTACCACAGGCATTTTTTTTTAAGTGGGAGAAAAACAGTGTGGTCCTGTGAAAGGCCAATCACAGGAGAGGGCTGTGTCAAAATGGGCAAAACAGATTTTGCTGGTATGAGGAGTTTGGAGTCAGCTGGGAACTGAAAACCCTCAGTACCTCAGGAGAATGCCAGTCAAGTCTCTGTTCTCCTGTGTTCTGACTAAAAGAGAAATGTTAGATTTGTTTGTTATTTAAATATGTACAGACAAGTGAGAAGTTAAGGAAAAAAGGATAGGTGAATTTATTTAACCATAAATCAAATTTCATATGAAGCAAAATTCAGAAGAAAGACGTGTTGATTCTAAAGCTTAAGGTAATGAAAGCTCATGCTGCTGTCCCAGGATTAAAGGTTAGCCAATCATGCTGGTTTTATTATATTAATTCAACAATGAAGTATTGTTTTAAAGCAGCTTGCTCACACGCCATTTTGATAGGAATCCAAAGCATGTTTCAGAAACTGTCAGCAGCATTCCACAGAAGCACAATGGACATTTGTTTTTAAAATTCAGTCAGCCACTCTCAAACAGCACTAATCCCATTAATTTAAAACAGGAAGATGGAATATTTTATATGTTGGACATCTTCTTCTCCATCCTAACTGCATGCAGAATAAAGCAGTTGTGAGTTGAATGTGTCATATCATATTAGTGGGAGGCATGTGGTGTATTACCCAACCGTTCATTCATAATCCAATCGCTGGCATCTGCTTGACCTCAGCAACCCGGTAAGTTAGCAGAAATTGAGTGTTGTCAGACAGTAAGTAAGCGTCTACCTAGGAAACAGTTTGAGGAACTCTCAAAGCCGAAACAAATATGCCCTTGAATAGGAATATCGAGTGCTGAGTCACACAGGTAATTTTCATGTACGAATGCCATTCTGGTAGGCAGAAAAACTGAAAAGTGGAGAAGGGAAAACAGACACTCTCACAGCTCTGAAGGCTGATTGAGAACCTCGATATCTTTGTGTGAAGAACTGGAAGCAAAACAGAATACAATTACAGGTGTTTTCTGTGCGTTGCTCTTCTTGTACGGAATGCCTGAGATCACTTCTGATCATTAAAATGTTTGTTCCTCACTCACAAGGTTAATGTCTTCCAGCAAAGATGATGAATGGTGATAAAACCAGAAAATCAATTGCATAGAAGAGTGTATTCTCTACTAAATGCTTGAGGTTTGTGAAGATGGCTGTTGGTTTTAATTTTGTGAAGCACAGCTGCAGGCATTTCTGTGACGCTATGAAATATTCAGTTAAACTGGAGATTAGAGAAACCTGTTTACAAACAATAGTTCTTGAAATAAATACAGAAATATTAAAATGAGGGATCTTTTTATCTCTTCAGTTTAGAACCTTTTTGCTTTGTGATTTTCAGGTTACCATTTTAAAAATCATTCATAGTCCGGAAATTTAATAAATTTCGAAATGTGTGGCATATGGTATTGATTTTCCAGAGATTTTGTGAATGCAAAAACCCTAGTGACTGGCTAAGCAGAACAGCTGTTTTAGACAGTTAATACCTAGGATTAGGGTGAACCAGAGGGAAGCTGAGACAAAGAATGGCACTGGTTGCGTTTCTGCTCTGCAAGGCTGACTAGTACCAAGAAGCTTGCCTGTCTGCCCTTGTCATGATGCAGGTCTGGGTAGGGGAATGCTGCTAATAATAAGTTCTGCTTCTGTAAGCATCATGGCTAGCAGCATGTGCTGGAGTCTTCAGTGCTCTGTATTCCTTATGTCTTTAAGACTGAATCAGCTGAAATGACTTGCCGAGCATCTGCCTTTGGTAAGATAGCAGTAGTTTAGCTTAGGTAGATTTAAAATAACCAAAGGTATTTTTCCATGGAATTTCCTGTCAGCAAATCTGTTCTGTGGGTGCTGTGTTTGTGTCAGGTATCTGATGTTTTTTCCCAGGATTAAGTAGCAAGTGTCTTAATGGAGACTTCAATGTCCATTTTCCTCTTTGCATATCTGTTACAGGAAATGGGATCTCTTATCTCTGTCCCTTCTGTTCTCTAGCTATGCTTCTGCTTGAAGCAGAACAACAGAGGTGTTAGTGTTTTCTGTTACTGGTATTAATATTTTCTCTTTCAACAGAATTGACCAAAAAATGTCTGGAGGCCAGAGCGGGTATGAACTGTATGAGGCCAAAGCCATCCTGAATGAACTGAAGTCCATCAGGAGGGCGATAAGTTCAGGGGAGAGAGAAAAACAAGATTTAGTGAAGGTATTTTTAACAGTTGATTTAAGTTTTCTGTGGATTTGTTTCAACATGACTCATCACTCCTGGTGATACGTACTTGCTTTTTATACTTTTTAAGGGATTCTCAAATTTTTTTTTTGAGGTAAACTATTATAAAATCAATTTTAAAATGCAGAAACAGAAGCCTGTTCAAAAATCCACTCTGATTTCTGAACTTCGGTCTAAGATACAACATGTTCCCTCCAAACCCCAATTTAAATTACTAAATGGACAAAATGGAGTGATGAGTTTGAGAATACATGTCCTTTTTTAAATAAGGGGAAGTTTTCCAGATCTCAACTTCCTTGTTTATATTTCTGAAAGCAGAACTTCTTTTTTCTTAATCATTAAAGTATTTAATTTGTTGGCAAGTTTAAAAAAAACAACCAACAACTGAAAACAAGGAGAGACACAAACCCACATGAGTAGTTTCTACAGTGTCAAAGGTGTTGGTCACCTTTAGAGTCACCTTGCGACTTCATAAACAAAAGCACAGATTGTTTAATATGAAGTAAACCCAGAATCTTTATACTGGAGTCTTTTATGTAACTCTCTTTTGGGGACAGACTGCTATAAACACACTAAAGTGCAAAGGACCTGAAACACCACCCACCTCCTTCTGTTTCCTGGACAGAGTCTTGCAAAGCTGAGAGAGAAATTCATTTTAGACCAGACCATTGGGACATCTGAACCAGACTTGAATTCCAGCTCTGTAAACTCCCCGCTGTGTTTCTCTAAACAAACTCTGGATACAGGGTCTCAGACTGACATTTCTGGTGAGGTGAGTTTTTCTCCACTTTGTCAAATGTAAAGATGATAAATTGAGTTGGAATGCTGCGGTTAATGGAATTGGACTCAAATGGCTGTTTACTCTTGCTGATAGGTGTGTGTATATATGTAGACATATTTGAGAGAAGTACTTAGAATAAATTATCTATTTTTACCTTTAAATTTCAAGTCAAGATTGAGATGAACCTCATATGAAGCATTTATAACAATCTGGTTTACTTCGATAGTTCCAGTGCAATTAAATTAGCGTAAGTAGATAGTATTTTTTTGGACCTGTTACAGGATTTTTTCACCCTACAGACTTGTAACTTTCACTTCTTTGTGAAATTACTTGTTTCTGAAAGTTGTATTTAATTGTGCAGTTTCAGTTCATGCAGCTGGAAAACTTGGTGGAATTACTTTGTTCAGTGATTCCTTGAACCCTTCTTTGTTGCATTAATGGTGTATTTTATATACACCAAAAGCTGTGCTTAATTTTGGGACTTTCTTTGATGTTTTGTGGGCTGAGTGTATAAGGAAGAGACTGTACAAAGGTTTTCCAAACAAAGAGCTAAGTTTGCTTATGTTTTATGTCAAATTTATTGAAGCCTTGACTTTGAAATATTCTCACTTAGTTCTAAATTCTGAGTTCAGCAGAGTTCAAAGTGGGAGATCAAAATTTTGTGTGCAGTCACTCCAAGACTTACTGTAAAATGCTGTTGCTTTCCTGTGATGGAATGTGCATAGTTGGTAGTACAGTAATTAAAAAAAGATGAACTGGCTAAGAAGGAAACAGCACTGTTGTGTACATCTGAGCAGGTTCCCAATCAGGCATTTAGCAGCAAGAGTGCCTACAGGTGGGTGTGGTCTTAGGTTCTGAGAGTCAGTTTTTCTTCTCTGTGCATAGGGTTTAACAGCTTCATACAGTGATAAGACTTACATTTGTTTTCCCAACAGGTTGGAGCAAGAAGTAGATCAAATTTAGCAGAGAAGGTCAGACTAAGTCTCCAATATGAAGAGGCAAAAAGAAGGTAATAGGGTTAGTTTCTTTGTTACCTTAGGGTCTGGAGCTGGGGAGGTGGCAGCGCTCTGCAGCACGAACATTGTGGCCACAGTGACATCTAGTGGACGACGGTCTGGAGACCCTGTGGCATTGGGCACCACTGCGGAGTGTGCCTTTCTCTTCAGAATGCAGGCAGGCTTTCAGCAGCAGCCAGAGCTTTCAAACAGTAGGTTTGGCATTTAACCCTAAGTTGAATGTGTTAAGAAAGAAAATGCAGTGGAAAGTTAATGCTAGTTCCAGGATTAAGTGAACAGATGTCCGCTGTAGCCTTCATTGGGATCACAGTTTCAAATTTACTGTGCCACTGAAGGCTCTTCAATTTTAGACTTGCTTCAGACTTCCAGTGCAGATTTAGGAGGCTTAATTATTTCCCTTTTTCCCCTAAGACTTTGGGTAATTTAAATACTTGTGATCACTATGGGGTTGGGTTTTTTTTAATGAGTTTAACCCAAGGAGAAAAAACACCAGGAATGGCTCCTCTGATGAATGTGGAATGCCTCTCAAATACAGTTCTGCAGTGGCTGCTCATGGAAGCAATACCACTGTGATGAACTGCCACCACACTGAAGAATGGGCATCAGAAAGCAGAACACTTGGGGTTAGAGTGACATCTTTTCTGGGGCACCAGAACAATTGCACAATAAGATGAGAAGAATAACTTCTTTTTAAAAGAGTGTATACCTATATAATTCTGTATTAATTGTGTTGTATTATTTTCTGACACTTTGCACAACATCAGGAGCCAGCTACTCAGAAACTTTGTAGTTTCAGCCATGGGGAGGTTCTTTGTAATGTAAGAAAAAAGGAAATCTAACAAGTTGTCCTGCTTCTGAAGTTCCTCTTTTACTATAATTAACAAGGCAATAAAATGAAAGATAGCACCGTTCAATAAATGGCAGCTGTACCTATGATGCCATTTAATCTGAGATTCAAATAGTATGTGAGTTGAAGTACTGTGGCGTGGCCAGTGAGAAAACTAGGAAAAGAAATTTGCAGTTTATATGTAAACACATTGTTTGGCTTTATGTTTTAAAAGCAGGAGGCAGCACAGCCAACATTTTGTGCCTGATTTCAGTTACATACTCTCCTCATACAGAGCAGTAGCTACCAGCCAGTATTAATCCTTTATATCCTCATTATGGATAATAAAACTTTATTATGTAATCAGTGCATTCATCAATGAGCGCTACCGCTGTTGTGTTTGTTAAGTATTGAACATGTATGATTTTTGGCTCAGAATCATCATATACGTAACAGTAATTGTCAGGTGGTGGTATAAATACCCATGAGTCAAAATTTCAGTAGCTCATGTACTTTGGATGACTTATGTATTTGCTTTATATGACATTAGTGTGTTTCATGGCTAAAAGTTTATTTCCTTTTAAATGGTATCTTTATTCCATTTTGTCTGTCCAGTAATGAATATTCTTTCAGGTTTGAATTTCATACTGGTTTTATCAGTAACTTAGTAAAGTGCATGTATCTGCGAATAATCAAGGTATCTACCAGTTTGCACATAAATTTCAGTACCCACCTAATTATTATGGCCGTTGTACCCATTACTATAATTTCATAAGTATTGACCATCTTTTCTGAAGAACTACATGTGCAAATTTTTAGTTGTTTTGTGTTAAAAGTAACTTGAGAGAGAGGATCTTGTGAGTGAATGTCTCCACTTGAAAATTACCAGCTAATTTTGTCTGTTCTGTGTTTTATGTTGCTTAGCCAGCGGGATGCTCTGAAGAGGTGGAATGCTGATGCTAACTATGCTGAATTTAGTTGCAATTGTTATTCAGAAGGATCTGATATAGTGTGCTGACAATCCTGTTCTGATGTGGCGAAGAGCTGACTAATGTTCCCTGTTGACCTGTTGAGCAAGGACTTTCTCAAAACTGTGAAACTAGTTCAGTTTTCATATCCATCTAGTCCTTTGCCTGTCTGATAAGGCAACTGCAAAGAGCATCAGTTATGGCAGCAGAGTTGTCTTGAGCAGGGGGAGCAAAGGAACTATTTGGATACCACCATCCCGTCCCATAAGCCATCAAACAGCTGTCAGGTTAGCTAGAACCAGGGACCTGGAGATGAAAATATTAACATGTCATTATTTCCCTGAAATTACTCAGTCGTCTTCCCTCTGGTTCTCTAAATACTGTTGAATATGAGTTATAAAAATGTTGAAATACTTTGTTTATTTCCACCATTTGGTTATGGCATCACTGCTAATAGTATTTCTGTTTATTTTACATAGTTTTTCTGTGAAAATACCATGAGACAAATTTGTTCTTGCAGGGGTTTGGTGGGAGTGTGTTGGGGTTCTTTTCATTTCTGAAGCTGCTAGGTTTTTAGAATCGTAGAATCATTAGGCATTGGAAGGGACCTCAAAAGATCATCTAGTCCAATCCCACTGCCACAGCAGGATCCCCTAGACCAAGTCATAGAATCAGTTAGGGGCAGAAGGGACCACAGGATCATCCAGTTCCAACTCCCTTGCCATGGGGAGCATTAACTACTCTTGGCTTCGACCATAGATAAATACTCTAATGTGCTATAAGATTAATACCAGAGATGCAAAATAATAATGGTGTTATTAGTTGTGTTAATCAAAGAAAACAAATTGGATGAAAGAAAAATATTTTTCCCGTACATCAGTCAAATACAGAAAGAGTGTCGGTACTAAATGATCTGTGCAGGTTTATGAAGCACAGCATGGGACATCACCTTAGGTAGTGCTTGGTAGGTAACACGGCGTTGCACAGACTTGTGTCAGTGGTCAGTGCTGCCTTGGGTATATTTAACTACAGCAGTTACAAACAAATACAAGTAACTGATCAGTTCCTCTTGCACAGAGTGTTTAGAAACAACTTTTGTTTGATTTCTCTATTTTTTTGCCTTTTCCCCAGCCTACAAGAAAGAGGTGCGTGAGGCTAGGAGCTGTTACAGAGTTCAGAGCTTACGTATTTCTAGCTATTCAGCTGGATCAGGTGTGGCTGAAGTGACTGCAAGTTATCATCTTGTTAGATATGCAGCGCATATAACCAAAATGTTTAGGCCTCCCCAAGGGACAGCGAGTCTTTTCTGCAAGCCCTGCACTTCCTAAGCCCATAGACAGGGTGACTGTGGAGACTGCACACTGGAAATGACCTGTCTGGATCAGGACTAAGCTACAGTCAAATACTAGCGTTTCTATGTCCGTTATGTGTGTGTATCTGCACAATATGGATGGATAACCAAGTCTTGAGTGTCTTGACTCTTATGGTTTGACATCTGCAATGGGTACAGCAGTTGCACAAACTGAATCTTTTGGGTTAATTACCTGCTCTCTCTTTAGGTAGCAGCTGTACTATTACCTTCTGTTTTAATTGCACAGAGGAGCAGTGGTTTTGCCTTCTAAGACTGGCGTGCACACACGCTGCTGGAGTGAGCACCTTGCTGTGGTCTATGTTCTTTCACCATGGTCACTGCTGTTTCAGAGGACTACTAAGCCTCCAACAGCTCAGGAGAAATCCGTCCTACTCCTCGCTTGTACATTGGAACAGGAGCCACTCTTTTTGAATACATGCACGTATTGCAGTTTGCCTAGATAGGTGGCTTGCTTTTCTGGCATAGTCTGTATTCTTGTGGAAAAAAAACCTAACTAAAAAGTGGGGCTTTGAATAGAAAATGTTGTTACCCCAACACCTTTCCAAAGACTGTATTGCTTATCTCTCTGCTGGGATCTGTGCGCTGTGCTTGGCTCAGGCGGATGTCCTGTGTTTTGTTTTAGCATGGCTAACTTGAAGATCGAACTGTCTAAGCTAGATAGTGAGGCCTGGCCTGGGACGCTGGATGTGGAAAAGGAAAAACTCATGTTAATCAATGAAAAGGAAGAATTTTTAAAGGAACTCCAGTTTATCACACCATGCAAACGTACTCAAGATGAGTTAGAGCAGCTAGAAACAGAAAGGAAGAGGCTTGAAGAAGAGCTGCTGTCTGTAAAAAGCACACCTAGTCATGCACTTGCTGGAAGGTAAGGGGTTGCCTTTTGCGAGTACTGAATGCTGCTTTCTGTGTTCGAACCTTTGTCCTCTTTACAGGCTCTGAACTGTGCCTTGACAGGCTGTTTTCCTTCAGTAACTGTTCTTTGTGGATCTTAATTAAATTTGTTATTAGCCCACTGGGCAGAAAAACAAAGAAGTCTTCTCTACTGAGAGGATGTGAACACCCCGTATGTGCTCTGTGATATCAGTTGCTCTGGGTTTGTGACCAGCATGAAAATGCCTGCAACAGATGTTAAATAACTGAGGAATGTCAACAGACCAGCAGGAGGGCGATACATCATTCACTCAATTCTGATAATAGCTGTAAACTGTTTGAACTCAGGTCACAAAGATGATCTTCATTGTTGCAACATCTGAAGGCTTTAATTGTGAGTTTTATTACATACAAAAATGCAACCAAAGAGGGGAGGCAAAGGAAATTCAGAGGAGAAGTCAAATTGCCGTAAAACTTCCTAACATGCTGCTACCTAACTGGTAACCAAAGTGGCTCACAATAAATCTTTTTAGCTGGGTTCAGAGTTGGAGTATATCAAAGACGACTGTCACAAATAGACTTTTCATCAACTGGAAGTGGAAATGAATTTATGGGCACCTCTAGCACACACAAAAGGCAATAAACAGCAAATGTCATTGTGTGTATTAGTGTAGTATTGCTGCAGTGATAACAATCAGCACTGTAAGCCTCCCCTACTTCTTCTGCTAGGAAAAACCTCCTGTTGCCTCTCTGAACAGTGAAATTCCTCTTAGTGGCAGTAGTGGCTGGGTCCTAAGCTGTAGCCTCATAAGTAATGAGGATGTTTTCTCTGTATACATACTGGCATATGTTGGCATGAGTTTAAACGTAGCTGTACACATCATCATAGTTTAAACAGCATTGTACTGATAATTGAAATATGTTTTAGAGGAAGAGTTGTAGCCTACTGGAACTGCGTTTTTACATGTCTCTGGTAGTATCATTGAAAGCAAACAGAACCATTGTTTTCTGATTTGTATTAGTAAAGGGAGACTAAGGGGTTGGTGTGATAATAAAATCACCTTCCCAAGTAATGTTACTCTTAAGATTTTGGTAATACGTTGTTGTAAGTAATAACTACATTTTAACTCGTGCCATGAATAGGTGGTGTCTGGTTTCTTAGTCTTCTCTTTTGGATTTTCTTGTTTAGTGCCAAAGAAAATTTTACTGTTTTCCCATAGATGCCAGATGACAAGCAGGCAGTGCCAAGGGCATGTAAAATTGCCTCCTGCTGCCAAGAAGAAACAAAACAGCAGATTTTTTTCATAGTGTAATGGCACAAGTAATCGTTAGAGCTTAAATTTTTTCCCCTCTATTTTGTCCAAATTTTTCTCATTTTGATTTTTTTATCCAAGGCGACTCTATGCTTTGATGTCATATGCTGCTGGTTTAGGTAGCGTTTATTGTGGCTTCTGGTTTGGTTTTGTGCTACTTCAGTGAATTCCTACTTGCAATTGTTTAAGGAATTAGAGTAATCTCCTTTGATAACTTCAGAGCACATACATTCTTTCACAGCAGGCTATTTGGAGGATGATTTCCGGTTTGTCCACTATACGCACATTTTGTTGGAGAGTTCAGGATGGTAAAACTTGTCCTGAGATGTTAATTGGGGAAAAGGGTATGTGTAGTTGTATCTGGTGAGCCAAAACCATTTTGTTTCTTGGAGCTGGAGAAGTTTCTTGTCCCTGGTATCAGTGGACGAGGCGCACCGTGTTCAGAGTGCTGCACTGTTGTTGCACTGCTATTTGTTTCATGAAATTCCATGAGCGCCTTAGGTTTCCAGGGCTTTCACGGGTCCTGATAATGAAGCAACGGTCAAAGAAGCTATGGGCTGTGTCAGAGCTTGGTGTGCGGTGGAATTTTTTTTGTTGTTCTGGGGTTGGTTTCTTTGGGTTTTTTTTCCTAAAGGGGGATTAAATAGAAGACTTGCTCTGACTTAAAACAAACACATTATAGCATAGCCCTGGGTTATGTTGGAATAGGATTCGGAAATTGCCACGAGCAGACGTACTCTGAATCAGTTTACAGAAAGAGTATAAATCATAACATACCAGCTTCAAAAAGGCAGAGACAGGATACTCTGACTGCCTTAAGAAGCCTTCCAGCATCGCTGGAAAAACAACTGGATTGTGAAACTGCTGAGAACTGTTTGCCATATTCTTGCCTTTGCATTCATGTCAGGGGCATCCATTGCTGCTTTAGTCCCTGGCAAAATCTTCTAAGTATTCACAAGCAATTAAACAGATGCCTGTTTTAAGTACTTGATTGTGCTGTTGGCTGCAAAACTGGCCCCTGCCCTCTTGCCTGTCATAAACAAACATGGAAGTTTACAGTGAGAGGTGAGGTACGTACACTGGAACTTTTTAACATCTTTGTTAAGATTCTCTGCCCCTCTAGCAATGGTACAGTTTAAAATGAAGACCAGAGAAAGGGGTCTCGCACTCAGTTTGCTCCTGCAGGGAGCAATAGATTAATTTAGATGAGAGGAGTGCAGACAGGATGCGCTGAGAGAGGCCCTTGTCAAAACAGGTAACATAATGGTTGTGTAGGTGTTTACATGGGATTTGGGATACTGGAAGTTCCTGCTTATGCTGTAAAGAAGGAAAGTTCATTACTTGAAGGCTTTGTTTGGGTTCTTTTGTTTCTATTTTCTTGAATCTCTACTTGTTGTGATACAGTAAAATTCTTTCCTGCTTGCCTTGGAACTTCCAGGATTGATTTTGCTTGTGTTTGTGACTTGTGACTGACATCTTTACCTACAGCTGTTAGTACTGCTTCTTTAAATACTAACAGATTAGATTACATCCAGGGAAGAATTTTTTCTCAGGAGCTAAATTATATCAGATAAATTACATTTCAACAACCTCCTTAAGATAGTACAGGAAAATGAACTTTTCCTTGTGCTTTAGAGAAAACAAGCTTAGTGTAAACATACAAACTCAGTGGAACAAATACAGGTGTCTCTTTGGAGGATTCTATTCAGATCAGTGTTTAAGCTTTTAGTTTTATTTCCTGTCTTTTCCCATTAGCAGTTCAACACTTATTGTGCTTCCTCCTTGAAGGTAAAACTACAGTTCACTATTCAAAGCTACAAAAGACTTAGTGAAGAGCATTCTTACTTGGGAAAAGCAGGAGAGATCAGGCTTTAAAAGGAAGCAGAAAGCACAGTTAGTGAAATGGCAGGAAAGAGTGTCTGCCACCATGGGTGAGTGTAATTCTCGGTTTGAAAACCCTTGTGTACATCTTTCTGAGCCGTGTACATTTTTAACAGCCTTAGCAGGTATTGGCAAATGATCACATTATTGCAGTGTAAGAGCACATGCAGTGCAGGCAGTCCAGTGGAAGTTCACACCCTGGCTGACCTCAGAGTAACTTAGTCACCTTTGCATAACCCAGATTTGCTCTCTGAATAAGCATTGATGTGAGCAAGTGCTTTTCATGCTTTGCTGAATCTAGGACTTCATGTCTTTCAGTGGTATCTGACACTGGGAGAGCAAATTCTGGGAATTCTTGAGTATTTTGTTCCATTTGTGTAAGAAAGCAATGGTTGATTTGGGGGTTTTGTTCTTGGAAGTGTTCTCTGCATTTCAGTTTTCATTTATACATCCTTCAGATGCCAAAAGGGCCAAAGGAATGGTTTCTGACTATGAGTATTTACTTCTTTTTCTTAAGGAGAAGAGAATTTCTTTTCTCTCAGATTAGTTGCTTGAGAGACCTGTCAGCTGAGCAAGGGCTAGAAGAGAAGATACCAGTCCACAACTGCAAGAGGATTTTATCTGAATCCACTAAGGGAAAGCCATTTCTTTGGTGTTCTAACTGTAGTGATAAAAGGAAATAACATAATCACTGAAAAGGTTAGTGAATCCTTCCTGCTAGCAGCCAGCTTAAAGGAATGGAAGTGGTCCACTGTTTCTGGTTTTAGAGCTGTGCTGGATGGTGATGCAGGAGGCAATAAATCCTGCTTTTTCATAAAGGTGAACCTTGATAATAAGCATTCACAATGCTGTGTGTCTCTGAGGTGATGACAAAGCTGTTGGAGATGTAGAAATCTTTACCAAGGTTTCTCAGATATGATCAATCATCTCAGAACGTTGTGCTTGAAACACTGCTTTGATTTACTGTGCTTTATCTCTACACAAAGGCTCTGAAATTGAAGGCAGTGCTTTGATTTCAAATTTCCTGCAGTGCTACTCCAGGTACCTGCATTATCAGAACTAGTACTGGTATTAGTGTTCTGGTGGTTTGTTGGGGAGTTTTTTGTGAAGCTGTATTGACTAGGAGCCAGTCTACAGCATGGGTTTTAAAAACTGAATTAATGAAGAGCTTATTTCCTGAGGTTGCAGCTGTTTTCCTAGTGCTCATCTGTTACTCTTTCACTGGATGCACATTCCCCTTGGTACAGTGTGAATGTACCAACACCCTGCTGGCTCGTACACTTGGTGTGTTTGTTGCAGTGCTCAGTGTTCTGCACTGTGGCTAGGAGCTCAGACTCAGAGTTAACACTGTCCCCTGGATTTCAGTGTTGGTAACCAGATGGAAATTTGAGGGATCTTCACTTAGTTTCACTGTTTTATTGAAGTATTCTAGCCTCCAGATTATTCTGTTATGCTTTCCTGTATCTCTCTTTCCAGGTTGAAATTGGAGGAGAGGAGAAAGGAGTTGGTACAGAAACTGGAAGAAATGACCAAGTTAACCACTTCCTTGCATTCACAACTTAGGAGGTGAGGTGGTGCTGCATAAATAAAGCCTCTGTTCAGTAACAGTGTAGTTGACCTGTCTCTCGAATGTCTCGACTTCATTTTTCAGCTTTTCTCTTTGCCGGTAGCTAAACAGAGTGTGTTTTACGCTTGAATAAGAAAGTGCAGGTGTAATAACTTCAGCATTTTGCCAGTGTGCAAGCCTGGTGTACCTTCACCATTTCAGTAAGCGCTCGAGATTGGACTGAATGGAGATTTTGCACAGGTTCCATCATTAAGCAGGAAGACTTCAGTGTGAATATATAAATTAATAGATCAGAAATTCTCACGTCGTCATATTTTCCAAACCCTGTCATTGAGGAGACCAAATAGCTACTCAGAGTTCTGTCTAAAATAAGTTAGGAGAACTGTAACCATTATTCAGGGTAATAACTGGAGAGGCTTAGCGAGTACTTTTATGCATGTCAACGCTGATAGGAATAATTGACTCTGGTTCTATTCTTGAGCACCGACTTAGACAGTTCTGCCTTCAGAAAGGGTATCTTCATCCAGATACTTTGTGTTTTCCTGACAGTCACTGATTCAAAATCTGACTCTGAGTTTATGAAATTCATAGTGATAACAAAAGGACTTAGAGCAACCTTGACCTCAAACTCATTCCTTTGATGTGAATTTTAGCATTTATATGTGTGGCTGCTCATAAGGAAGAGTGTTTCTCACTTCTGGACTGTTACCCTGAGCTACCAAACAATGTGTTGATTAGATTTATTTAGAAAACCATCAATTTTCCTCTGTATTCCAACAGAATACGCTAAGCAGACACTGTGTTAATGTTTGCCTGTTCTCCTAGACATCAAAATAAGGATGTAAAAAGAAAAATACTACTGAGCATTCTGTAAAGGTCTTCAAACAATAGCCTATTCCTGGCATCTAGGCTGTTTTAGCTGTTTCAAACATTTACAGCATATTGTATATTTACAACATATTAGATGCTGTACAATGCATCTTCATTGTTGATGAGTTAGGAAAGAAGTCCTTTAAATAATGTTTTTAAGTAGTCTGAGCTCGTGTCCATTTGGACTTTTTGGAATCTCTTTGTCCTGTTGAAAGCTGTTTTCTTGCCCAGTGGCAAAATTTTGAAAGTTGACCACTCTCTGACTGTTCAGTAAACACTGTTTAAGTGTTCAGAAGGTGCTGCCTTGCATTAGTTTACCTGGCTTTTTCCCCAAAGATTTATCCTGATCCAAGGCAGTGACATTCAGTGTCTTTGGCCTGGCAGGCAGGGCACGTTACCTCTTTTGATTAACAGCAGCAATGGAGTGATGGCCTTTGTGATGCTTGTGCAGTTGGATTGACTGTACATGTGCAGTGCATGTTGTCTTACAGATGTGAAGCAGCTCTGCTGTAAGTCACCTCCTTCTAGCTGGTGTCTTTCTTTCCCAGGTGCCTGGGCAGAGCAGGCTGCATAAATTAATTGCTCTAGAGGTGGCACCACTCCTCTGCTGCCATAACCTCCTTCCTGGAGATCCGCTTCCACCACAAGCACCCACATCAGAGTGGAGCAGGTCTTTGAGGGAATAAAGCATCTGAGAAAGCTGCTGTTAACAGCCAGAGCACTTTGCTGGGTAAATTGCTAAAAAAGTGATAACTGACATTGATCTAAGCCAGGGGTCCTCAAACTTTTTAAACAGGGGGCCGGTTCACTGTCCCTCAAACAGTGTCAGGGGCCAGGCTATAGTTTGTGCTGCCTGGCTTGTCCTGCTTGGGAGCTGGAGGGAGAGATGGGGGAGCCTACTCACGAAGTCGGCAGGAAGTCATCTGCGGCTGCTCGGTTTCCGCCCCCCAATCCCCGGTGGGGGGCCGCAGTGGAGACCCTGGGGGGCCATATCCCGCCCGCGGGCCGGGGTTTGAGGACCCCTGAGCTACTCCAAGTATTGGGTACTCTGAAAACGTTGTGCCTCAAGCAGCATTCAGCTGTAAATCACTGTAGTGGCCACCAGTCAGTCTTCTCTCTTCTTGTATGTTTTGTGATGTTTTGGTGCAGGGTTGTCACCATCGTGTTTGTGCTTCCTTTGCAGCCTCTCAGCTAGTACGTTATCTGTGTCCTCAGGGAGCAGCTTGGGATCTCTGGCTTCCAGTCGAGGATCTCTGAACACATCAAGCAGAGGGTCGCTAAACTCGCTTAGCTCCACAGATCTCTACTATAACCAAGGCGATCAAATAACAGATTTGGACTATCAGTATAAGCTTGACTTCATATTGCAAGAGAAGAGTGGTTACATTCCTTCAGGGCCTATCACTACTATTCATGAAAATGAAGTGGTTGGTTCCCATGGGAGACGAGGTTACAATGACTCTTCTTCAGCTGCAGAACATGCCAAATTGACTGAACCTCCCAAATCTGTGACATCGCTGTCTTCCAGATCCTCACTGTCCTCCCTGTCACCCCCAGAGTCCCCACTGGTTTTAGAAGCTGCGTTTTCAGTGTTAGCTCAAAATTCCCCGCTGCATCAACTCACTGTGGACTTTGAAGACTCTGACCTCTTAGGTGATTTTGCAGGCATTAGTCTCTGTGAGAATCAAGTATTATTGGACTCTGAAGCCAGAGCAGGATCTCAGATTTCTACAGATGATAAAGATCTTAATGAAAGCATTAGAGAACCTCTGCCTTCTCTGTGTGAGAGAAATTCAGGTAATAAAAATATCTACTGTCAAATGTCTATGTAACACAGAAACGTTGAACTAACGTGGCTCTGAATGGGAGGTAGTTGAGAGCGTCTTGCTCAGCATACGCTTGCCCTGGTGGGCATTCAGGAGTTCTGAGGGACACTATGTACCTTCCAGTTTTGGCTTCAGAGAGAAACAATCACCCTGATTCGGTCTGCATTTTTCAGCAGCTGTCTAACCAGGAAAGTTCCCGTATTGCACACTATGTGGTGACAAACCCTGAAGTGGGACGTTGAAGACACAGCAGATGCATCTTAGATACTGTCAGAGTGTTGGGGATAAAGCACCAACACCCTCTGCTGGCTTTTGGTAACAGACTCTCACTGAAGAAAAAGTTACAAACTGACATTCCCAGTAAAACTGTGTGTGTGTGTGCATCTAATTACTGGAACCAGCTCTCAGCTTTCATTTTACTAAATGCGAGTTATGAAGGACAGGTCCCCACATGCCATGTAGGGTACCATGAGTCTCTCCGTGGTTTTAACATGGATTTCATTGGTTATTTAGTTTGTTATCCATCTGAGTTAGAAGAGAGCTCACAAACTAGTCTAGGCTTCCCCTGCTGCTGCCTTTAAGTAACTTCCAAATAGATCAGTCATCTTGTCCTAAAATGTCTTTCCCTTTAAGGAAGGAGATTAATGACCCTATGAATTACAGAGGCATCCTTAGTACCTAGATAACCTTGTGACAGCTGAATTCTACTTCTAGTCTGCAGCAAAAAGCCATGCAGCATACTTAGTTATCTCATATTGTCAAAGCTTTTGGCAGAGTCAGAGCTTCACAAATTCCAGCTGTCGAGCTGATGGCTTTTGTCCTCTGTCTTCAGCATTGACTTGGCTGCCTTTGTTAGGGTTGACAGTATGCTCTGCCTTCTCTGTACATTTATTGAGGTTTTTTTCTAGTGCCACTCCACGTCACTGCTAAGTGTGTTGCAAACCAGTTCTGCATTTACATTGATTGCATAATGATGCTGTTATCTAAAGGAAGAACCAAGAAAGCCAGAATTCCACTTGTGCTGAGCAGTGGCAGCCCTACTAGAAACTTAATCAACACCAGCATTCCCAGCTCTACATTTGTGGGCCTGAGCTGATGGGGAAGCAGCTAACTAGAAGGCTTGGGTGTGTCTGAGTAAACTCAGCCTAGGTCTAGAAAATGTATTGTCCAGGGTTTGGGGTTTTTTTGCCAAGCTTGAACCCTTGTCCCTGGAGTTTGATGCTTTTTTAATAACAGTACCTGGACATACTGATACAGATGTGCACTGTAATGAGAAATTAGCTTTTATTTAGATAGAATTCCTTGAGATAACATAGATTGGCTCATCAGTTTGGCTTACTGCAGTACAGTAGCAGTTTCAATACTGAGCAGAGCAGTGTGGCTGCTGAAGAGAAATGTATGGTGTATGTCATACATGCTGGGAGTGCTCCCTCTCTTCAACTGCACAGACAGGAAAAAAGGAATCCTAATGATCCCACGGTGGAAAAAACATGGAAAACGATTTGGGTGCAGGGGGTCACTTTGTCCTGTGTCATTTCAGCATAGTGGAGCATGGTAGTCATTTTGCTTTAGAGCCATATTATAAAAGATGGGAAAAAGAATGAACTTTGATGCCCATATTTCTGCAGCATATCCTTTACAAAAGAACAGCTCTTGGTTGGTCTGTCTTTGTAACCTGGCTCCAGCTCATCCAGTCTGAGAACCAAATTTCAGATGGTTTGGAATTTGGGAACACACAGGGCTGTGAGGAATCGGATTGGGTTTTTATTGTTTCTTAGGTCACTCTATCCAAAGACATCATGTGGTTGTGTAACTTTTTTGAGGACCTCTTAGTCTGAATAATTGCAGGATGTCTTTTAAGTCTGTAAGTAGTTGTGGATTTAAAACATAACTTCCTCAGGAAGGGTCACGTGTATGATACAAATTATCTTTAAATCTGTTGTAAGACTGCCAAAAGAAGCACTCAGATTTTGAAAAGCCAAGTATTAATTATGCCGCAATACCCATAGCTTCCACAGTAAAATGGACCTCATGATGAGGCTTCAGTACCCTGAGTGTTGAAACACAGACCTGGGGTTGGTTCAGTATTTCTACTCCAGTTTTATTCTTGGAACTGCTGTGATGCTGATTGAGAAAGTTTTCAACTAACTCAGCTGGAGACATACACTCTGCATTGAAAACTTCAGCCCACACACCTAGGTTTTACAAGCCTACAAACCTATAGATTCATAGAATCATTAGGGAGGGGAAGGGACCTCGAAAGATCATCTAGTCCAATCCCCCTGCCACAGCAGGATCACTTAGACCAAGTCATAGAGTCAGTCAGGGTTAGAAGGGACCACAGGATCATCCAGTTCCAACTCCCCTGCCATGGGCAGGGACACCCCGCCCTAGATCAGGCTGGCCACAGCCTGATCCAGCCTGAATAACTCAGGGTAGTTGAACCTACATCAGAACAGCATAGCTACTGTTTCCACGTAGTCACCTGCACTGGCTTGTTGGATGCAGAGTTCATCTGCTTCTCTGCATGTCTCTGATTTTTCTGCACAGGTGAACCATACAGATATTTGCTCCTTGGCACATGTCCTCCCTGCTGTCAGAAACCAAGTTGGAATATCATGTAGTTCTTCCACAGTCAGCCTGTGTCATTGTCAAAGTCAGTTCAGTCTGCTGTGGTAATTCCTGTGGGTAATCAATAAATCATGTCATCACCTTCACCCCGCATGTGGTGGAGGGGAGGGAAAGAGCACTTCATCATCAAGGAAAAAGCATTCCTACTGCCATAAATAAAAGCACAAATGCAGCAATCAATCATCTAATCTGAAGCCCTAAATTTTAAACATCTTAACAAGATGTAAAGTCATGATTCAGGTGGGGATGCTAACGCATACCAATATCCTTGCCCCTTGGCAGACAACAGTACTGCACAAGCCTTTAGCTTATGATGCTGCAAAATGTGGCTTCCTGTGCGTGCTGCTGCTTCTCTTTGTGACACTAGCATATGAATGTGAGTTGAAGATTAAAGCTCAGTAGTAGTTGATAGTAAAGAGACTGTAGCATGAAAAGTTTTTGATGATAGTAAACCAGGGGGGATTTTTCATTTCTAGCAGTTATATCACTGGGGAGAGGGTGTCTGGCTTGTCAATATTTGATACACAGTAGGCAAGCACTTTGCATAGAGCATGAGTAGTGTGGTGCAGAACGTGAACATGACAAATGTGGGTTTGAAGATCAGGATAATGAGGGTTAATAATGAAGGATAATAACTAGCTCAGCAGATACAGGTGATGATAGGAGCCTGTGTCTCTGGGAAGAAATAGCAGTTGTACATTTTCAAGTTCATCGGTTTGGTTATATCTCTAGTCAGAATGTGTGATAACAGCAGTACAGTCTCAGAATGTTAAATGACGTGGAACAAAACCACTTTGTGATGCTCAGTTAAAGGTCACCACTGTCAGCGTGACAACTTTCCAAGCCGTGTGTGTGTCTTTTTCTGACTATTCAACTCTTGGACTAATTTTCATTTTTTGGTCTCTTTTGTAGGCATTGACTTACCAAGAACTGCTGGTCACCTGCTTGAGGAGAAAACAGCTTGTGTGTCTGCTGCGGTGTCTGATGAGTCTGTAGCTGGAGATAGTGGTGTATATGAAGCTTCTGTGAAACAGTAGGTTTGAGAAATAATGCATATCTTTCCACAAAAAAAACGTAAATACATCTGTAAGGAGGTCTATAATGTTGGCATGAGGAGTTTAACAGTTTTGCTTGCTTTAATAAGTATTTTGTACTTTGGTTTTGGAAGGCAGGCACACTTGCAGAACAGTGAGGTCTGATTGGGTTCTTTTGTAATTGGTTGAGTAGCATCAATATTCTACCTTCTAATCTACACTCGTTTTTTGCTACAGCTGTACCTAGGCAAAACCAGAATATAAGCTATACAGGTTCTGCTGTGTTTCTGCATTGAGTCAGAGTACTCTTGGTACTTCTTGTTTTCTTTAGATACTATCTGCACAGCATTTTGCGTGAATATTTTCCTTCTTAAAAAATATGTAGGAAAAATCCTCAGTTGTAATGTTAGTGTAAAAATAATCCAGGTTAGTGTTTAGTGCTTCACAGTGCTGAACAGGATATAAGAAATTTATTTGCTGTTGTTGCTTTTTGACAAGGTGTAACTTCTACGGGATTCTTCTAACTAGTTTATGTAGCAATGTCTGTTTTCTGGCAGTGAGAAGAGTGAACTTCAAATAGTGCTACAGAAGACTATAGAGAAAAACTATCAGAGAAACCAAAATCTGGGTTTTTTTCACTGCATTTTTGGCAAGTTGTTGACACTAAGAATTTTTTATATCTATGAATATTCAGAATGATGTTTTAGCAGGATGTTTACACAGTTGTAGATTCGCGTCTTCTGTGCCAGGCTAAATGCTGCTCTGTTAGGACAGATAAAGGTGCATCGTGGTGTCATAAAGCAGTTTTCTTTGCTTTGAATGACATTCTGCTTGTCATATCTTTCACAAATCAAGGTAACAAAAATAGATGAAACTGAAAAATCTCAAATATGAAAGAGATTTCTCCTCGAGTGTTATGGTGCCCATTCAATCTCAAGTTAGGTTGTGGGCCCATATTTCATGCTGAACTCTGAAACTCCGAGTATTAGTTTGCTCTGTCTCTTCAGTTAGACCTTCCTGGTTGAAACAAACTCCCATCTATGAAAAACCTACCCTTGACTTGACTGAGTGGCTGTGACTGTGTATTTTGGTTTTGATTCTGAGACACTGTGATCAAAACTTACTGTTTGCTGCAGCTATCTGTCTGGTGGGTAGAAATTAATAAACACTGGACCAAAATAAGTGGATATTCTGTAGAGGAAATCTCTGTAGGTGTCCTCTCCAGTGACTGTGAGTGGTGGAACAGACGGGAAACAGAACAATTCCTGACATCTTCCTGTCACTACTCAGGAAAAGAGGAAAGATGGCAGTTGCGCCCCTTAAGCTTGTCTTTGTGACGAAACTCTTGCCATTTGCGTGAGCGAAGGTGTACAGACTCTAGTTAACCCATGATAGCTCCCGGTGTGGATACTCTTACTCATTACTGAGGAGGAAGTGGTGGAGAGGTAATGAGTGCCTCTGTGTGACTTGCTTTATTAGAAGTGTCTTTATGAGCACTGGGTACAGAATGACTTGCCGTTTGCCACTGTGCTCCTCAAATGACAGTACAGTGATTCCTGCTGTGTAGACCAGTCTTTTGTATTGAGTAATGTAAGGAAGCAAATACATTCGAATTAGCCATCAACCAGGAAATGACTAGTAAAAATGAAACCTCTAAATGCAGTCTTAAAATAATTCTGTCAAGTCTTGTGGGATGTCTGTCTTTGTCCACGTTTTACTATTTTGACATTTTCTATCTTGATCTTGTTTTTAAAACAGTCTAGTTCTTAAAAATCCATTAAAACACATTAACACCACATCTGCACTCAAACCTGTTGGAAACTAACTGGAAGTCATTTTGGCACATGGATTCCCTGTAACCCCCTTCAGTGCTGGAGTTGCTCTGCAGCTGCAAGACTCAAGTCCCTTTGGTTCTCTTAACACTTCAGAAAACAAGCTTAGAGGAAAGATGCTGCTTCTTGTTTGCACAGAAACTTTTTTGAGTTACAGTGCTCCTGCCTCTTAAATAGTCTCCAAAGCAGTATTTCTTAGCAGTGTACCTGTGATCTGATGAGTATTACAGACTTGAATTTCCACTTGTGTGTTCAGGGGATAAAGAAGTACTAAGTGCATGGGAAAGTTTCATGAGATTTTCTCCTGCCTGTTAGTCTGTCCTGCTCAATAATCTGCCTGAGGCCTTTCTGACCCATGACTGGAGTTGCCAAACCGTTCAAGCAGCAACTATCCCTGAAACAGGTGTTGCTCTGAAATTTTCATTCTGAGTGCATGCTGTAATGAAATCGGCCTGTTCAGGAGAACATATATACACGTTCCGTGTTTGAATACCTGAAGTACTGTTGCAAGCTACCTAGAATTTTCCTAAGTTTGAGTATTTGTCTCTTTCCCCTAGACCAAATGGAACTGAGGACACTGTGTATAGCGAAGATGATGCAACAACTCTAGAGGCTGCCCAGGTACAAATAGGACTCAGGTAAGTGACCAGCAATGGGAATGTTTCTGCTCATACATAATTGTGAATAGTTAACTTCCCTCATGTTGTCTTTTCTTTAACAGATACGACCACAGCAGTTCAAGTTTTGTGATAATCGTAGTGCGGCTCAGAAATCTTCCAGCGTTTTCTGTCCCTCTGGCCTCTAAAGTGTAAGTCCATCACTGAGCAGTAGTGTTGAATTGTAGACTATGATATTAAATTGTATAGATTTGCCAAAGAATGGTTTGATTTGCTGCTTAACAGCAGTAAAATATGTACACTGTTTTGCAAACTGTACGAGTACTTAGCTTTTACATATTCCAGCAATGCTGCAAGGAAAAGAAGGTACCAGGAAATGTGCGAATTCCACTGAAGTGGAACATAAAGGATTTTTGTGAGATGATGTTTCATTTAGTGCTTGTAAACAGTCTGTATCCTTGTGAGCGCAGAACAGCTATTCTGTAGTTGCAAAAAGCATTCCTTTGATATCTTGCCATTCTTTCAGCTCAGAATGTTTTTTACGTTTATGTGGCATTTAGATTTAAATGATGTTGTGTTTTAAGTTAGCTTTTAGAGGTATGGATCAATTGGTAAATGGCAAGTGGGAAAGCACAGCTACATTGAGATGCACCATCCCCAACAAGTGGTCTGTTAAGAATTTGTTCTTGTGTTGAACTGGACCAACAGGAATGGTCTAAAAGTACTTGCAGTGGAAATCGTGTGTAGGAAATGAACAAAAATGCCTGGATAAGAAAATGTTACAACAGATATTGTAACCCCAAACTCTGGTCTTTACAGCTAAGGACAGGCTGGCCTTGGCTGTCTGGGTGGGATGCTTATACGTCAGTTGAGCTATTTTAAACTTTTGAGAAACCAAATCAAATTAGCATAGAACCTGATTTGCCCTTGGAAAATTTGGGTTTTGTGCTGGTTCCCTTCCCAACGGTCTCTATCACCCTGAATTTCTTTGGCAGATGAGTAGGAACCCACTGAATATGGAAAGGATGTCGACGCATACAGGCCTGGGTGCACATTGGACTTTTCTGTTTGTTATCTTTCCCCTGTTGACCTTCCAAGTCAAGTCTATTTCACACAAGAACATAGAAAAGCTCTAAAAGAACGAATCAGTACAGCTGAGAGAGACAGTGGATAATGTAGAACGCAAAAAAGAATGTCAACAAAATGTTCAGTAAGTTAGGTCATAGCTGGAATCTTTTTAGGAATTAAAGCATGAAGTTGTAGTCAGGTGTCTTCAGTGAAGAAGCCCAGAACTGCAGCTGTAAAAAAGATGCAATAAAGCTAAAGCTACACAAAACAAGGGGAAAGAAAGAAAGAGGATAAAGGAAGGAGCCTGCAAGTAGCCTTTTTCCTGTCACTTGCCACTGGGCGCACTTACGTACACCCCATACAGATACATACCATGAGAAACATTTGGTCTGAAGATTTTGCTACGTTGTAGCTGTTTCCTAAAACAGGAAGTAGGGTTTGATTAAACACAACTTTATTGACTCTTTACACACAGAACAGGTTTCATGAGAGGTCTTTCTGGTACCTGTTTCTACACTCTTTGTTTGCTTTTAGAGTAGGTAGAGCCTAGCCAACTTCTTGCTCTGTCAGGATCACTTTCTCTTCAGTTGAGAAATCACAGATTTGGTGTTGGTTGACTTTTTAAGCTTTTGAATTAAAATGAAAGTAAGCACTGTTGTAAAACAAAGCCTGTGAGCAATTGATCTTTCATTTCTCTGTATACCCCTCAATCTGGCCTGATGTCAGATAAGTGGTGTCAGTGCGGCTAACATTTTTCTAACAACTGATTTATTTTTTTTTTAATGAACATTAAGATCATGTTTCCTCCTGTGTGTGATGTGATGTTCAGTGTTCACAGTATTAAACCAGAGAGTAAATTGGGAGACTGAAAAATTTACCTCTCTTGCTACTGCCTGGCCAAAAAATTTTCTTTGAGGCAGGAGGAGTTTTATCACTCCTCCTTTTGACCTCGTGACCATTCCATCTCTGATTTATTGCTGTTTCATTTTCTGGTTATGCAGTTCCTTAGTTGCCAGTCAAATTCTGTATCATGCGTCAGTGCTGGTTTCAGTAGATGTAAAGGTGTTGTTTTGTTTCCGGCAGCTATGTTAGAGTAGCAGTACTTCCATCCTCAACTGATATCAGCTGTTTGTTCCGCACGAAAGTTCATCCTGCCATGGAAACCATTTTATTCAACGAGATATTCAGAGTGGCCATTTCCCAAGTGACACTGCTGCAGAAGATGCTGAGAGTAGATGTTTGTGCTGTCAGTAGAAGTCGTCGGGAAGAATGCTTGGTATGCTCTTCTATTTCTGCTTTTTTTGAGTGTCCTCGCTTATTTTGATGGCCAAGGCTGCTAAAATTCCACAGCAGTTGCACACAGTGAAGCATAACTTAGTTGTTGCTTTAGTACTTTAGTATCTTAATGCTACCTTTCTGTGAAATTATTGGTAACGAATCTAATCCTGGATGGAAACTTTAGGAGGTGTTTTGATAATTCTAATGCTGCACTACTGTAAAGCTTTACAGGCTGATATTAAGTCTTTGGATTTTTACACATAAAATAGCCCCATAAACTTTGTTGCTATATTTTATTTTAAAGTAAAAACTGAGTAAGATCCGTAGTATGTAAAACAAAAAGAAAGAAAGGAAGGAAAAAACCGAAAGTAAACAGTTACTATCACAACTTACTTAAACCCTTACTATCACAACTACATGCAATTCTTTACATTGCAGATTATATGATGCCCACCTTTTTAGTCTTTGATCTGTAGAAACAGTAAAAAGACATGACATGACATCCACAGACCAGCATATGGGAAACTAACACTTCTTAAATTTTGTTATTAATTGCGGTCATCATCTAATTAGTGATGCTTCATTTACTTTAAAAATGCTTTTGCACGGTCTGGTACAACACAGTGTAGCTTTTTGACACAAGTCCGACTTAGTAGCACGGAGAGATTTGTAGTTGCATTGCACCGAGGAGGTGCTGGGTTCTGGTAGGGTTTATTAGCTCTGACTACTGGGAACAGCCTCTCACTTCCAAAAATCCTAGGGAATGCTTTTGCATTTTTCAGCACGGTGAAAGATTTCCTCTCAGGTAAGGGGAGGGCAGCAGAACAAAATAGCAGAACAAAAAGAATGCGGAGACAAAGGTGAAGGAAAAAGCCCAACACCACTAAAAACCCACCCCAAAGACGTACGGGTTAATCACCAGATTAAAAGAAAGAGCTAAGTATACCATCCGCAACGGAAAGCCCTGGGGTTTATTGGCGAGAGCTCTGTATGCAGCCCAGCAGCTGTGAAGATGATTTGCTTTGCTAAAGAGCAAACGATTTTAATTTCCAAGGCACATCCCAACCACAAGTACTTCGTAAGTTTTCCCAGAGTGCCAGCTCAATGGATGTCAGTGCTTGTCCAAATGAAAGGACTTCTTAATATCTTTTACTGCCTTTTCTAATGCCTCCTCGCTGGTTAGAGCAAACAAGGTCATCCGTTTTTGTTTGTTGTATTGATGATTTTTGTGGTGGAACAACTGAAAAATTGACTGAAACTTACTGCTCCGTGAGCTGATGCCACAGGTTTCCCTGACACAGATTTTCATTATCGAATGCTGCAGAAACCAGACATGTGCATTACAGTGATACAGAGGAATCTGTGAGTGAGCTTGGGAAGAAATTCCGCAGACTGGAATTGAAGATGATAGAATGGACAATGTAAAGGACCTTTTAATGTACTTGTACTTGTTTATTTTACCTGGAAGTGGAGTGAAATAGAAAATTGTAGGCTTAAACAGGGAATTAAGATTGCATACAATTTATTTTCATCTCTCTTGCAGGAAATCGAAAACACTTACACAATTTTCTTCCCCTCTCTTATGTTGTGCAGGCTGGGATTCATATCAGTCTGGCAGATTTGTCATGTTTTGGTGAGACTTGTACTCTGTGGTACACTCTGTTGCCTTCCAAGCAAGTTGCTGGCAAAAAACCCAAGGAACAAAATGAAGACTCCGGGTTTCAGTTAAGCAAGCAATCTTTGGACTCGTTGGACTTGGTGAGCATTGTGTTGGCTGTTACTGTAGTAGCAAGGTAAAAGCCATAGACTCCAACTGTGCCATTGCAGTGTGGTTATGTGAACAGGTGTGGTGTCCTCCTCTGAAGGTCCAAGACCCTATTCTGCTGCAGGCACATCTGTCTATAGTGACTTCGTGCACGAGTAGGCTAACAAGTAGACCTGAGTTTGGACAAGGCTGATGCTTCTTAGTGGGACACAAAATTGCAGTCCAATTGGAAGCACTTCAGCTGTGTTTCGTTTTTAAAAGAGCTTCCTTAAGTTTACTGTTTATGGTCATACGCACACGTTAAAATTGCTATTTAGTGTTTGAATTTGCATAAAGTCATTGTGCCAAAAATATTGTTGAAGATTCTTTTGGTTAAATCAGCCTTTCTGCTTTAATGCCTCCTTAAGAGAGCCACGTTGAAACATGTAACTCTTTAAGAACAACCTTTCTTCACCTGGGGATATTAGAAGTATGAGAGGGAGAGAGAGACAAGACATTAAACTCACTGTCATTTCATCTTCCTTTTTTCTATGAGAAGGATGCGGTGTCAGCTCTGCTGGAGAGGACATCTGCTGAGCTGGAAGCAGTGGAACAGGAGCTGACTGAAGATGATGACGAAGAGGAACAGGAGCAAAGGGGCTCTGAAGAAGACTGGTAAAGCCACTTTTTCTCCTTCACTGTTAATGCCTGAATGGTTCTACTCATTCCTTCAGTTTTTAGACAAATGAAAGGGCTGTGCTTTCAGAGGAGATCAGACTCATAGAATGGTTTGGGTTGGAAGAGATCTTTAAAGAACACCTTGTCCAATCCTGATGCCATGTGCCATCTTTCACTGGATTGAGTTGTTCCGAGCCCCATCTTGGGCGTGAACTCTTCCAATGGTCCGCAGTCTTTCTGAGCAGTGTGTTACGTTGTTTTACTACCGTGGCAGCTGGGGTAAAAAGTCTTTTTCTTGAGTGGTCAGTTCCCTTACCTTTTATAGTGTCCTGGCTGCCCTACTAACTCCTGCTGCTGCTTCATCCTGTGTACGTCTTCCGTGAAACCACCTGGGGAGCCGAAGCCACTGGAGGCGTACTGCAGCGTCTGATAGTTGCATTAGCTGTAATAAGCAAAAGACAGCTGCTGACTCTCTTCTGCGCATTGTGTACACTTCCACTGATGGTCTGTTTTTTGAAGAAATGAGCTTTTCCAAAAAACAGATTTCTCAATGCTGTATTGAGTTCTGTTCCTTGGCAATTTCTTAGCTGCAGTGGAGAAATAAATACATTAGAAGGGAAGGGGAGACTCACATGGTTTTTTGTGAAGCAAAGTCCTGCAACATCACCATAGAGCTATTGAATGCAGTGCAGCACTGTCACCATGATCTTGAAGGTGAACTGTAGTAGGTCTCGCCTACTTTACTGGAGCATATAATGCCTTCACATGAGCTTAATGGAAGCATTTGGGAGATACTCTTGTTTTCCCCATCGGGAAAATGTGTATGTTGTATATGGGCAAAGGCCAAGGCCTTCTGACATCTTTTTGTGGTGGGCATCTGCAGGTTGAGAATAAATGTGGGCTGCTTTTGTTCACACAGGTTAGAAATGCTCGCAGAAGCCTCTGATGAAATTGGGGATGAAGAGGAAGATGGCATTAAGTTGGCAGTAGAAGGCATCTGTACTGATGACATGGGATTACTCAATGATGCGCCAGAAAGAGATGAAGACAAGGACAGAGAGAAGAGTGATGAGGACCATGAAAGCCAGCAAGCTACTGTACTTCTAACACTGGTGAGTTTCTTAGAATACGTGGCAGTTAACGTGGAAGTCTTACGCATCTGGGCATCCACAATTTAACATGGCCTTCGCTGTGCAGTACGTATTTCTAAGAAAATTGATGTGATCACTTGTGAACCATGAAGAGGACATTTAACAGAGTTGCAAGGCAGAACTTCTAAGTCAAAGAAGTAACTAAAAATATGTCTTAACTTTTTTTGGTGCATAGAGAAAATATTCAAAATACACATACAGTTCAGCAACTTCAAATTGTGCATGGTGAAAACACTTCTGCACATGTGCTTCATTGTTTCCTTGTTTTTTTCCTGATTCATGTAGTAGGCGGGGGAAAGACAGACTAGGGGTCAAGATGTTTAAACCAGTGAAGGGATTTCCTTACTTAACCCCTTTATTTTGGATATGAAATACAAACACTGGCATAGTTTTAGAGGAGGTAAGATGAATGATCAGAAGATGGCAAGATCTGCATTAGACTGTGTGCTGCTGAACTTTGCACGCACTGCACATAATAAATGCTAATTTTGTTGTCTTGTTAACTGCTCACTTAAACTATATTCCATCTTTCTGAAAGCACTTTTAGCAAATTTTCAGTAAATACATCCCTAATGTGATAGCACATACTGTAGAAAAAAAATTGTAAACACTCTTCTGCATCTTAAAGGAAACAGTTACAGGTTCTGTAAGATAGCAAAGGTAAAAAGGCAAAGAATGGTATCTTGTTCCTCTGAGTTTGTGACTGTTGCATGAAAGTGGGGGCTGGGGTAGAATTTCAAAACCTCACTAGACTTGCTGGAAACTGTAATTAACTTCCAATCAATTCCAAGGTGCCAAATGAGCTAAAGCCATGGTATAAAAGGACTGACAGTCTTCTGCATAGCAAGCACATATAGATCAAAGCCATAACTTGGCAATGGGAGACTCGAGGACATCTAAAAGTCAGGCGCACGGACACAAGCATTTTGCAAAGCCTGGGCTGGACGCACCTGGACAGAGTGAAAGACACAGCAGAGCTCATTGCAAAGCCAGCTGGTATACAGATCTTCATGTGCCAGATCCTGTTAGGGTTGCAGTTGTGCTGTTTAGTTCATGATATTTATCACCTACACATTGAAAATCATGAACCTCACTAAATTACCTGGCTTGAAGAAAATGCCCCAGCACACATCAGTAATGAGAGCTGTGCCAGCTGCCATCCTGCTTGTTCTTGGTCAGCTGTAAGTAATCATACAATCATAGAATCATTAGGGATTGGAAGGGACCTCGAAAGATCATCTAGTCCAATCCCCCTGCCACAGCAGGATCACCTAGACCAAGTCACACAGGAACACATCCAGGCGGATCTTAAACGTCTCGAGTGAAGAAGACTCCACAACTCCCCTGGGCAGATTGTTCCAGTGCTCTGTCACCCTCACTGTGAAGAAGTTCCTTCTCATATTTATGTGGAATCTCCTATGTTCCAGCTTACAACCATTTCCCCTTGTCCTATCACTAGATGACTGTATAGGCTGTGTCACCGATGGGGATGTTGGCACTGCAGGCTCACCTGTGGAGCAGCACAAAGGAAAGAGAACTCTCCCCGGGGCTCCTGCCGGCTTGTCCGGGATCGGTTGTGTCACCGCACTGGGCGCCTCGTGACGCCCGTCTCCACCACTCTGGATTCGGGGATCTGAACCCGACTCCCTTTCGATTGGCTGAGGGCAACGGAGGCCATCGCCCGCCCCTTCTGAACTGCGCTCGCCGATCGCTTAGGACTGACTGGCAGGCAGGAGTCAGTGTCCTTTCCCGGGGTTCACAAGGCTCTGCAGGTTGCCATAAAGCAGCCCTGCTGCTGGCACTTGGAGGACCTGCAAGAATCTGGGTGGTGTAATTTTCCCAGCTGCACTTCTCAGTCTGCACAGACGCCATGTCTAGTGTGACAGAACATTGCTGTTCTGCAAAAGCAGTACAAAAGAAACATAAATATGTGAATAATAATAATCAATAATAGTAAGAATGTCTGCAAATGGCAAAGCAGAATGCTTGCTGCATCATAGTTGTATCAGACATCTGCAGAGTAGCCACAGCCTTTCTGCAGAAGCCTTGGTGTCACTGCATACCAGGAGTACCACAGGCTCTCCACGTGCTGTGAAGTGTTCTGAGGACTTGTGTTTCATTATGTGCCGTAGCTTCTCTGTATGCACAAGATCCATTTTGCTGCTGGTCTTTCTCTGTCTGCAGCAAGGTGACAAGAATGCTTGTAATATCCAAAGGCACAAAACCCTACGTGGTGGCATGTTGTCTGGATATAGTAGTTCTTACAAGCTAAATTCCTTTTCACAGGTTGATAAAGAGACTAACACTGAGGAATCGGTTAACAAGAACACAACAGTCCGATCAAAGGACAGAGCCAGCAGGAGCTCAAGACAGCGTCCCTTTGTCAGAAACAGCATGATAGTGCGCTCACAAACCTTCTCTCCAGGCGAGCGGAACCAATACATCTGTAGGGTAAGAGGAAAAACACTTGAAATGAAGAGCTATTAGCTGAATAGTCATTTAACTTCATGGGGATGATGCGTCAGTGACAGTGAGTCATGTACCAATTTTCCCCTCAAGAATCAGAGCCTGTGCTTTCTCTAGATGCTTTCCTTCCCTAACTGACCTGATGCATAACAGAACTGACTTTCAGCAATGTTGCTGAACGCGTGTACTGGGGTAGAAATACATCCTGTTGGAGAAAAGTAACACAGATGCCTGTGCTGGCTGTCTGCAAAATATATTTCCCTGCCCATCAACACCTGCAGCTCTCACAGAGCAAAATGCTTCATTAAAACACAGAATACAGTTCACTGTAGACTGTCATTACCATATTTCAATAATGTCACTGTTTAAAAGTAACAGTGTGAAAATGGCTCAGTCATCATTTTTAAATATCACTTCCTATCTCAACTGGTTTTAAACCTGTGCAGCCCAAATCCTGCTGTAATTACATCTTCGAAAGTCACGTAAGTGCTGCCTATGGGCCGAGTTCTCAACACAAGCTTTGGCCACAAAATTCTTGCACTAGATCTGTGGTATAACAGAAAAACATATTTAAATTGTCAGCCCTGTTGCTGCTAAACTAACTGTGAAAATCATGTGTTTAAAGATTTAGGCACAGTTTACCAGCTTTATAGATTTTCATTTCAGATACCCTAGAAAGGGCAGGTTATTTTTATCTTCATTTTCTACAGCTTACTCACACAAGTATGGCTTGGAAAAAAACATTTATCCTTCTGCAGTTCAGTTAGAGGTGGTTGCCTTAATCATTTGGGAACACTGAAGATGATCCTTTCCTGTGGTGTTCATTGTCCAGCTTGTACCACAAGTGCTAGTGGAGAGGAAAACACCTGTTGCATTAGCTCTGGCTAACTTCAGCTGTTTCCTTTTTGGAAGAGATGGCCTGGCTTTAAGGAGGCACCTACTTCATACGACAGTACAGCAGACAACTGGAAAGACTTTTGAGACCTGAAAGACCCACCCAAAGTCTGTTGGTGCCTTTGAAAACCTCCCTTGAAAAGTGCTTAGACAAAATCAGTGATGGTGCCCAGCTGTGTATATGCACAGATGAGCTCCCAGTAGTGTCTCTTGAGAGGTATGTTTGTGCTGCAAGAGGCTTCGTTTCTCACCCCAGCTCCCAGCCAGTCCTGTCTAGGCATGCCTTAGGGCTCTGGCTGTGGTTATCCATTTGTTAGCAGAACAATTCCTCTTGTCTGTCCTCTTCCAAGAGGTGAAATAAATATCCTGCAGATAGATGCTTCTGTTGTCTCTGAAGGTTACCACCATGCATGCTGATGCATCTAACAGTCGGGCTGTGCTGGTAAGTGTGGAACTAATGGTATCATTAAGAAGAAACCACTGCTGAGCTGTGGTGCATATTTTTGAGAAGCAGGAAGTGCTTCTGAAGGTAGCTGTAGACACACCTATAGTTATTACAAACAATAATACAAAGGGACTGTTAGTTCAGGGGTCCTCAAACGCCGGCCTGTGGGCCGGATACAGTCCCCCAGGGTCTCCAATGTGGCCCACCGGTATTTACAGAACCATCCCCTGCCGGGGGTTGGGAAACCGAGCAGCCGCAGATGACTTCCTGCCGACTGCATGGCCAGGCTGAGGAGGGGGACAGCGGCATCAGGGAGGTGGGCGGCTCCCCCATCTCCCTCCCTCCCTGCAGCTCCCAGGCAGGACAAACCAGCCAGCACCAGTGGGAAGGGTGCGCACCATCATGTCAAAAAACAGAAAAATTGACTCTGAGTGCAGGGTATTCCAAGAAAAGTGGACTTCTGGTTATTTTTTCACAGAGTACAAAGAAAGAGCTCTTTGCCTGATATGCCAGAATTCAGTGTCTGTGTTCAAGGAATACAATTTGCGTCGACACTACAGAACTCAACATAAAGATAAATATGATTCTTTGGTTGGACAAGTGAGAAAAGATAAAATATTAAGACAAACATGAATTGGCAACTCAGCAAAATACTTCTGTAGAGCAAAAGCAGCTCAATGTATCATCACTTTGAGCAAGCTATCGACTTGCCAAGCTCATAGGGTGCACCAGCAGAGCATTCATAGAGGGAGAATTTGTTACAGAATGCCTTCTTTCTGTTGCCAAAGAGGTGTGTCCAGAGAAGTGGATCTATTTAGTACAGTGAGTCTTTCAGGACCTACAATTACA
>VXBP01002355.1:196050-230543 GCA_013400115.1 Rhinopomastus cyanomelas
GGAACCCATTTTCTGTTGACATTGAAACTGTTGATCCCATTTACCAAATGGAATTGGCCGAACTACAGACTTGTGACTCGCTGAAAGATGCATTCAGATCAAGCAGCCTTACTAATTTCTATGCATCTCTCCCCTCAGAGACATGTAATAATCTCAGGAACCATGCACTCAAAATCACAACCATCTTTGTCAGCACCTATGTCTGTGAGCAGACTTTTTCCCAAATGAAACATCTGAAATCTCCAACCAGATCCAGACTAACTGATGAACACTTGCATCACTTGCTATGACTAGCAGTGACAAATATGGAACCTAACATTGACCATCTCATTAGCCAAAAGCAGGCCCATAGTCCACACTAAAATTTTATTTGTTTTTGTTGGTTACAATTGTTCTTCATTTTAAACATTGCATTCTTTTTCCTGTTTTTTGTGCACTACTACAAATAAAATGTGTGCAGTGTGCATAGGAATGCGTTCATTTTTTTCCAAACTATAGCCCGGCCCCCGGCAGTGTCTGAGGGATAGTGAACCGGCCCCCTGTTTAAAAAGTTTGAGGACCCCTGTGTTAGTTGGACATTTGCATGTTTGCAGTGATTTATCTTCTCTGTAGTAAACTTGTTAAAAGCCTGCCCCAGGTATATGGTTTATAATTTGTAGCCAGACAGTGATTTGCCAGCGCTGAATAACCGCACTTACGCTCCTTGCATTCCTGAAGAGTCTGCTTGCTGTTCATTCAGTGTGGTCAGTGGTTGCCTTGGTTTAGAACTAGAGTTATTCTAGTTGAAATAATGTTTACATTAAGAATGACCTGCATACATATCCACACCGAGGTTTTCTGACTGGTTATATCAATACAGATGTATCTGTTTATGAAGGTACTTTATATCTGTTTATTGTGTACATTTTGACAGTTGAATCGAAGTGACAGCGACAGCTCAACGCTAGCCAAAAAGTCTCTCTTTGTGAGAAATGCCACAGAGCGGCGGAGCCTAAGAGTTAAAAGGGTACGTGCTGTGTTACCTGGACGTGGTTCAAAACCAAGTACTGGGAGAGAAGGAATTATCAAACAATATGCCGTATTTGAAGTATTTCAGCAAAAGCAGTGGAAGCATGTATGTAGTCGTGTAGCTTCACACTGAAATCCCAACACAGTGGTCTTAGTCCTACAAAGCTTATGCTGTTCTGGCTGTGGCTGAACCAGCAGCAAGACAGTGGGTGCTCAGCATTGTGGCATTTACTGTTAAACTCTAGCTTGTTATTGTAAAAGGGTTCTGAGTTAAAGAACCCAAATACTACAGAGGGACCCAGAGTGGCTTACACTGCACAGAAGTCAACACCAGCAATGAATACTTTGAGTAAATTTTGGTGGAAAATTCAAGGATTCAGGTGCCCTTTTAAAGGGATTTTACTCCTCTCCAAAAGTATCTGAATAGCAGAAGGACTTGAGGACAAGAGAGTCAGACTCTATTTCTTTTGCATAGAGCTCATTCCTACATAAATTGAGAGTTATATTTTAATCTTGTCAGTAACTGAAAAACTCTTAGGTGGAAGGGCCGCTACCAAATAGCAGGATTGCACCTGGTGTAAGAAAGATGCAATGAAGAGCGTGGGATGGTTTCTGCTGCCCGACTTATTCATGTGAAAAGGCAGTAAATCAAGTGAAATACGCTAACAAAATGCGTGTTTACAGAGTTCATCACCTTCTGTGTTTCCTTAGGCCTTGAAAGAGCAAATGTTTACACAGACTTTTCCACAGATCTCAAGTAATGTTGGTCTCCTGGCACTGTGTCATGTTGGGGATCAGAAGAGGGGCTCTTTGCTTTTAAGCTATAAATATGAGTACACCTGACTGGAGAAACTTTTGCATTTAGTTTTGGCTAGTGACAGAAGAAAACTCCAGAATAGATGAACTTTTGGACTTGGGTCTAATCACAGCAGCTTTCTGCTAAAGAAAAACAGGAATGTATTTGAACTGTCCTGACTGTATAATGTCAACCCCCCCATCTCAAGATAGTAATTTTTATTGTTCTGTCTCCCAACTAATTAAGCCTGTTTGCCAACCAGTCATGCGAAGAGCTATACAAGAGTGTCCCATACGCACTTCCCTTGACTTGGAGCTGGACCTCCAGGCATCACGCACCAGACAGAATCGTCTGAATGATGAGCTCCAGGCCTTGCGGGATCTTAAACAAAAGCTTGAGGAAATGAAAGGCAGAGGAGAGACAGACCTTCCCCTGTGTGTGCTAGAGGATGAGCGATTCCAGAAACTCTTGAAACAAGCTGAAAAACAGGTAGGAGCAGCACACGGTGTGTGAGCGAATAGATGTGTTCCCCTGGCTTTTCTGTAGAATTGTTAAAGAATTCGGTCGTTCATGTTAAAGATGTTTACAGAAGCTCGCTTTTAGCTAACGACACCTCTGGATTACATAGTACTAACAGTATTTCTTATGAGTCAATACTACAGCATTTAAACCTACCATTTGAGGTAGTATTTTTCTCGTGGCCCCTAAATAGTGTTTCAGAATAGAAACTCTGTTATTTGGAGTAATTGTTTCATGGTTGCTGTAGTAAAAATTCAAAGGTTAATTTAAAAGTGTTATGTTTTAGCCATATTTATACAAACATATATGCTTTTTGTCCTTCACTGTCATTGATTTGCTACCAAAATATGTTTGTAAGAGGTAGAGGCACATGGGAAAGACAGTTCTACTGAGGCTCATTTCCTTATGCAGGACATATTTGTTCTAATTTTAGCAAAGGAGGACCAAATTCTGTTTTCTGTGATGGTCTCTAAAACAGTACAAGTCTCTATGCACTGTTTCTGAACTGCCATATAGTAATGGGATGCCTTTATGTGGATAAAAGACAAGAAACAAGATAGAACGAGTAAGAGGCAATACGGACAAGCTGGAACATGGAAAACTCCAATAAGATAGATGTAAAAGTTGGATTTTGGCAGAAGGTTGTGTTTTGTGGAAGCTGGTTTTTAAATTACGTGGATGATCAAGCATTGGAAAGGGGGCCTAGACAGGTTGTTAGGGAAAGAAAAAAACTCAGCCAGCCAAATTAAAACAACCCAGTCTTCTCAGCTGGAGAAATTCAGAACTGAACTATACAAGACCCTGAATACCCACCTCTAGCTTCACCTAGCAGGAGCTTGGAGTAGATACACCTTCCCATCTTGTCAGTGTACATTAGTTTCCATGGAGGGGACGAAGCTAGTGACATCCAGGAGGGATTTGTACTCTTCTGCTACTTCTGGTTCATAGAGAATAGTGTTTTGATGACATTATTATTCAGAGTAGAAACAGTGGAAAACTTAAGTAATAACTGCGGATTTTGTTGGTTTGGTTTTTTAGAAGCTTAAATGTCATCTTGTGTAGATCCTAATATCTGCATGCACAAAGCTGAGTTTTTAGGTAGGTGTTAGGAACGAGATACTCCAGACAGGATAAGAAGCAAAAGTGTCATAATAATCAGAAAGCAGCTAAGACAGGAAGTACCAGGAAAAGAGGTTGGAACAAACCAAACCATTGTTTTGTGCCATGAGTACATGTTAAGCCTGTAACTTAAACATTGTTAAGTTCCTGTTCAGGACATTTAGAAGCTGTAGAAAGGTTGTTCACAGAACATTCATTGCTGTAAATTTGCCTGAGGTCAAAAAGCATTTCCATAAATTCATGGAAGAGAATTCCATCAGAGATCATTAAGCATAATGATATCACCTACTTTAAGAAGTCCCTGATTATCTAGGTGATCCTGCTCTGGTGAGGAGATTGGACTAGATAATCTTTCAAGGTCCCTTCCAATCCCAAACATTCTGTGATCTGATAGCTTAGGTCCCAAAACTTTCTCCCAGTGTGTTCTCCCAGCTCTGTGTTTATGGCCTGTTCTGTCCTCTCTGTCTTCCTGTCTATTTTTCCTCAGCATCTGCTGTTGGTTACAGCTAGTGGGACTCTAAAATGGCTATAAATCAGTAGCAGAGTTTAGGCTGAGCCTTGTTCTGAAAAATCACTGGACAAAACACGTAATGTTTAAAACATTACACAGTTAACTGTGGGTTTTTTACTATTTGAATTCATTGTATGAAATTGATCTTTCAAATAGGTTTTAACCCATCAATATAGTAGCAGCTATAAAAGAAGTGTAGCTATATTTATTTAGAAGCTCATTGTATCTAATGTTGTATGCAAGACAGAAATGACAATTTTTTGTTGTTGAAGTTAAAACTACTCTCACTCTAAAGCTATTATTCCCATGAGTATGGAACATGCCTCTGCAATGTTTAATATTATAACCCCTTTGGATTTGTGCTTCTTTACGTCAGCTGGCTTTTCAAAGACAGCGGAGAGGTTTGTCATACTTGTGTATCTCTGGTGTCAGTGATCATCACCACGACATACACTGCGATGAGCAGTGTGGACAATAGTACCTGTTCCTAAAATAATAAAGGCTGCAGCACAGCATTTAAATCCTTTCCAAGCTAAAAGGCAGTACAGTGACCACAGCCAGTCCACCTCTTTGGAAAGAGTTTACAAAGTTGCTAAAAAAATTTTTACCCTTAAAATCATTGCACCCTTCCACTATGGAGCAGCACAACCCTGGGAATGCTGTTCTCTGCTGTCAGTGTTTCCTCTTGGGTTACGAAAACACCGCAGCCTAGAAAACATTGTAATTGATTATTTGATTATTTTTTAGATCCTGCAGGCATTATAATGGCTCAGACTAATGCAGCAGCTGGAAGTACCAGAGAAACTGAGAGTCTCAAGTGAAAAATGAAACTGCAGATGTGGGAGATGTTGAAAATCAGTGGCTGCTTGCTAGCATGTAGTTACTCTGCTTGAAGCCAAATACACAGGCTCCATGCCTTCCCTCCCCTTCCTACCACACTTTCCTAAGTGCAGCAAGTGTGTAGAGCCCATTGATACCTGCAGATCTGAAAACAGTAGGTAATACAGCCCACCAGAAGCATTTTCTCGTTTAGATTGAAACACAATCAATCTAAAGTTGGAGTCTTAAAGCCTCATGAACACACCTGTAAACCTCTGAAGTGTTTCTTCATAGATGCAAAAAAAGAAGATTCCTATGTTTCAGTAAAAAAATCGTAATTTCTTTTCCAATCATCTATGTAGCAATAACCTGTAATCATGTAATTAATACCAAAAATACGTCCTTGCTACTCTGGTGTTGTGGTGTCAGTACAGCTTTGATTTAGATTTACTAAGGAACAAGAGAGGAATTGGTGTTTCAGCTTTAAATTTGATTGTGTTTCTGCTTTATCTCACGCTAAATAGAGACACAGAGATTCCTAACTGGAAATTATTTTTTGTACGTACTGGTTGCATGGCCAATGAATTAGTGCACTTTTCTGTATTTTATGTAGCTGAAGGGTTCACTATTTTTAAAAACTACTCTAGAAACATGATATAAATATAACTACATGGTCATGTACATATCTTCTCACCTGTATGCACTGGGCAGAAGTCTGTCTCTATGAGACCACCCTGAGAAACAAAAGGATTGAAACTATGAAAAATTAGTTCTGCATGGTAATAGTATGAAAACAAAGATGCCATCTACACTGTTAGCCTGAGATGCAGTGGTTACAAGGATCTCATTAATAGTTAATTATTAATAGATTAAACTAGAAAATTCTGAAATATTGTATGTTTAGTGCTTTGATGATAAATACCAACTAGGGGAGCTAATAAAACACATGGCTAGAGACATAAATTAATTAAAACACTACCATTTTTAGATTGTGAATTTATGTTCATTAACTAATAAGAGAAACTCTTTATAGGTTCATTTCATTTTGTCATTGTAGGGACTTTGGAGTTGGGGACTGAAGAAGTTAGGGTTTTTGCAAGGGTGGTGTTCTGTCATGTAAAACACTGGAGTACCTTTCAATACAGAGGACTGGTATCCTGCTGTGAAAGGATTTCTGTAACTGTCTAGTGTGAAGCTCATAGGCCGAGATAGCCTGAAGAGAAGACTCAGCTAGTGCTACTGAGGTACAGAAATACTGTCACTTACTGCTGAGTGTGTAACTGTTCAGCAGAGGTCGAGCCAAGAAAGATTCTTGGCCTTTTGTTAACGCTGGTGTTCTGTTAATTTTCCTTACATCTTTACAATGCAAATGAAAGAAGTGAGTCTCACTTGGAAGACAGACATCACGTTATGAATAAAAGCACAGAAATTACTATTCATGAACGTTGCTAAAAATGTCAAACAATCCTTGAAAGTGTAGTTTGAGAGCACTCCTTCCCTTTTTCTTTTTGTGTGTAGGATTTTTAGAATAGGACTGGGCAACTTCCCTGAGAGCCTTCATTAGAAAATATAAGTATTTTACATGGGAAGAGAATCAGTCTTCTAGTCATAAAAGGATATTTGGATGGGCATTTGCTCATACAAGTGTAAGTATTGTGTAACTGGAGCCCTAAGAAGTAACAAATCAAATCAAAATGTAATACACCTAGTAGCCACCCATGGTGGCATGGGATTTGCCTTGGGGAGGTTTGTGTGTTGGGTTTTATTTTTTAAAGAAAAGCTCTTACCTTATTGCATGCCCATGGCTTAAGCTTGTGATGTCAGTCTTTCATCTCGCTGACTGTTTGTACAGACATTGTCACGGAAGCATCAAACAATTTAGATTTGGAAAAGACTTTCAAGGTCATTAAGTTGAACCATGTACCCAACATTGTAAAGTATTTTGCTTGAGACAGAAGACTGTATTTTCTTTGAAATTAGTTATTGTTCATTATTAGCAAAATGTAAATACTTTTCCCATTTACAGGCTGAACAGTCAAAAGAAAAACAGAAGCAAGGATTAAGTGCTGAGAAATTAATGAGGAAAGCTTCTATGGATGTGTGCCGGTTATGGGAGCAGAGTCAGAAAGTGCCACTGCAGGTGCAGTCATTCAGGTACGTAGTGAAGTAACACTAATTATTTCAAAATACAATCAGACATACCTGTAATACTTGTCAAAAATCCAGATGCCTTTAGATTGCAAGAAATGTACATTTCTAGCATAGCTCAGAATGTTCAAGGACTGGGCCTTGCTAATGTACTCAGTTGGCAGAGGTGGCAGCTGAGCTGACGTGGTGCAGCAAACAGGGTGGCAGACCTATGTGGCATCTGCTATGGGCAAGTTTGTGTGTGACCACTGCTGTGGCTCACCTTGTCCACAGCAGGCCGACAGTAATGGGATCTTTTCAGCAATGGTAGGTGTCGGAAGCAAGTCACCGCTCAGGAGTGTTGAACATCTTTGTTGGTGACAGGACAGAGGCATTGAGTGCACCCTCAGCAAGTTTGCTGACGACACCAAGCTGTGTGGTGCAGCAGACATGCTGGAGGGTAGGGATGCCATCCAGAGGGACCTGGACAGGCTGAAGAGGTGGGCACAAGCCACCCTGATGGGGTTCAACAAGACCAAGTGTAAGGTCCTGCATCTGGGTCGAGGCAATCCTAAGCACAAATACAGGTTGGGCAGTGACTGGCTGGAGAGTAGCCCTGGGGAGAGGGACTTGGGGGTGCTTGTGGACGAAATGCTCAACATGAGCCAGCAGTGTGCACTTGCGGGCTNTGGTGAGAGCCTGGAATGGGTTGCCCAGGGAGGTGTTTGGGGCCCCATCCCTGGAGGTGTTTAAGGCTGGGCTGGATGAGGCTCTGGCCAGCCTGATCTAGGGTGGAGTGTCCCTACACATGGCGGGGGTTGATGGAATGGGATGATCCTGTGGTCCCTTCCAACCCTGACTGATTCTGTGATTCTGTACCTTCTTCCCAGTGAGGGTGATGGGACGATGGTGGGGGCTGCCTGGGAGGTTTGTGGAGTCTCCTCCGGAGACGTTTAAAACCCGCCTGGACTTCGTCTAGGTGATCCTGCTGTGGCAGGGGGGTTGGACTGGATGATCTTTTGAGGTCGCTTCCAATCCCTAATGTTCTGTGATTCTGTGAGAAGCAGAACAGTGTACACCTCATCAAGAAACTGATTAAACACTATTTGTTCCTTGCTCAGGACTTACTGTTCAGAAGTTATCTCGGTTCCTTCCTTTTCATTTCCCTCCTCCTTTTGGTTGTAGGAACAGCAACTGATTAAATGAAGCAATAAATCAAGTGTTGTTGCTTAGCACAAGCCAGAATGAACACTTTCTGTATCAAACCTGGTCTAAATTCTTAAAAGGCAGGGGAGCACATGGCATGCTAGCAGCCTGAAGGCCACACTGCCATTAAAATAATAAAACCCCATCGATTGAAAAATGCAGTGTTTACTCTTCCATACAGAGAACAGGACTGCAAGCTAATTAATCTGATTTGTCACTAACATGCCTTTTTAATGTTTGATTTCTGGATTCCTTTATCCATAACTGTGAGCCTTTTTTCCTTTTTCAATCCAATCTATTGTGAGCAGTGTGAGAAATCCGTAAGCACATATGGGCCCATGGGGCACACGGTGCGAACCACAACTCTTAGTGATGCACAATTGAAGCAAGAGAGAAAGGCGTAGGTTTCTTCAGCAAAGCAGCATTACAGCCGAGCAGTTTACCCAATGTGAGATTCAGAGTATCTTCAAACAGCTCTCACCTTCTGTGAGAGAGTTTTGGTCAATGGGGGTCATTTAACAGGCTGCTGCCCTAATTTACAGGAACATGTAATAATGTTCAAGATATTATTCCCTCACAGTAAGGGTATGGCAAGACTCCATTCTCCCTTATCTCCTAAACACCACACAACTGAGAAACACTCAGCTGAGAAATCCAGCTTACGCTGATTTTGAGCTACTGTGTCAGATGGAAACTCAAGCTTCACTAGTGAAAAATACGGTTTAGTTTACTGGACAGTTACTTCCTGAAGCAGTTGCACTTCCCAGACTAATCACACAGGCATTTTTGAGGTGCTCAAGAAGAATGACTCTTCTGAGCTTTAATTTTTAAACTCCCACTACTTATCATCTGCTTTCTAGGCAGCTGGCAGACAAGCTCATGTAAACTTGTTATGCTTCAGTAATCTCTCAGTGCATAGGAGACAGAAACTGTAACGGCACAGGGGAGGCAACTAGAGGATCGGCTGACAATTCTGCTTCTCTGAGTCTTGCCCAGACCAAATAATTTTATTATTTTCCTCCCCTCCTTTTCCCAATTTAGAATAGAATGTTTTATTTTGCCTTTTTGGCCTCCCACTGAAATACCATCCTAGGAAATTCGGCGACTAGATCACTGCAGTTAATAATGACATATTGATTTGTTTTCAAAATTGGAGCTGTTTTTTTACATAAATCTGCCTAAGAAGGGAATTGTGCCAGGATTTGTTGTAAATAAAGGCACCATGTATTTTCCTCATTTTGTATTTTCCAAACCTATATTTCAGAGAACTGTGCTTTGACTAGAGCAGATGACACTGGAGCTGTACCATAAATAGTAGAATAATAGCTTGTTTTCTTTTCTAATTTCAGGGAGAAGATCGCTTACTTCACAAGAGCAAAGATCAGTATACCAGCCCTTCCAGCTGATGATGTATAATTATACCTGATCATTGAAGTGTTTTTCCACTCGTTCGTCTCTTTTCAGATGAACTTTCTAGTTCCGTTGACCTGCTCATGAAGATCTTTTATGTTCATTATTGATATGTTTATTTGTAAAATATAGGGAATGAAATTGTTGTACACTTTAAAAACTGGCAAAAAACCCAACAACCGGAAACCAAAGGACATCGACGTTGGTATACTGATGCTGATTTTGTACAGTTTGTATGTATTGCCTGCATGCTTTTACTTTGTAAAGCTGGAACAAAGGAACAAAGACAGTACTAAGCTCGTGTCCCTGTTGAACTGCACTGTTGAGAAATATTATGTTCAACAGAAGATTGTTTATCCTTTCACTAATTTCATGTGAGCAGACTGTGAAGATGGCGGTTTTGCCATGCAATATTTTTGTACAAGAGAGTGACTTTTATAGTTTAACCATCAGCTCCTTTCCAAAACATCAAGGCTGCCTCACAACAGCTGCTAATTAGATTCATCACCCATATTGGAATTTTGTTTCAGAAAACAAATTTCTCTTGGTTTTGTTTTTTAATATTTTGTAGAAGAGAGAGTTGAGTGTTTGGTTTTGTGAATGTACATTACTTGAACCTGCACTAAAAGGTTTCTTGCATCTGCAGGAGAGAGAGAGATGAAGCAGACAAGTAACCCTAAAAACTTAGTATGAGACTACCAAAAGGGGCAGCTGCTTTCTGAACTGGAAGCTGAATCAAATTCATTATATGACTATTCAAACCAGACTACTTATATCCACTGCACACTTCAAAATGAGAGCTCCTCTCTCTGTGTTATTGCCAACTAGGAATATGTAAAAGTGTTTGTTAGGTTTACAGATACGAAGATTTTTCATTAAAGTGTTTGTACCAGGAAGAAAATCTGTCACATGCGAAATTCACACACCGCAAGTCTTGTTGTTAAGATAACAAGAGCTCCTGTATAGAAGTTTTCACATACTTTGGCACAACATCTACATTTTTTTTTAACAATACCTGTCTCACCCTGCATGCAGCTGGGGGTGCACAGGTTTAATAAATGCTTGTGAATGAATGGCATGTTTCAAACTTCTAGTAACGTGAATCAGCCTCAAGCAAGTTCTGTTACAAGTCCAGAACAGTGGATGCGAGTGTTCAAGCAGCCCTGTCTTGGTAAAGTAGTTGGAGTCTTATCTTCTGTGGCTACTGTGTGAGTAAGTAAGTGGATGTTGCAGATAACGGAATTACTTCGTTTTTCTGCTTAATATGTTGCACTCAGATGTATTTAATTCACTGGCTGAACTTTTCTCCCCAAGGCAACAAGCCACACACGCATGGACTTCATCTGTCAAAAAGGCTATAATTACTTAGTGAGAAAATGGAAGCAAGTATAACCACAGTATGGTAGCAGCTGTCTGAAATTCAAAGTGACAGTTCTGTGATGAGAGGTCTCAGTAATACCCAAGGGTTTTCTTGTGCACAGACACATCAGGTCACCTAAAAGTATAGACAAACAGGCTATTTGGGGCAGGAGGACTGACTGAAGGTCTTTCATGAATGCCCCATTTGTTGTTTGTTTCTTGGGTTTGAGATAACGCTCATGTTTGAAAGGTCAATTTTAAAAAAAATTCTGGAATTATTTAATGCAGAGGTGAAATGAAGGTTGACAGTTTCATCTTCTCAGTTTGATTATGTAAGTTGTTTGTAGAATGATTAGAGGTGTACTTTATGATTTTTTTTATTTATTTGCAGTCTTATTTATGTTCTGTTCAATGTAGTTCAGTTCTGGCTATGAAAATATTTGACATTAAGGATGCTATGGTGAAATATGTTTAGAGCTGTCTCAATTCTTGCCAGATTAGCTGTTCCTCCTCACATGTTCAAGCAGCATTACTGTCTGATCTGTAAGCACGAGGCAAGGTCAAAATTGAAGTAGTGCTGGCTTCAGCTTGCAAGACTCATATAGAAAAAGAGAGACAAACATTTTCATGCTCCTTGTTTTCCAAACTGATAAAGCTGAACATATTTCTAGGAAGCTTCCAAGTCTGGGTTTGGAGGGGTTTTTTTTACCAATTCAGATTGTTCGCATTTGAAACAATAGAATAAGCTAAAAATAATACAGACACATAAACCCCCATCAGTTTAAAATTCTACATATGACTCCTGAAGTGAAATTTACTCTGTACAGCAGGGTATAGCGAATGTAATTCGTTCAGTTTCCAGATACCAGTATCACTGCAGTTGCGTATATCAAAATCTAAATATTACTGGTACAAGACTGTTTAGCCAAATGAGCAAAGTTTAGCAGAAATTGTAATACAAATCAAATAATTTAAAGTTTTTTGTTTTGGTGGGTTTTGGGGGTTTTTTTACTATTGTTATGTTTATACTGTATTAAATATCAGATGCTCAGGACTGAACTAAAATATTTAATCAGGTTATATTCTGAATGTGTTTCTGTTCTGATTTTGTCCGTAAGCGTACGCAAGTACATCACATAGATTAACTTGTCTCTGCACTTTCCATGTGTTTCAGTGATTGGAAAAATACATTTTTTTAACAAAGCTCTTTAAGACCAGTGTTTTATTTAGTGCTGTTATTGCTGTCCTGTGTCTTTATATGCTCTTTGCAGAAACAGATAGCTGTTACAGCTTTGAAAAGCATGTGTAAAATCACTGCAGTTTATAGGAAGTTCACATCAGTCGCTGACAAGTCCTAGGTTAAGTTACATAAAAACCAATTCATATGCTTTAAGTTAGTTCTTAACATTCATTAAGTTAAAAGTGCAATTGCAGCGAACACTGTCAATTCTCCACTTGACATCATCTCATATTATTCAGAAATATCACCTGTTACAATTACCTAAGGATGAAAGGATGTTTTGGAGAGGTGGGAGTCAGTGTCTTCTCCCATGTAACTAGCAGTAGGACAAGAGGAAATGGCCCATGTTGCATCAGGGAAGGTTTAGATAGGACATTAGGAAAAATTTCTTAAATGAAAGTGTTGAAGAATTGGAACAGGCTGTCCAGGAAGGTGGTGGAGTCAGTCCCTGGAAGTGTTCAAAAACCATACAGATGTGGCAGTTGGAAACGTGGTTTAGTGGGCATGGTGGGATTGAATTTATGGTTGGACTTGATCCTGGGGATCTCTTCCTCTTTTTAATGATTCTGTGATTATTAGAGATTGTCTGCTTAAGAACTTAAAATATTATTATTAGAAAAAGACACTGTCAAAGCAGCCCCACTCCAAGTTTTGTTATATAAAATACAGTCAAGTCTAGAGATGAAAAATATACCAGAAAAAACCAAACCACACCAAAACAAATTATTAAACCAAAATCTGCAATTGATCAGATTTTTGCAAAACCATTAAAATGGAAGGTAAGTAGCAACTAAAGGGATTGCTTATGAAGAAACAGTCCCTCCTCCAGTCTTGTAAACAGTGACCTTTCTCACCGAGATGCAAGAGTAAGAAATCTGAAAACCTGTCATCTACCCTTTTTAAAGTTCACCGTTTCCAATGTCCGTATGAGGGTGGGCGTCATGTGTACCTGCCATTGTGTGCTGCTCTGGTAATTGATGATCATATGGTAAGTACACTGTGTAGGAGTAGAAATCCCCCTAGAACTAAGTATTTAAAAAAAAAAAAAGCTACCAAACAACTCAGTACACAGTGCATACCCCCTTTCACATCTAGGCACAACCTCTGATATTTCTTCATCCTTAAATTCCTGGTTTACAGGTAGTGGGGACAACACAAGAAACAGGGATTAGGGCCAGAAATCCAGACATACACAGTAAATGTAAAAATAAGTAAAAACAGCTGTTCCTTTGGCTTCTGCTCTGTATCCTCCAAACCAAGAATAAAGATCACAATCCATTTGATGTAGACACTACACTTCTGGAAAGCATGAATTCTAGAGGTAAAACTAGGAGAGAATCAAAACAACATCACGCTGTGTGTTCATCCTGTGTCTTGGACTGTACAGGTTTGCCACACTCCCATGGTGTCTGTTTAAGTCTCTTTCTCCAGTCTAGTAAATAGTGACAGGTGTCAGTTAAAATCCACCTTAATGCAGGTAACAGAAATCCAGCTACCTGTAGCCTGTATGTGTAGACCAAGCTCAGTTTAGCAGTCACAGAAGCTGCAAACCACCCACTTTTCGCAGACACTGTCCTACTCAGTTCTTTGTCACACCAAACATAAAACACCTCTTTATAAAGCACAAAATACTCCTCCTGCTTTGTGCTGCCTGGTTCTACGTGTAGTGTTTGGGGGACAGGGAGTTTGCGTGGTAAACAAGTAGCTGAAGGGTGTAGCCACGTGTGGGCTCACCTTTCTTAGCCTGTATGTTGTTTTTCCTCAGTCTACAAAAGCATTACAGCAGTCCTACTGGTTTTGGCATCTCACAGTTTGTTTTTAAATTAAGCTTTAATACCACATTGATACATTTCCATGTGCAGCAACTGAAGCTGGCTGTTCTGTGGTCAGTTCAACACCAGTTGCTTAAAGTTAAGGTTACACACGTTCAGAACACGTTGCTGCAAGTAAATTGAGCTTAAAGAGCCTTTGATAGGGTGCATAATACCTCTATATACTTGTACGGGAAAAGGATTGTGTAATTTTTACAGCAGCATTTCTCACCCTGTTTTGGTTCATAAAGGATGCAGGTGCCAGAAGTGCTTAGAATAACTTCTATGAGCAGCTTGATGTGCTAGACACACAGAGGGAAAACACAACTAACTTACTGCAAAGCACCCACCCCATCACACTCCATGCACAAAAACACACTGGCAAAGTTTGCTGGCACAGGAGTTTCATTTCCAAGGACACAAACCCAATTTGATGCACAGCATGTATTCAGATTGCTCGGGATGTGTAAACCGTCACGTTTGTAAATGCAGTAGGCAAGTGGGAAATTGCAACATGGAGTCAAGCGACGAGGCTCATTTAATTGGCTGTGTATGGAAAGGAAACAAACGTTGATTAAAAGCCAAGCTGTAAGGGAGCATGCACATTCACTGTCAGGATTCTACAGTGCAGCTGAGAAAGCAAAAGCACCTTTTCTGCGCAGTCTATGAAAACATCAACACTCTGCTCTGAAACAAAAGTTTCAAAACAGTTTTGCAGGTGAGAAAACGCAACCACCTTCAATACCAGGTATGGAGAAAACAGACGTACGTTTAGGAAGTCAGCTAGGTAACCGAGTCCTTTGAATTACTACTGGGACAAGCTTCTGGCTTGCATTTGGGCTTGAAAAAATCAGGCAGTCTCTTTCTGTACTGCTTCAAACGTTCCATTTGAAGGCTTAGACGCCGTTTCCCGGTGGTGACGCTGATCTTGCTGTTCTGCTACTGCATAACGGATTGCAGATGAATGGACTTCACTTGAACAGATTGTACAATTAAGTAGGGATCCTCCTAATATTAGACAAAGTCCAGCAAGCCAGCCAACAAATAACGCTTCCCCAAAATCCCACCTGGGAACAATATCTGGTATATTCTTATCCCAAAATTCCTGGACTGTAGCATGAGCAACCCAAGAAACTGGAACAATAGCTGTAATCCCCGATATCCAGAAGAGCACTCCTCCAAACAGCAACAGCCGTTTCTTTTGTTCCTGTTGTCTTTCACCAATTTTCAAACAGTCCAACCCAAATCCTGACAACAAGAGTCCAAAAAGCCCTGATCCATTGGAAAAAACCATCAAAACCCTAGAAATCCTGAGCTCTGGAGGCAAAGCTAGGAAAGAATCAAAGTCCTTGCACTGTATTCCCCCTTCTTCCTGGACAACACAAGCTTGCCAGAGTCCCATGGTCCAGATCTCCAGTTCATTCAGTTCCAAGTTTAGATTTTTCCACTGGGGTAAATAGGTAGTGAGGCAGGATAGGACCCATCCCAACAGAGAGAACAGTATGCCACTTAACTGCATCACTGGTCGGTAGATCAAGGCCATTGTAAGACCAGAGCCCTAAAAGCTTGAGGAGGAAGGACTCCTCAGTGGTTCTGTAACAACTGCTACCTTGAATGATGGTGGAAGCTATGAAGATTTAAGTTCTCTGCTACCCCAAATATAAGCCCTTGATATTAACCCTTTCTAGGCTCTGAAACACTTTTTTGTTCTTCATGAATATAAAGTTTCACATAAAGGACGAAGGACTTTACTAAAGCATGAGTTAGGCTTTCTGATAAGGATTTGATCTGTTACCTTCCAATTTGCTTGGTAAAATTATATCCCAATGGCTGATGATTACAAGCCTGAGGATGAACAAAGAAGGCTCTATGACCCCTCACCCTAAAACACAACAGAAATCTTTGTGCCTCAATACGGATTAATTAGATTTTAAGTGGTGATAAAAAGTCAGCTCTGTGTGCAACAGGACTTCATTGTAATAGCTAAATTTGAGATTTCAGGGATGTAAATCAAGGCCTTGTAAAGAAAGGTAGACTGTTTGCCTATAATCTTTATTCTTAGACTTCCTCAACATACATAATGGCTTATCTTCCACTGCCTTTGTTTCATGTCCCTGTAAAAGACACTTTGTAAAAGATCCTTATGTTTCACATTTTCTACATTCATTTGTTTTAAAATGGGCTTTGTTTTGACTGACTCTTAAGGGGAAAAGGAGAAGGGCATGGGCAAAGCACCACAGAAAATGAAATCTTAGACATCCCTCCACCATAATGAATCCAGGCAGATCATCAGCCAGCATAGACTTTACCTGCCCCAGCACTTGAGCACACCACGGTAGCAGCTTACACCAGCTCAGTGTCCCCTTTCCTAAAGCCCATGTCCCAGACGGCACACAGTGTATACGCTTAGTGTTTAACAGCACCTGGCACTCCGTGCTCCAAGGGCCAGGAACGCCTAGTACCTTTCTGATCAAAGCAAGATTCCATTATGCCATTACCCCATTAGGAAACCCAGCTTTTGTTTCCGTCAGCAACACTTGTGCTTGTCCACAGGGTCAGCGAGGAGAAAGTTTGTCTGCTCTTCCCCACCATTGATGTTAACAAGCACAGCTTGTACAGGAAGGAGCTGAGCAGTGCAAACACATGCAGAGAGTGTGACCTGGAGATGCTTTACAGCCCTTCCTGACTTCATTTTCTTCTTGTGATTATGTATTTGTCTGCATCTTGGTTGCTTAAAATAGATTACCAGGTGATGGAAAAATACTATTTTAGAAAAAAACCCACTGTTTTAGAAGGTTTCTGAAATCCTCAAGTGTTTCATTAGGGAAGCCATGGAGTCAACAACAAACGGGCACCTCCAGAACAACTCTGCGCCTTCTCCTGCCAGCTTCTGCAGCAAGGACTCTGCTTATCTAACACAAGGTTGTGAAGAAGAAAAGAGTGAGTGGACACAGCTATCATTGATCACTGTGCTTTCAGGCAAGGAAGATGAGAATGAACTCAAAGGGCGTTTTTTACTGGGTTTAGAGTGGTTTTTTCCCCCCCCTTAGATCTTAACTCCTGATGGATACCACCCTACACAGCCTTAAGCACATAATAATCTCAGCATATGAGGAACAGAGAAGAGATAAGGAGACTTCTGGTCACTTCACCAGTGCTTGCCTCATGCAGGAGCCAGCAGAGTCTCTCCAGACCATGAACCGTCCTGAAGCCAGGCCAGAGACACGCAGATTGGCACAGTCTATACTTGCTGCTGTTGCCATTTGACTGTTTTAGAAGGCAGTTCTATGTTGAGTTTTCATATCTCTCATTACACTCAGTGCAATGTAGAATACAGCACAGCTTATCATTGGGTTCCAACAATTTCAGACATGCAGTTTAAAACACTGCAGAACATAACCATTCTAACTAACTCCAGGCACCAATTTGCAAACCAATTTTGACTAGACTAAAGCCAAGTGGAGCTGGTCAGCATACCAGCTGATTTTATTCATGTAGATGCATTAAATTTTTACTTCCCATAAAACCATTTCTGGTTGAACACAAGGATTCTGAATCTTATTGCAAGTAATACTTATTTTCTTAAAAGCTTTAGCACTACACTAACTCTTCTGGGAACCTCTATGGTCAGAAATGCATGCATTAACACTTGACCCCCTGCAAAGATTATTGAGGAATTGTTGTCTTGACAAAGCTCTGCAGCCTGCATAATCATCCAAATACTTTATGCTCAGCACAAGGGAAAAGAAGTATCAGGTACAGCACTGTGGGAGCTAATTAGACAATTTAATCCCACAGAAGCAGCTTTTGAATTGCAAAAGACTGACTGTTTCCTACACTTTCAGTTCCTTCATAAGACATGAGCAAGTTCATGCTGGAGGCTTGTTTATTCTCCTCCACTGGTCCAAAGATGGGCTCATCTTTGAGGTATAATTGTCTCCGACAGCATTCATTCCACAGACACTGCCATAATTTTTGCTATTCTGAAGATAGTTGTGGAGATCCCTAAATAGTTCTTTTGTTGCTCATTTAAATATTTTTTCATGAGTCCTTCACAGGCTCTTCTTATCTTCAGATTGCTATCCTAAAGATACTACCCTAAAACTGAATCTTAGAGCTAGTAAAATATAGCTCCTGCCAGAAGTTGGCAAGGTGGCAACTTCTATGGTACTTTGACCATCTTCAGCTTCTCATGACAAGTAAGTTAAATAATTCAGGCTGTCAGTGTTCTGGTTGCCACTTTATTGCTTGAACAGGAAGTTGTGGGAGTTAGCATTTTCTTAACTAAGAACTCAAATTTCTTTGAGGTGCTGAAGCATCTATTTTTGCATATCCAGTGTGCCCTTCAGTGAAACTAACGGAAGGATCTAGCAAAGAATATAACTCTTTCTGCTATTCACATTGACCTGCTCTAGTCTGCATTTAAGTGAACTTTGACAAAATAACTATTAGTACTGGTAGTTCCTGAAGTTTCAGGGTGCTTCAGAGAGACTGGACTTCTCCTTGGATAATTGTCTGTGTGCCTCCAGCCACTAAGAGTCAAACTTTGCAACAGAGTGATAGCAGGTACATTCTTTCCTGCTAATGAAGACCTGAATTTTATTTATTTCTTCCTAAAATTATTATAGTTCTGCTTCTCTTCCTCATTTCCCCCATTGAAATTACAGTACCAAGGCAGACACATCCTCACAGAGGACAGATAGAGGTACAGCTCAAGTGAGAAGCCCAGGGAATCAAACTGATGCAACAGTTACAAACACTCCATACTCCAGCGTATGCGTGGTGTTGGTTGTTACAAACCTGCTTTAATCTTAGTGTGATCCACAGCACTAGCCCTCAGAGGCTGTTAGGGGCCACAAAGCAGGGAAGAGACACAGCATGGAGGGGGTTACGCCACTGGTGAAGATGACCACAATTTCCATTTTGGAAGGGGAAAAGAAAGTAACTTTTAAACACATAAAGAGTTAGCTCTGTGCATAACAGCATCATTACACTTTCATAAAACAACATAACCCAATATTTAGAGATGATGATTTATGAGACTGTACACTTGTTTCTGTATTTCTAGACATCAGGGAAAAATTCTTCACTAAGAGAGTGGTCAGGCACTGGAATGCCCTGCCCAGAGTGGTGGTTGAGCCCCTATTCCTGGATGAGTTTACAAGTCACTTAGATGTAGTCTTGGGGGATCTGCTTTAGGGGTGAACTTGTAGAGTAGAACTGATGGTTGGACTCTATCCCGAGGGTCTTTTCCAACCTGAATGATCCCGTGATTACTTTGGAAGATAGTGCCCCTCAGTGAATGCTAGGACAGTGCTGGAGTAAAGCGGTGACAAAGCAGCTGAACGTTTTTTCACGTTACAGCAGAAGGGGCAGTCCATAGACAAAGCAAACAATCATGAAGGCCCTATCACCTTTTCTGATCCAATCTCCCTGCTGCAGGCAGAGAATACACTCCAGCAGTGCAGACGCTGTTGGATGGGGCTCTGGGCAACCTGTCCTGGATGAGAGGTGTCCCTGCCCACGGCAGTGGAGTTGGAGCTAGACGATCTTTAAAGTCCCTTCCAGCCTGAAAAATTCTATGATTTTACGCTGCTGGCATGCCCAGGCTGGCATGCAGAGAGCAAGGCTAAGCTGGGGTAAGAGAAGCAGGGGGAGGTGAGAACTCAGTGAGCACATGCCACCTCAGCACCTTCAAAAAGGCCAAGAAGGGGCATACAGAACCTTCTCATGTGGGAGAAAGGCATAGCCACAGATGGTCTTCTGATCAGAACCTCTGTTCTCAAATGTGCATATTCCCATCTTTTCAGAATTCCAAGGGCTGCCCAACCCTGCATACCTTCCCTCTTCAAATACTGGCTGTAATTCATTAGGCATCTGTAACAAGAGCCTATTATGTATGCAAAAGAAACGTTTCTCTGTGAGCGAGAGTTCAGTTTCAGTTCTGTAAGACTAATCAGAAGCTTGCAGTGTCATGTAGGATTAATGGCAGTCAGAAAAGATCTAGGTGGGAAAGACACTGAAAGAGTTAAGCACAGGAAGGTGAAAACTGCCTAGTTCTGCTTTAGGAACTTATTCAAAAGACTGAAATGAGAGAGGGTAGATTTGCCATCATTATACTAGAAGAATAAAGAGTGCTTTAAGGCTCAGTACTTCAACCTCTGCAGAAACTTTTCCATCACCATCCCAATCCAGACTTCAAAGAGAGGGTTGACTGGGTTAGAAAATTAGCCTTTTTCTTCGGGGAACTATTTTTGATGTACTGTCAATACAGGAGAATAATGTAAGTATGAAAACTCATGTCACTTGAGCAGTGATTGGAATGTGATTTCCTTGAATGACGGAAGTCTAAGAAATTAATTTCTGAGCCGTGAAATGTGTAGGCTTCGTTATCATTATCCATCTGTTATGAGATCCTGGTTTAATAGAGTGCTACACACATATAGTTCTATAATGCGTTTCATTTAACACCTGCAAACAATTATTATAATAAGCTTTCTCTTGTTCCTTAAGACATGTTTCTTATCCAACTTACAAGAAATTATTTGTAGAACCCAGTTGAAACTATGTGGGGGATTGTTATTGCATGACTACAGGGATTTAAAAGATAATATGGACCCGTTAACCATAAATTAGAAGACAGCACATACCTTTTAACATCACGCTAGCAAAAGTGTGAAATGAGCTGTGAGAATTTCTGACAAGTAGAGGAAGTGTGGGGCACCTGTGGTGTTTAGCTCATCTGCCATAACTGAGATTTGAAGGAAAGGCGGAAAAGCTGAAAAAAATTGTGATACTTGTTTGAAATACGATTTTTCTTCAAATTCTAGTGGGTTAAACTGTTTTAGTGTTTTACCTCTTTTTTTACTTTTTAAGGTTCAGGAAGATAGGAGATGCAGAAAGAGAAGGCCTTTCCTAGCAAGCAGCTGCTCTCTCTGATGCTGTAGATCTTTTTAGCTAGACAAAACCAAGAAAAATATTTTCTTCCCTCTCAGGACTGAAACACACACACACAAAATCTAAGCAAAAATATGGTTTTAAAATTTAATGACATCTGTTCATTAACAAATTAAGCCATTAATGTTTATTAGTATTAGTTGAAACCTAGGCATACACCTGAACTGTTGTCTTCTGTTACATTCATTCTATCTTCTCTCTTTTCCTTCTCAAATTCCCAACTTCACATCAAAATAACTAAAAGGCCTCAATATTCTGGTCTCTTTGGGGGCAGCGAGGAGTGAGTCATGTAGAGAGAAAGGGATGGGTGCAGGGAGGGAAGAAGGAACAGCAGTTTCCCGCCCTCACTTTCTCCAGGCCCTCCCAACCATTGTGGCCACCCAGAAGCATCCTGAGATATCAAATACTGCCTGCAAAGATAGAAGGATGATGCACAGAATCCACCAACACTTCTAATGCATAATGGATTGCAAAATATGGTGTAGATGAGACAGGTGAGACTGCAGGAGTTCTAATTAATTCCACTTCATTATGTTGAGATAATGCCTGCCCATGTTCAGCATCAACCCAGACAGAAGTAACTGCTGAACACTTCTAATGTCATCCCTCTGCAATAGTTATCTGACAGTTATTTCCGTTTTAACTAATGACAACTGCAGATTGAAAAGGTACTAAGTGTCTTCTGAGAAGTATAACATACTTTCTAAATACACTTGCACAGAGGTGAGGGCTATCTCCATTATGGTGGATTTCCATAAGAAAGACTGTGAAGAGGCTTAAATTCTGACTGCAAGAAAACAAAGCACAAAAAATAACTACATTTGCTTCCCCAAAATAACAATAACCTGTGCTCAATTGAGCAGACTTGCACTTTGAATTTTTTGGTCATTCACAAGTCTACTTTTTCATAGTACCCAGCAAGAAACACTGAGAAAATGTCTTTTCTACAGCATACTTGGGCCTTTATGTGATTTTGTACAAAATCCCAACTTCATTAATTAAAGGAGTGTAAAGACAATGCAGACAGACGAGTTGCTGAGCACATGCTGCATCCAAAGCACTTCATAACAACAACTTCTAGAGTTTACATTTTGACTTGCGCAATTTTATTCTCTGTAATTATAAACACATTGCTAGATCATTTTACCTACTAGACCCTAGCTCTTATAGAAAAACTATTTTTCTAGTTTACTTTTTCAAAACTATTATTTTTTGGTATATACATCTTCAACATCCTTCTGGAGAGGTCTTGTCCATGCTAAAAGATCTTAGTTTATTATATATACAATTATCTATAAACAGATGAAAGATTGGTCATCTCTCTCAAGGTGACCCTACCTTCCTGCTGTAGGGTTGAACACAGTGTGCCTGCTATCATTCCAGAAGAGAATTAATGTGGGAGAATAAACCTCTCTTCTTTCTGCACCACTACTACCATTGTTGCTATAGTCATATTCCTGTTCATCATTACTTTAGGGCAAAAACCATTTAAGTCTTCCCTGAAGCTGGAAATATTGTGAACAGCACCATCGTGTTGGTTGCTGGTTTTGGAAACTGAGAACTCTGGCCAAAGAAATAAAACAGAAAAAAAAAAAAATCATTCTCTCAACAGCCTAAAATCCAGTATTTTCCACTTTAAGATATGCTCTAAAACTGTGTGGGTTTTCTTAAAAAACAGGAAGGATACCCTCCTGAGTCGATGTACAAATGAGTTTCCTGTAATATTCTGCCAGATGCACAGATGGCATGAGACTAGGAAAGTGCTCCTGGTGCCAAGTGCATGATGATTTTCATAAAGTATAAGTTCAGTGATTAGGAGTAATGCCTCTGTATTCATGTGAAAACCCTTTGTGCTACATCACATTATTATGCTTTCTTTACACATAATTATCTCTTCTCCACAGGACAATGATCACAGAATTTGCTGCCATTGTGGAAGAGGGGGAAATAGGGCATTATATCCCTCAAGGATTGCAAGTGAATGTCTCTATCTGACCCATACAGCCCACCACATTAACTGATAACAGGGTGCAAAAATTTTTAACCTGGGGAGTTACCCCATAAAAGGTGGAATAAACTTACATGTTTCCATATCAATTGAAAGAAGCATTAGAACTCTTTTTTGTCCATCTTTTTCTTAGAAGACAAAATAAAGCAAACCTAGGAGCTAGGTTTTAGCTTTTCTCGAAAAATCTCTGCTGACAGAAAAAAAACCCCATAGCATTCCTAAGCAACTTGTTCTAATGAAGCGCTGGAATACTGGTCACATTTCCTAAAGCCAAATTCTTGTTCTCCCCTTCTGTCCTTTCTTAAGCAATAGCACCTAGTGGGTAATATCACACACAGATAGGCATTGGCTGCTCTCTTGCAGTGTTTCTCTTGCTGCAGTCCCTAAAAAGAGGTAGCTTCTTGTTGTTGATTAAGTCATTAAATTACATTTGGTTTACAGTTTGCCATAATTGTGAATTTGGATATGATGTTCCTTGCATCACACATGCACATGTTCTGTCTCATGATGTTGGGAGGACCTTTCTCAGCTCCTGGGGACATATATGGGAGAAGCTGTGGGGTGACAAGCATTTGCCTTCCTCTCCTCAGTTCTAGAAATGTTGGAGAACAAGCAGGTAACCCTCCATGCAACTCTGACAGAAAAGCTTTTGTCCTTCACCTCTGCAACTTCATGTTAGCCCATATTCCACAAAACACAGCAAACCAACTGGCTTCTTAGACTTACACAGGAAAACCATGTTCTATACCCAGCTGATCTGCAGTAGCCAAAGCTGTAAAGCCAGCAGTCCTCAGGGTGTAGAGGCCAGCTGCAATAATACCAGCTAGGGGAGGGAATGACGTTTATCAGCACAGAGCAATAGCACTGCATCACAGTCCTAACTCCCAACAAAACCCACAGAAGCTGTGTCACTCATGCAAGACTAGGAGCAACACAACAGGAAAATTCCTGAGAGCTTCTGTCGCGGTGAAAGGATGACAAAAATCCTGGTTCTTCTGTGTTTTCTGTGATTTAGCTTTCCATATCAGAGAGCAGCAGGCATGAAAACCTGCTATTTGGGCTAGTAAGTGACCTAAACAACGAGCAACAGATAAAAAAAAAATCTTGGAACGTGATGGAAGGAAGACAGGCAAGTTTCACTAGAAAGCTTGACAGTGTCAAGTACTGCAGCACATCCTGGGACTGCCACAATCCCCTATGCCAGTTGGAATAGGAATTAAGGGCAGAAATGAATTACTTGCAAATGAAACTGGAGTTACTGATGCATAATTTGGAATTTCCAACAGCTCAGGGAAGAAGTAGTAGTTGATAGAAATCTGAGAGCTGCCAGAGAGCTGTCTACTAACATTTCAGCACTAAAAGGCAAGAAAGATTAACAGTCAGTTGGGCAAAACGTGCTTCGCTGAAATGCTGCAAACTAAAGCATAAAGAGCTCGTTTAAATGCTATGTACATTAAGTATTAGAAAACTGATACATAGAAAACTCGAAAGTCTGCACTGCCGTGGGCATCTGATACAGACAAAGCCCTAAGTTATAAAGAAAGACAGGTCTAGGCCTCTGAAGACAAAAAACAAAATTAAGCAAAAAAACCCCCCACTGTTACAATTCAGTATGAGAAGCAGTCAAGGGGGTGGCAGGATTCAAAATGACCTTTGTATCTCAATATATTTTGAACTGTCTTTAACTACCTTGTTTTACTTTGTTTTTAAACAGGGAGGCGAAGGGGAAGTTGAGGAAACAGATCAGAGTTTCAACTGGAAACATACTGACAGCCCTAAACAGTAAGAAAGGTCTGCTGTTGCAGACAAATGCCAAGAAATCCAAGAAGGTGCATAAAGAGCACAGATTACAGCCACACACTAAAGCACTGCTCAGCCAGTATCCTATTTCTACTGGGGACCAGTAGTCCTCCGCAGAAAGGGAAGAGAGATGCTAAGGGAAGAGCAGAGCAGGCAAGCAGACCGTGCTGTTTCTGCAGTACGTTTTCCAGCTTACACCTCAATGCAGGTCAGGGGCTTCCGAAGTCTAGATGTAGCATCTTTGCATTTGAAAGATCTAAACAGACCTTTCATCATTTTGTCCAAGCACTTACTGAAATTACATTCACAGCTACAAGAAAACCCCATCTCAGGCCAAGCCTGTTCTTGCCAGTTAAAGTGTGTGGTGAGAGTCTGTCCCTTCTCTTTTTCTAATAGGTACACCTCAATAATTTTTACTCCTTGTACAGTTTTGCATTAGGCAACAAGACACAATAGAAGAATTTTCTAGTTCACATATCTTAGCAAGTCTACTGTAGCCTTCAGAAAAATAGCCAAATGACAAAAATATATATTTGATAGTGCCTGCAGAAATTAAACCTTTAAACATAAACATGCATGTTCCTTTTGGTATTTCATTTATTTAAAAAAAAAAGAGGGTTGCCAAGCTGTTCAAAAATCTCATTTTCTGTGAATCAAAGCTTATGCTTTGCTTTCAGAAATTGAATGCTGTTCCCAGTAGCCTCATCTCAACCATCCTTAAAAAAAATGCTTCACTACAAACTATTTTCTGGGGTTCTGAAATAAATTAAGCGTTTTAAGCCTTTTCTTTGTTGTGCTATGTGCAAACTAAATACTAGTCCCCTCCAGGCAAAAAACCAGATGTACTTCTATAGAAGTGACAAGGACCTCAAAAATAAAGAAGTTATTGTACAACAGTAATCATAACCATAAAGTCAATTTTAATGCATTGAAATGAGCAGACAGATCCTCCAAAAAGCATTAATATGTAGAGCTTACATAAATGGCCGTGAGGTCTAGGTGCAAGTTTTGATCTGCGTAAGAACTTGATTGCTGACAAATAATCACAGTTCACATTTACAGTCTCTAGCCCAAGCAAAACAGTCTACAACATGAAGAACAAGGAAGACAATCACAAGCTGGAGATCATGCTCCAGTATTTTTCTCAACTCCGATAAGAGACTTCATTATTTAACAAGCAATTTAACTACATCTTCTCTAAGTACTTCATTTTTCTTCACCTATAAAATAGGACTCAAAGCAGAAAAAAATCTATTGCACATCTAAGGAGACCGGAAAGAACAAAACAGTGCAAGATATTTGTATAGGAAGCAGCCTGATTTTGCTTATTTGCTTATAAGGCAAATAATTTCACTTTCAAAAGAAGAAAGGCAATATTGGATGAATATTTTTGTGCACAGCACATTCAGGAATAAGTCAAGAAGTGTTGGATGGTTGGACTCAATGATCCCAGGGGTCTTTTCCAGCCAGAGTGACTCTGTGTGATTGTGTGTCAGTATTCTGATGAGGAAAGCGGTCCTAAGGGTTGATACATCTTATGGCTACAGGAGAATTGATAGCAGAAGAGAATTCTTTGATATTTAATTTAGGAGTTTTGCTCAATAATTCAATAAACAGATCTATTATAAATCAGGAGAGACTGAGAACATGTCATGAGTACAATCCAGTAATGAATTTAAAAAAACCCAAACCAAAACAAGGATAGCAAGTACCTGTAATTTAGGAAGCTGATAATTCACTATTTAACTCTACAAAATTATGTTACCTGAAGTACAAACCTGCACAGTCTTGGATATAAAGAGCAACCCTACTGTATCTCCCTCATCCCATAATAGTGAATAAATGAGAAATCACACAGCACCTCCAATGCTTTATTATCAGACATGCAGTGGTCTAGCTTTTTGATCACCTATTGATGCCAGATTTTTTTCAGGTCTCCAGGTGAGGCAAACATAAAAAGGAAGAGAAAGATGCATGTGTTTTGTTCCTTCTATCTTTCCCTCTCATTCCTGAATAAGTACTGTCAGGTCAGCTAGATACTCCAATGTCTATTAATTAATCAAATCTCCATTGAGTGCACAAACCTCAAAAACAGGTTTCAACAGGATTCATCCCAAAAAGAAGATTTATCTTCACTTCACAGAAAGATACATTGCCTTAGTGCCTCCAAGTGTCAAAAAGAACAAGCACCACAACAGGATTGGGTTGCCAGAATTCCTAGTGAACTCACCTTCATGGACAATTCATTTTCCCTTCAAGCTGTCTACATTTAGTCTCATACATGGACAACTAAACCCACCAATTCTTATCTTTCCACATATCTTCCCATTCTCCATTTTCTAACAGGAACTACAAAATTATTTTACATAACAACCTCACAAGGAAACTGCTAGCAGCAAGGAAGCCAAAACAGATTAGGAAGTTAATTTCCAGAGTAAGTCTTCCATCAAAACACAGCAAACATGGAAATTTTCAACAACTCAGCGTGTTGCTACATTGCCATTTGCCCATAAATTCCAGTAATACATATGTCAGGGATCACATTAACATCCTAGAGAGTAAATAACAAGCGAGCTATAAAATGTCAACTCCTATAACCACAGTTGGGGTTACCAATCCCCAATCTTTGAATCCATGAACATTTAAAATCGCATTAGCTACATTTTTTTTACTTTGTGCCAAAATAAGCAGTTCTGAACTGAACTACTTAATTTATCAACTTCAGTTGCAACTTTACGTAATGCCAGTTCCTCTAAAAAAGCCATCCAGGTAGAAACAAAATAAAAATTTTTAAAAAATACCTCTTTTTCCATAATGCTTGTTCTTTTAAGCAAATAATATTAAACATTATTCACATACACAATGTTTTCTCTTGCCGTCTATACTAGTATCCTTTAATAAAAATTCAATTTTTAAACGATAAAATGTGAAAGCATATTTCAGCAACAGCAGGGGCAAATGGTAGTAAAGTGATGAAGAACAGCTCTAGACAGTTTCTCTACAAACAAGTTTTCTCTCCACTTAAATCAGACACATTTAGGTCCTTTTTTCCAGGCGCATTTTATATGCATTCATAAACCAAAGCAATTGGTTACGCGCTTCAGAGGCTATTGGCTAGCATGACGCTTACCTTTCTTATGTTACAACTCTTCTTAGGTTACAACCTGAGCTGATGGTGTTTTCAAAGCTTAAGTTTTCAATTAAATGCAGCTTGAGTTCTTGCAGCGTGTCCTTATTCCATAGCTTACGTTTTTACACTAGTGCAATAACGTATGACAAGTTGTGATTGTTATTGCTCTAACATAAGAAAGGGCATATGGTTCCCATCAGACTATTCTGTTTATTTCACTCTTACAGCTGTTGTGGAAGCAACTAGAAATTTTAGGGAGACCTCTCCACACTTTAATTGGTTTCTGCACACACAGCTATCGATGCTAAAAGCTTTCATGTAAATAAATAGCTCAGTGCAGTTAGCACAATGAAAAAGCAACTGGCAGTCATTGACTATTTGTTATTTCTTCCATTGACTAGTCAGTGATCCTAGGTGCAAATGGAGAGGAGCTACAAGACAGGCTATGGCAACGTACAAAACGTTAGTGGCTGGTCCTGAAGGACTTTCAGTCACAAAAAGAGGCTAAAACTTCTGTAATAGTTTCTCTGCCAATGTGATGAAAGATCCATGTTTACTATTATTTCAAAAGCTCACCGTTACTCCAACCAGCGCACGCACAACAGAACTATAAGCCGTGCTAAGCAACAACACTTGCCTCAACTTTTTTTTTTCCCCCTCTTAAACTGAGTTCCTGTTCTTGCCAAGAGTACAGCCCATGATCAGATGGGCAGCCTGGAGCAAAAGAAAACATTAATTCTCCTCAGCTCTGACAGATTTTAAACAAACAATTGTTTAAAACTGCTTCCAATTTTGGAACATTAGAAATGGTCTCAGTAAAAACTGATCCATAAGGCACAGAAGGCTGCTGCCAAGTGAGAAATGAGACAAATCAATGAAATTTTCTCCCTCCCCATCTGATGGAAGCTGACACGTCTCTTCAGACTGTAGAAGACACACGCAAAACAAAGAAATCATTCAATTCCAACAAAAATATTTCATCACATCTGGAAAGATTATAGTGTTGTTTTACCTACTAGCAACCAAAAGTAGCACCCTGGTAGTGAAGGCACAGTGGATTCATGCCTGGAGTACCAGCTTAGGGAGCTCTGAAGTTACATCCAAATCTACACTTTCAGTTTGCGATCCCCAAACATAGCAACACACACCTAAATGTGCAGAGCACCTAATTCAATCACTCTAGCAAGCACAAGTTACTTTTTGACCGTGCACGCGTTGCAGCTTTATGACCCACTGCTAGGCCCACAGAACACGCCTAGTCAAAAGAGCTATACACCTACAACAGGCTCAGCCAAAATTGTTACTCTACAGTCCACATATTACATTTAACTAGAGTAAATCCTACTTGTTATCACTCAAACACCACTCTACAGGGACAACTGGAAACACAGTGGTGCCTCAAGTGTTGGCGTATAATCAAAGTTCTTTCAAATGTGAGCATGTCCAGCAAGACATGAGTGCACTTGTCATTAACACATAGCCAGCAAGCAAATAAATCCTATGAAAACACATCTGGGCCCAGACAGTAGTTTTAATAAATGTGCTTCATGTTAGTATTAGTAATGTATTATCTTGCTGTAAATATTAACTTTGCTGTAGTTTAGACAGTTTAAATGCAAATTAATGGAAAGCTTATGGGAACATAAAAAGACTATGCTCTTGATGATCTATTTAATACTACCTTTCAGCACACCAGTGGGGATTATGGAGAGATGCATTGTGAGATATTATTTCTAGTGTCATTAGAGCCTTAAGAAATACAGAAAAAAAAGTACAAGATAGCATAAGTATGCATAGTGACTTCTTAATATCTTCTTAATCATACAAGTGTTTTCAATACAATTGCTTCCAGCATGTAATTTAAATTGAAAGTTAATGTTTACAGGAATAGATGCAATGAACCAGTGTCAGTAGGATTTTTAGTAGAGTGCCTCTGTTCTGCCAATTAGCAGAGACGAACATTTTAATATTATATGCTGCCATGGTAGAAGACAAAAGCTCTGAAGGGTTTGAAAATAAATAGCACTCCTTCTTTGTTGAGCTCTGTTTTGTAATGGAAAACAAACAATTTCTAATATATGCCACTCAAAAGGCATGAGAAAGAGAGAAAACTCCTAAGTTAGTAGGGGGAAACCAACTACAAACTGTGACATGGGGAGAAAAATATGCATCACAGCTACAGGGAGATCATTCTGGTTTTGCAAAAGGACAATTGCTCAATACAAGATTGGAATAGATCTTCTCAAAGTGAATGAAACACTTCTCTTTAAGCAAAGTAACTTTTAAATGTTATAAACAGAAACAGGGCAATTTGGAAAAGCTCCACTGGATAATGTGCAAGTGGTAGCCCCTGACATTACTTAGATGTCTTGAATTTAGATCTGTCGTCTGCAAGACTTTTGTGAAAATACTCAGCTCTTGAGTGGCATCAACAGATATATGATGTGCTCTATAGCTACAAAAAGGCCTCAAGTAGCCTATAGATATTCTCACAGTGCCACTACAGATGGTACTAATTAGCTTGAGACAAAATACTGCAACATTCGTATCTTAAAGGTTGAAGCTAGTTAGAACTATGCAGAAAAAAACTCCTAAGGTTCCTTATTTGCACTGAGTGATGGAGTACACAGGGAAATATACCATCAATCCTTTTAGGTCACAAATTCCAGGTACAGGTTGGCCTACAAAGCAGGCAAGTCCTGCAGTCAACAACTCCCAGTGGTAATGACCAGTCTGCCAGGTCTACTGCCTGTACTGGAAAGCCATTTCCTAAGCCTGTTTCATACACACCTTAGAAACCCATCATTCAACACAACTGGCTGTTACCAGACATTTACATCAAAGTGGACAGACAGGACATTTTTCATGAACTCCAGCAAACAACTGGAAGAAGCACTGCCTCACAAGCACAGACCTCAAAGCTATGCAGCACCCAACTCCACTGCCACAGGCACATAGACCTTGGTACATCTTTTTTCAGGAAGCAAAAAGGTTAAGTTGTGGGAAAAGTCATCAAAAATATCAACCTCCTCCAAGGAACCACTCAACATTTCCCTTTGTTTAACCTAATCTCTATCTGCAAACAACTTTACACACCAGTGCTGCTATACAAACCCTACTGGACCACACAAACTGGAGCCGCAATCAAGATTCAGGCATAAGCACCACAAAAAACCCCAAAAACAAACAAACAAAAAAGGGCTTATTTCAGGGTGCTCTGCAAGATTTTGCTGCAACACTTCTCACAGGGATACACAACCTTCTTAGCTCTTGTATCCCTTGCTACACATGACTGTGGAGCAGTTAAGTCTGCTGGTTTCACAACCCAGTTCTCTGCAGAGCTTCCATGTCATCCCAGCCTTCTCTCACTCAAAGCACAGACAACAAACATAAAATTCTGCTCCTACCTGAGTTCCTCCAGCTCCTGCCTCTTTATGTTTCCAGAGATGTTGTTATTTTCTTGCAGTGAGTTTTTCTCCTTCCTGCCCACCTCTCCAGATGCAGACAGACCTGAGGGCTGATTAGGTACACAGACTCCATTAAGGCTCCTTTCTGCTAACTCAGGATTATACCTCTGCACTGGGGCAACCCTAAACCAATTTCCCATCCCTCTGCTGAAGAGAGAGCAGCCTTGAACCCCCTTTGACAAAAAACATTCAGAAGCTTTTAGGTTGCTTTTTATTTGGAACAAGGCTGGTAACAGACTACTTCCAACCACTGCAGATTTGCAGCAGTTTCAGAAAAATATTTTGTTTAGCTTTGAGATGGACTTGTATGCTTTAAAAACTTTCAGGAATAAAACGAGACAGACCTGCTCACTCCAAAACAGCAAACAGTTTCACTTGTTCAATCAAGATCAAAGAGACATTGTTTAAACTGTTTTTGGCCTCTGCACCTTGGATTTCAAGAGCATTCCAGTCACCTGAGTACACTCACACATGTGTGCTCACTTCTGACTAGGGAAGCCCTTTACACCCGAGAGTAACATTTTTGTTACTCTTACATTTTTTGGTGAATGGATATGTTCCTGTAGGAACTGCTATGTTACCAAGCTAGTACTTTCTACAAACAAACCAACCAACCCACTTCACTCCCCCACAACACATGGCAATTTTTGTCTTTAATGCAACAAAACTGAATACAAAGTACTCTCACCTCCACACCTCATCAGGTTGAGGAACAGCAGTACGGAGCTGCTCGTCAATCTAATGTGAAAGCACTCAACTGAGTGGTCCAACATGCAGTTATCGCTTGCAAAGAAAGTAGTCTCTACAGCCTCAAGGTCAGCTCTGCACAAGGGAGGACACAAATTCCTGTGAGCAGTGAATGAGATGGACTTCATGTACCTACTGTTTGCATGAATGCTCTGATCATTAAGCCCTTGGATAAACAAGGGGAGGGTATAGGCCACTCTTGCCTATCTGAACTTCATTTTAAACACAAACATTTTGTGTTTATCCCTGGCATGCCAACCCACCAACCAGGAAAACCTTTTCTTTACCTGACCTGTCAGGCCAGGGTGTAGGAATGGGCCACTATTGTGGGAATATTTCAGTTCTTCCTCAAGAATGTTCCTCCTTAGGCATATGGAATACTGGCACACCATGTCCCGGAAGTGTGTGGCTGCAGGAACTTGTCATAATTGGTTCCAGGAGTCAACCTGTGCTGCAGTTAATAAAACCTGTTCTCTTAGCTAAATTCTTTGCATAGTTTCTCACACAAGCATACAGGGGAACAGGCATGTGTGGTCTGGGTACCAATCACTTAATGCCATAAATGCACTGAGCACCAATCCTGAGTTTGTTTATCACTGACGTCTGTCTGCTAATAAAAGGGATGGACATCCCCGAGGTTGGGGACGGTGCCTTCATTGCTTCACCATATAGCTGTCTCCTGTGCTGCTTCCCGTCACGGTATCAGCAACCCCTGGCCCCTCATCACTACACACCATCATGTAAGGTTACCTGTGGAGGTTACACATCCACAGAATACCCAATCCTTTCAGAAACACCTTGAGACCACCCACTTCTCTTTCTGGATTTGTATCCAGCTGAGTGTATGAGTCAGGTATCTGCAGTCTCTTTTAGTACTATGGGTGGTTGTGGAGTCTCCTTCACTGGAGACGTTTAAGACCTGCCTGGATGTGTTCCTGTCCTACTTGGTCTAGGTGATCCTGCTGTGTCAGGGGGATTGGACTAGATGATCTTTCGAGGTCCCTTCCAATCCCTAATGATTCTATGATTCTATGGCAATTCTCTCAGGCATATAGAGTACCCCTTTCTCCTTATTTCCTCTCCTAAAAAAGAAACATTACTCGTTCTTGAGGAAGCTGTGCTTTGAATTGAACCTGTTCTTGTTAAGTCCCCAGTAATGCCTGGAATAATTTCCATATGTGAAGGAGATACCTCATCTGTGTACCTCAATGGAAACTAATGTAGATGAGAGCGGCCCAGAGCTCTCCAATCCTACCAAGTCTGAGACACCCTTGGGCACAGCACTTGCTATGTGGGAACTTCATTATCAGAGAAGCAGACTCCTGTGGCTTACAGATCCTTCAATGCTAAGTTGCAGCAGAGTGTAAACTTTAACCTCACATGTATAAATACCACTTAAATCCATTTGTGGAGCTAACCCTTAGGCTTTTTAAAAAATCCATCTGTTTTCTCTCTTTGCTAGTTTTCTCTTTCTAATCTGGGAATCAAAAGAGCTAGTCACTTTACAACAAGGCTATAAACAACAGTTTGGAAATAAGACAGAAGGCCAATTTGCTTAACATTTGCCCCACTCAAATGAACCCCAAGTTCATTGGGCATTTATCCTTAAAACACACTTGGCAATGGGGCAACACAATACTGAAATGCTCAAAGGCAAAACTATTCTGGAATAAGTGGTTTAAGGACATTCACAGAGTGTGCTATTAATTGTACACCCAATATAATCCCCTTCTCCGTGCTAAAAGACAGAAGGGCTCGGAGGCTTATACTGGTCATGAAAGAGAAGTCTCACTCTCTATTACAGTATGCCAATGCATTATGCTGCAGGATAAAAAAAAAAATATATCAAGAAAGCAAGACAGCTCTTCAAAACAATACAGACTATAAATTCATCAAATAGCTCCTTCCCAGATACTGAAAGTACGGGCTAAACGATAGCTTCAAATCTGTGTAGCAGGCTCCCTGACTAACATTTGGCTCTCTATAAAGAGAATACTGCAGGATTAAGTCTTACCTTGGTAGGCAGACTAAAAACAAATAATTAATTATCTCCATACTTTTACTTTATTTGTGGTTTCTTTTTCCCCGAGGAAAAATAAGCTTTGTATTGTCTAAAGTTTAATGTGTACATTCTTTCAGCTTGTTGTAATATAGTTTGAAGTGTTGACAAGGTACCTTGTAACTTTTATTTTGCAGTTGTTACATGTTCTTTTTAATAGGAATATTGTTCTTGCAACATACACACATGCTCATGTTACACAGCCCTCGCTTTAAATATTTTTCTTTTTAAATATTTTGCTGAATGAGGTGGGTGCCCTGAAGATAGAGGATACAGAGAAAGCAGAGATACTCAACACCTTCTTTGTATCTGTCTGTACTTCTGGGGGCTGTCTTGATATCAAGCACCAGACCGCTGAGACTCCAGAGGAAGTCAAGGCAAGAGAGGAGCCTGCCTTGGT
>VXBP01002355.1:230688-265744 GCA_013400115.1 Rhinopomastus cyanomelas
TTGGATGAGGGATTGGCATGCACTGTCAGCAAGTTTGCTGATGACAAAAAGCTGGGTGGTGTCGCTGACACCCCTGTAGACTGTGCAGCCATTCAGCAGGACCTGGACAGGCTGTAGAGCTGGGCAGAGGGAAATTTAGTGAAGTATGACAAGACTAAATGTAGAGTCCTGCATCTGGGCAAGAACAACCCCAGGTACCAGTATAGGCTGGGGACTGACCTGTTGGAGAGTAGTTTAGGAGAAAGGGACCTGGGGGTCCTGGTGGACAGCAGGATGACCATGAACCAGCAGTGTGCTCTTGTGGCCAAGAGGGCCAACAGCATCCTGGGGTGGATCAGAACCTGAATAAGTGCTGAAGTTGCACATACCAACAAAATTAAAGTTTAATAAGCTGCACTAAATAAATGGGGCTAGAAAAGGAAAAAACTCTCAATGACTAAAGAAAACCCTGTTATCTGTCATTTTCTTATTTGTACTAAACCCAACCTCTAAACCTAAGTTGTACAAAATGTTTTTTTCCCTGGAAAATGAAATGTCCAAGTCACACTTTTCCTGAAAAGTTGTTATTCTTTAAGGAAAACTAGAACAAAATATGTTATCTGAGTTAAACTTAATTGATGTTAAATGTGGCTAACCAATCAAAACCCCTTGTTTGGGATTAATCTATAACTAAACTTTTCCTGTGAGAATTTCTGGGGAGTTACTGTTCAACTACCACATTCTATTCAATGGATTAACTTTCCCAAGGAGTATCACAGCTTCCCATCTGCCAAAACTGTTACATCGTACACTACTTGCAGGAAAAGCGGTGTGTCACAGGAGACGTCACCTAAACAGACATCTAGTCTGAAGAAGAAAATGGGAAAAAGGCACAGAGCTGCTTCTTTCGTAAAGTCACCCCCCTTCCCACTTGTACTCATTACTTGTTTCCAGTCCACAACCTTATTATGGTTTTCTATTTCCCACCCTCGCCTCCTCTCATACCCAAAGATATTTCTTCTGTGCTCCATGCTCTTACCACTACTACCACATCTCTTTCCATGTTACTGCCACCTTCCCTCTGCTCCTGTCCTTATTTACTAGGCACTGTCTGCTACCTGAACTAGTATGTCTGCTATGAAAAGTAGCACATATGCTCTCTTTCATATTTCAGGCACACCACCCTTGGTAGGAATCTTCTTTTCTCGGACCTTTTCATGAGGCCAGAAAACTAGCCTCTTAGCTGATGCTATTTAAGGGGTTGATGGAGCATGTGAGTGTGTTTGTTAAACATGAAGTCTTTGGTGTATGCTGGCACAAAGAAGACATAAAGATACATATTTATAGGTAGAAAAAAACCCCAGCGTAACAAAACCAAACAAAAACAACTGAGTATCAACAAAGGATTCAAAGCATAAATAAGAGCACATTTTTCAATTATGAGTTGTAAGGTATATGCCCCGGGTGTAACATGTATGCGCACAATAGGTGCGTTGATGATAAGAAATGTTTTCAGCTCCTGCTGATTTTTCCCTTACCCCTAGGACTTGTTATAGAAGACAACAGATTTCCAAAAAACTATTACAAAAAAATATAGCAATAGATTTGCATTTAAGATGTTCGAAAGAAAGTTAGCCTTGGATCACAGTTCAATTGTAACTAGATTTTTTTCTGGCTTTTTTAAAGACAGCAACTTCACAACATATTTTACAAACTAAATAAGCTTATATGCAAAATTAACCACTACGTATTGCAAATTTGTAAGACACTTTAGCCTTTCCTTCTGGAGTCAACTAACCTCACTGATTAGTCACACAGGAAAAAAACATTTTTGAAACCTCCCTCCAAAGAACATTTGTTTCTGAATTATGAGAGACCTAAGGGATGAAACAGTCAAATGTTCACCAAATCCTGAATAAATCAGCTTTGTGTTGGAGAGGTGATGTCTTCCATCCCCCACAAAGGAATTTCAAAGGTGTGAGTTACTCAATGTACTTGTATTTTTCAACAGAAATAACAGATGTTCTCAAGTTTCTCCAAGCTGTGACTCCAACTGTTGTGCTGAAAAAAGTCATGACCCAGCTCCTACAAACATATTAAATCCTATTTTATTTCAGTTTCATTTTATTAGGCAGCTGCTCTCTCTATTTATATTATTAAACATGATGCTTTCAGCAACAAAGGGACTCATCACACACTAATTGAAACCAATGTCAGCACTCAAAATGGATGCCAGAATCCTTTACAATCATTGGCAAGCATGCTCCACAAATTTGTATTTAAAGCAGACAAATCCTTGCATAATCTGTAATGTCTTGAATTATTCAGGATACCAAAATTATAGGCACAAGAACCCAAGCGGTTTGTCAAGGATCTGCCCCTTTCTAGTTACACTCCAAAATTCTACAATTACACCTTCCTTTTCTCTTTTTTATAAAAGAGATTTTATTAAATGCCTGCTTGAATAAAACACATATGAATCAGTGATGCAACCATGGCACAAAGCTCATAAACTGCTGATTTAGTCTAGGGCAGGCCTAAATGAAGTTTCACAGTGGAGAAGTGTACCTTTAAAAACACAAAACTGTCATTTGCACTTACTCTTTAGTATACCTCATCCCCTCCTTGTGATCTTGACAAGAGGGTTTGCACAAGATGTGCAATTCTGAATTAGCTGTATACTAGCTGGTCATCCAGTTTAAGGAAATAACTGCTGAGCACCTTCCCAAACTGTTTTGCCCTGGGAGTCCCTTTCTCTATCCAACTGTCAATATTCACAAAACTTCCCCAATTCCAACTGGTTTTGATACTTAAAAACTATTTTCTTCTTAACTTTGGCAGAAGTTGGTTTGTACATTCAAAACTTGTATTGGACAGACTGACAGAGCAGGAAACCACGTAAAACAGTAATATTGCACAAAATGAATGCAGCCCGTGTTGACATTCATTAAAATTGCCTTATTGGCAGACCCTAAAAAATAATTACCACAGTGAAATCATTAAATAGTGCTGAGTTAACTCAGTGGTGCTCTGCAAACAAAGATTCTTTTTTAGTTAATCAGTCACCTAAGAGAATAGTATCTTTCTCTTCAGGATTTATGGGTTGAAATTCTAAGAGTTTGTGATCCAAGCCAGACAACTCTAGCACAGTGAAGCTTTCACATAAAATTTCTGTTGGTAACACTGGTTGCTTGTTACAGCGATATTCATAATCCCAAGAAACTTTCTTAAACACAATACAGGTTGTACCTTTGGAGATACCAGGTGATACCATAGATAGACCACTAAAAAGTCTATCTAGTGTTCTCTAATAGAAAATGTTTAGTTCAATGAAGTAAAAAAAAGAATGTCTTCTTACAGCATTGTCTCAATCAGAATAGACTAATGAAGAAAGAAAATGTTTGGACTGCTGACAAACTGATTTTCTACATGCACACCAGACAAATATTCAGAGCCCCAGCTCTCCACATATTCATGACTAACAAGCCATGAATGTGCAGCCTTTGATACTTTTTCAGATAAAGGAGGAGGAGGCCTTCCTTACCTGTGGTCAGAGAGAATGTGTCTGTAGATGCGGTACATTATTTGAATGATTTAAGCCAAAGCCTTTTTCAGTATGCACCTGCTAGAAACTATGCTTAGCATCCAGGCAATTAATAGGTTTTGCAGCTTGGGAATCAGGTCTTTCTGAGTACTAAAGAGTTAAATATCTAGCAGTGTTTACTGGGTATATAATCCATCTTTCAAAAGCATAAATATTCTGAAACTTTGTGGCCTGTCACCCTAATTAGCCGAACTAGTAGACAACTGAAGTTATTACGTGTGCTGCTTGTTCCTTAGTGCTGGGGGAAAAAAATAGTTTTGCCTTTCATTGCCTCCATGGAGAAATCACTAAGAAAACTACTGAGAATTGCACTGAAACCACCAAGATGAAACTTCACATAATTTAGTATCTGCCTGGACATGTTGCTGTGTGACTTGGTCTAGGAGATCCTGCTGTGCCAGGGCGATTGGACTAGACAATCTTTCGAGGTCCCTTCCAGTCCTAATGATTCTAATGACTCTATGTTAGAGACTATTCAAAGACTGGACCTCTTTCAGCTAGAGGCATTATGAGGTAATAAAATCACGGAAAACACAGAAAGGAGGCAGGCTTATTGCAGGGAGCTGTGACATAGCAAATAACCAGGTAGAAAAAGAGATCTAATCTGTTGGTTCCCATACATCTCTTTCATGTAGGCTGCCACACAGAATAAAACAAATACCTTACATAAACTCTAGTGTCTTATGTCAAGAGAGTCATCTTTATCACGTGTTCACAATCTTGCCAGAGAACAGTATCAAAGTTGTTTGACAAGACCATTCTTCCTGAATAAAACAGACTCTTTATGGTTATGAATGAAAATGTGTTATTCTAGCTGCTAAATATAAAAAGCATGTAGATCTCACAGTTCTCTTTCTGTCCGCCTCTCAGTAATGTCTTAAGTCTCTAAGAATCTTAACTTGCATATCCTGGTGGTTAGCCTAAATTCTGCTCCATTCTCATCTCTTCCAGTTGCTTTTCATGTGGTAGAACAAAATACGCACTTTTTTCTACCTACACATAAGGGGATAAAATAACAGGATTTCCAAAAGGAACAGAAATCAGGGGGGGAGGGGAATGCAATTTTGTATTGGTTCTCCATAAAAGAGAATTGCACATAACCACATGTTATCTTATTCTAAAAACAAAATTCTAAACAGATTTTGCCACATGTTTGTCCAGTCTGTATTGTAGAGGAATGTAACTGTGATGCTGGTAAGGGATCTGTGAAACGTGCCCCCATTGCACTGTCCTAGGCATGGCTCTCACTGTGTCAGAGTGACCACAGCTCCTCAGGGTACAGCCCAGTAATACTGCTAAGACAGTAACAGCTGTCTGTCACCAAAGACAGTCCCTGACCCCTTTTTCTCATTTAGTGGCAGTTTTATTCCCAGAATCAACAAATTTAAGCAACTCTGATATGGCAAATTAAACACCCCATGTCGGAGCTACTTCCTGTAAGTTTTTGATGGACTCTTAAACAAGACAAATAATTTGTTTTACTCTGGTTTTATTATTAATAATTTTATATTAAAAAAACCTATTAATAACTAAATCCACTCTTATTGTTGTTTGCACTACACAGACGTCAAACAAAGAGGCTGTTTTGACTCTAACATGCTTATTACTTGTTACTAGGCTTATAGAGAGAAGATTAGCTGGAAGAAAATGTGATACTGGTTCAGGTGAAGAAGTACAACTAGCAAAACAGTTACGATACTATCCTCAGACTCCAGCAAAACTTGAGGCAGAGACAAGAGGTTTGAAAAAGCAGAGTAAGATGGTTTTAGGTGTATTTACACAAATGTTGTGCCTGGCAGCACAGGCAAAAGCTGGAAGGGAATGTGTGAGAGTGCTTTAAAAGACGGTCATCATCTAAATAATGGTAGTGAAGGGAAGTCATTTGTGTTTCACACAGTGAAGAAAAGGGAGCCAAAGGCATTATGCAGAAAAAAAGAAAAGTGAGAAGACTGGAACAATAAGCCAAGAAAATTACCTTTGTAATGATATTAAAAGACAAGGAAAGCACTGTTAAGTGAATATATGTTATGCACATAGCTCTCAGCAAGTTCTTCTGTGGAGATGGCAGCAGAAGGCCATGGGATCTAAGAAGGTAAGCGAGACTACCTGAAAAAGACAAAAATCTACAACAGGACAGAAATCAACTGTGAAAACAAATAAAAACCAGACTCGAGTCCACAGATTAACAACCTGAATAGCTGGTTTGGCTGAGATAAGAACCAGCATATGTGCATCCTACCATTAAGTGTGTTGTAATTAAAGGTTAGAAATTTCTAGTATGAAATTCATATAAATCTGAAACTGCAATCTGGAAAGCAGCAGTAGTAAAGACTAACTCAGAAGCAGTGTCAGTCTCAAAACTCTTAAGCACATGCTGTACTTCAGGTACACTGCGCAGTTCTTGGTGTTTGTTTCTTAAAACAGAGGTGAACCTCAAACAAGGTTTAAATTAAGTATATTATAGTTATTGTCTTTCTTCTAGTGTCTATACAGTTTTCCCACTGGGATTTAAAAACTGTGAGGAAACAGAGAGGAAAGACAAGTCTGGAAAAAAAAAAGCCTTTCTCCTGCCAGAACTCCTGAGAATGAATTTGGGGGTACAAAGCTGTGGATTTGGATTAGCAGGCTACCCATGGATTCTCCCAGCACACTGAATTCCCCTGGGCTGTATTGAATAAACAGTAAAGCAGTTTCTGCACTGTCCAAGAAAAAAATCCCTTGATTTTCTCATTCTGTCCAGGTGTTGTTCTGCCAGGGAAAAGGGATTTGCTGTAAGCCTCTAAGTGTTTTACACTGACCAAATTCTGTATTAAAAATTTCCATGTGGACAAATGAAACTACAGCACATATTTAGGGAGACTCAGGAGACCTACTGTAGTATTTTCCTGCAGTGATAGTAAAGAATACTCAGCTAGCAAAATTATGTGGTGAGCTGCTAATTATTTTGTGCTTCAAACCTTTCAGACTAAAGCCCTCTGTAGTTGAAGCTCTGCAGTCTCTGAAAAGCTTATCTGGAATTTATCCTCTGGAGATTGTGGGGAGAAGAAGACTGAGCCTTCCCTTACTAATTATGTAGTTCTATCTGCCTTCTCGGATGGAAGATGAAATGTCAATTTTGAAAGCTTTTATACAGACTTGCCATACGTTTTGCTGCTTTCAAAGATACTCAGTTTGTACTTCCCTAAACAAATGCTTTTAGAGGTATAGGGCTCTATAGAAATTATCCATCACCCTTTTCCCAGAAGGATTACAAATTGCCCTGCTATAAGCAATGCCTCTTTCCATGCCTGCATACAGCCTGGTGGTTTGAGCCCAAGCCTGGTAAGGAAATGGTGTCACCCCAATGTTGTCTTATAGTGGGGAGATGTGTCTCTTTTTGAGCACAGCCTGTAAGCAATCAAAGACAGGATTACCGTGTGCTATTTGCTCGTAGAACTAACAATAATAAATAGTCCTGCAAATCTTTACTATTCTGCATCCTACACCTTGTTAGGGTTTTCCCCCTTTCCTTTTCTAGCACTAGAACTGATCTGTGTTTCATTCTGATCTACAAGTCTATGAACTTCTAAATACACAGCCATCAGGTCTTCCAGTCAGACAGTTCTTTATGACACTCCATCTGGGCTGTCTGGCAGGCTTTCACATGACATTGTCTTCTCAGCATAGTAATGTTTCATCTGGTCCTTCAGTGGAACACAGATTATTCTGATATATTTGTTATCTGCTAAATGCCTTATTGGGCAATACTTCTTACCTAAATAAAAGCATAGCTCTATGTTTGGTGATCACTTCTTACCAACAGATTTCCTCTTACTGGTTACACTGGACAATGGTTACATTGTCTTAACTTTCTTCTGCTGTGTTCAGCTATAGTGGTTTTCTTTATGAAAGGAGTTTTTTTTCCTCAGTCTCAGCTAGATTAAATCTGATCACTCTTAAGACATTGTTCTGCATTTGAGGCCAAGAAAAGAGAAAGTACCCTTCCACAAACTCATCGGGAGTTTACAGCTTGCAGACAATTTATTTTATTGTTTTACTATATTCAACAAATTGAAAACCACAAGCTTATGTTTGTGGTATCATCAGCCAAGGGTCTAGCTTATAAATAAAACAAACAACACCGTAGCCACAAGTTTAATATTTTGCTTGTGTTGTTGCCAGTTTCCTCTCGTTCATGTAGATGATCTCCATGCACTCACCACAGAAATAAACTGTTGCTGCTGGCCCAGAATAGGAATGTATTTGATTTTTGCTCCAGTGTTAGAGTTTGCATTCCTGTCTGCAGTAATTCATTATAAACCATTGCTTCCAGGCCACCTTCTCTATTACTGTTTTCTACATGGCACCTCCTGGTTTTGTATATATGGTTATTTCTTCCCAGGTGTATTACCTTTCATTTATCTATATTAAATCTCATTTCTCTTTCCTCTGTCCATCTCTTAAAAGTTGTCCCTAACCTTATTCTCCAGTGAGGAGAGATCCTTTCTCAGAGCTGCTTTGTTTACAGGATGCATTGCTGGAAGGGTGTAATAGGTAAAATTATTGTGTAGCTCTCCTAGACTTTTCATTTCCTCTTTTCTTCATTCTAATTCTGCTCCCTCTGATGTAGTCATTGACTTCAATCCAATCAAGAACAAGCATTTAAAGAGCTGGCCCATTGTCTGGGTAATGGCAGTAGCCCAGTTGTTGAAATTTCCTAATCCTTTGTTTGGATAAAATTTCTTGTTCTCTCCTGAAACAGGCATGGGGGATGAGAGATTAAACTATATCACACTGCATCCCTAGCCTCCAAAAAAAAAAAAAAAAGTAATAAAAGCACCTTGTAAATACTCTCAGTATTTCCTGTTCTCCTCAGTATCTGCTGTTGGCCAACACTTGAAGAAATTGTTTTACTTCATGCCAGCACTTGCATTTTGGCCTGCTGGGATTCAGTTTCACCTGGAAACAAGACTCAAGTTCAATTTTTAGCTGACAGATTTTTGGTACTGAGCTACGTTTTGGCACTACAGACCCAGTACTGTACATCATCACTGATTTGTACCCTGACATCTCTCTAGTCTTCCATAATTCTCTCTGCATAAGAGCAAAACAAAGATGAACTAGTGGAGAGCAACCTTTCTTGTTTTAGACAGCCCTTGGGAAAATCTTGTCCAGGAAGTAGATTTGCCTGATTCTAGGCAGCAGCCTGAGTCTGGGCGAGCCCCTCATACAGATGAGAAAGTTAAATCTTTTCCATCTTGTGTCAGTTGAAATGTTCTTGAAATGATCTGCAGATGACAACAGTTGCTGCAGTAGCCTACTCAAGGGTTTGGGAGTTTCTGTTCCCTTCCTAGCTCTGGCACTAATGATCATGCAGCCTTGCAGGAAGTCAGCTCAGCACTGATGCTAATGAATTACTGCAGACAGTAGCTCAAAGTGTAACACTGCTGAAAGAAGTCAAATGTCCATGCTCTTTAGTCTGCAGGTGGTCTCTAACGGATGTATTTGGGGAAAATCTTTAGCACAACTAAGAGCAAAAGCGCACTCTCACTCTGCTGTTAAAGAAATATGGTAGTGGAGGATGGAATAGTAGCAAATGCAACACATTTAAAAATGCGTAAAGTAAAATACAGACTAAAGAAAAATTAGATTGCAATAGCTTTAACAGTAGGATGCCCTTAGGAAGGATACTGCAGGAAACATAAAACTGGAAGAGACCATCTGGGTCACTGAGTCAGTCCCCGCAAACACAAGCTGTCATTCAACAATCAGAGAATCCAGAATGATACATAGAATATTGACTCTGCATGTGTCCACACACAACACCTTTCAACATCTTACAATAATCTTAAGACCTACTGTGAACACAAAAATTCACATCAATAATGTGCTTCAGGAAAAGAACAAGTGAAATCATGGACATTGTCAGTGTCTGAGGACACAGATTCATGACCCAGCCTTTATCTTTTCCTCTTTTCACCACATCTATGAGCATACTGCACCAGAAGAGGTTGTCAATTTGGCTGGAGACTCACTGTATAAAATAGTGGTTCATTTTCAGCCACATCAACTCCCTGAAAGAAGCTCTTTTTTTTTTTAAAAAAAAGATTATTCTTGGCTGCAAAGTTCTCTGTATCAACCTACTGCTCAGCTGCACAAATATCAGGAGGGACTATGAGATATCTCCAACTTAGATAAGGACAAACTGCTGTGGTACTGCACTCCAGAGATGAAATTTCTCATTGCAGCAAAGCCAACGAAACGGCTAGCTACCACTGAAAGGAGGAGGTCCATACAAGTCTGCCTCAACTGGCACTCCTAATCAATACACCTTCAATATCTACCCCCTTTTATGGTGAGGTTTGTTTTCCTGTAGTTCAGCTCACCATGGCAACCAGAAAAGTAGAAATACATGGCCAGGAAGGAGGGGGAGAATAACTTCACTTTTTTGCACTGGCAAACTGCTAGAATCACACGGTTGCATTGCAAAGCTTCACTGCATAAGCAGTTCCCTTCAAATGCTTATATCTGCTCCTGCACTTTTGGTGTGCCAGCAGCCACAGTCATACAGCCTCTGGACCGTGATGGATGGATGGACAGGATCAAGGACCTAATTAAACTCAAGCCTGGAGAACAAAAAAAAAGGATAATTTTTTTCAATCAGAGGTGTTCCCTGACTGAATTCACATTAGAGCTGAACATGGTTTGTCTGCAAGGTAGCAGAACAAGAAAAAGGACAGGTAGAGCAGATAAGGAATTGGGGGAGCTGTGGACAAAATTTTCAGATCACTCATCCAATGAGGTCCACTGATGACTGAGTGTTGGTGATAGCCTGCTTCAGCTACAGAGGTGGACTAGATGACTGCCAGACATCCCTCCAAAACCACATTTCTATGATTTTATAATTCCCTATTATAGAAATTAAAAGCCATACGCCAGTACTCACGGCAGTTGTTGTACATGCACTAAACCCAGTACATTAGTAAGTGTATTTTAAAGCTGTACAAGCTATTAACGAAATTTGTCCTGCCAGTTTTTCATGTGCACATATTTAAGCCAGTCAGCTATCTTAAATTTCAGCACTTTGGGGAAAACTTCTAACAGGGTGCTACTTCAGTCTCCTGCTGCCCAGGAAAACAGTCACTCAGAGCTTTCTCATACAACTGTCACTGTGCTCTGTCAGCATTTCTTTGCCCTTATTCTTCCTTTACTTCTTACACTCTGTGCACAGCAATAGAATATTTCCTCTGCCTCTTTTCCTAATGTAGGCCCTCTACCACAAGATGCATAAAATTCACTCCTTACGAGTTAGCCTTTCCCTCTTTATTTAGGGAATAAATCAGGAAGAATTTATTTAGGAAGAATTAGGAAGAATTAATTTAGGAAGACATTTAGAAATGTATTTAGAAAATGTGGGATTACAATTTATATGTATTAGAACTTATGGATCATCTGAGTAGGGACGTGACAGCAGGCATTTGCTCTTTTATTTCAGAGTACACAGTAGATAATGCAAACAAATATCAGAGTGCAAGTGTTACACTTCCACAGTTCTAGGGACTGCATCTACCAATCTATTGATAAACACAATGTATCCAGCCAATATCAGCTGTAAGATATAAAAACTGTTTATTAGCTGTATGGAAAAAGTAAATAACTGTTAGCAAGCGATTCTGCTCTAACCACAGCATCAGAAAAACCAGTGCCCATGGTTTAAGGATATGTATGGAGAACTGATGGTGGACCTAAAGTATCAAATTTATAATGTCCCTTCTGGAACAAATACTGCCCTTTTATCTCAGGCACAAATTTGATCTAAATATTTATCATCTGTTAGCAGCAGATGGATATTTTAAATTAAAAAACCACAACAACAAACCAAACAGAAATCAAGCATATATATTACCTATAAATATTTGCATGGATAATGTTGGCTTTTGTGTGTCTCTCTTCAAAAGCATTTTGCTAAGTGCCATGACTTTAAAATTCAGAGATATCTAGCATATTATGTATAAATTTTCTGAGCAGACACAGTGGAAAAAACCTAACAGAAGATAGCATCAAAAGGGAGTTTTTAAAAAATGAAAAACCCCACAAAGTTTGTTTTCTTGAGTAGTTACCTTTTGCTCAGCTCTATTATTTTTTAAAAATCTATATTCCTGCTATTGTGTGCTCACTGTCACTGTCATAACTCAAATTTTAAAAAATAGGTTGATGACATTATAAGTTTGCAGTGATTGCTAAAATCCTCAGGGAACCAGATCCCTCTCTGTGACATTAAACGATTTACAAAACAACAGGAAAACCATTCCGATACCAAGACGTTACTAATTTTAATAATTTTCATAATTTCACAGGTGTCAAATCTTAATCCATTATGCCCAAATACATCCCACTGCATAGTGCCTCACTGACTTTCCACATGCTAATTACTGATGGTTCACTATGTTCCAATAAAACCTCTGTCTCATCAGTCTGTCAAATGGAAAGAAAAAACAACACAGAGAAGTTGCTAAAATGACTACTTGAGATTCTTTAAAAACTACAAGGGAAGGTCAAATGTACTGGAAGAGACTGCGCTTTGCTTTTTGCCATACTGCTGCCTGAATCCATGATCTTGCAGTATATCAATGATTTCTATAAAGTTATGGTGGTTGAAAAAATAACCATACCCTTCTTTCTTGTTTCTCTGATTACTTATGGTCTTAATGAAGAAGGAAAACAGAACAGTTTCAAGAAGCATCTATGTTAAGTGTTCATTATTTCACAGCAACAACTCATAGCTTGAAGTACATACTTAAAAGAACATCTCCTGTTTTAACCTAGAGAGACATGCTCCCTGGAACAATGCCGCATCTGACACCTGTGTGTGCTGAATGCATCTGTCACTGCAGCTAAACCCCACAGGGGTAACAAACAAGAGGCCATGGGCAAACAATTTTTCTCTCTCTGGATGTAGACATATGGCTTGATGCAGCGGTATGTGTTGAATCCTCCAGCTAGGTCTGAACTAAAGTCACAGGCACTGTGTATTTGGATTACTACAGTGTCATATCTAACCTAATTAGCACCATGTGCAACCTAATTAGTACCACCTACCAACAGGGTTAAGTACTTTCAGTGCAGCAGCACTTACATGCAAGTCTACAGCTTCTGCCTCCTATTCTGCAACTAACTCCATTAGACGGAGCACAATTGTGCTCTGTCAAGTCCTGGGCTCTGTTGCATAATGTGGAGATGCCCTCTGCATGTGTAGGGTTTTTTTAAAACAGCAAACACACGATTTTATTTCATTGCTTCCAAGGCAATGGGCAGATTCATTCGCTGCTGTTTTTCCACAATGAAACTTCATTATTCTTTAACTGAAAAGGAAAAAAGGGCTTATCCTACCAGGATAAAATGTGTTTGGGATATTTTTCTACCTGTGACTAAAAAGCAGTGCTATGACCACTTGCTCAAATATGAATGATGATTCAAGGTGTGATCCAAGGTGTGAAGCAACAGAAAATCAGTCTTTGGTATTTATATATATTTTTTTAATATATATATTTATATATATATATTCTTCAGGGTATAGCTTTGAGAAATTTTATCTAAAAAAATATTGATTCTGTGGCAGCTTAACCCCTTTTGGCTTCTTAGATAAATTGATAGGGTATGCCCATTTCAAGCTGATATACATTAAGCGTAGTAATGAAGTCCAAATTTTCTACAAGCAGCTAAACCGAGCACTATCAGCTGGTAGCCTACTACATGTGTTGTGATAGAAGAAACCTTGAGAGATTTGAAGGATGCAATTGCTTCATGGAAAATATTCCACATGTTTAGCATGACCAAAAAGACATGAAGCTAGGAGAAAAGCAGGTGGAGTAGATACAGGGACTGACACAGGACACTGGATGACAGAAAAAGACAAAGTTGTGCAGTGTTATGGTGCAGTTGAAAATGTAACTGAGCTGACAGTACACCCAAGTGCTGCTTCCCAGGCGAACCAAATAGATGGGCAAACCCTTAAAAGCAGTGAATGCTTCTACTACTGACCACATCCAGTAGTGAATATGCTGGGTAAGTTCCCACAGCTGGCTCACGTGGGTAAGAACCAGCGTTGGCACAAAGGGAGTGCCAGGAACCAACCCACGATAAGGGGTGAGAACTGAGCTTCAGCAGTGTCCTGTTCAGCAGCAGCAGCAGCAGCAGCAGCAAGCTTATTAGCTTGGCTTAGCTCTATCATCAAAATCAGATCATGGCTCCACTACTACAGATAACACCACATAAACCAGAATAAGCCATTGTGGCTCTGCAACCCCATGTCTCTCACTACATGTGTCTACCCTAGACCAAATCCCTCAGCTGCACCAGCAGAAGTGCTGCCTGATAGACAAGGTTGGAGAAATATGTGGTTGGAAAAGGCACCTCTTATCCCTCTGCTTTTCAGCCAAATCAAGTTCCTGATCTGGTTTACCACACAGCTGAACAAAACAACTTATGCCAGCAAATGAGTCGGCATATCAAAGAGGCAGGAGGGAATGGCTGGGAGTCGAGACTGTTTCAGGCCAGCACAGCTGCCAAAAAAATGGTCAAGCTGTGCTCTCAGAGGGCTAGAGAGCTTGCGGAGACAGGGAAGTCTATGAAGGTATACTGAAGAGGTAAGTACAAAGAAAGGAGTCACAGAAATAGGCCAAGGAGAAGTGCAAGAATAGTGTTTCAAGGGACCTTTTGGACAGGTCAGGTCAGGTGTAGGAAAAAAAGCTGTCATAAGCAGGATGTGAGGTAATAAAAGACTAAAAAAACATAGCTGGATGTGGACAAAGATAAGAAGAGACTTTAGAGAAGGAAAAAAAATTCACATGCATCAAGATAAATAGGTTAAAAAAAGAAAGTGGAGTCAAAGATGACTCCCAGGTTATAAGGCCTGATTGACAGAGAGTAATTGTGTGCCTTCCAGGCAGGATCACAAAGTCCCCATCCAGGAAAAAACAGGGGTCCTTGTGTGGGGATTGCAGATGGAGTTTCAGGTCAGAAGTTTCTCTGAAACACTATACAACATTTGCTCCACAGGTGGAAGCTTTTAATTCTGAATGAACTCCTATGTAGGCTGGTTTTTTTTCAAATGACTGTAAAAGCTAACATGCTTGCACTTCACTGTCGAGGTGGTCAGTATCAACAGCATTGCCACAGAGGACAAGGACTAACACTTCTTCAGGTGTTTTGTAAACCTTCACACAAGAATCCAGATTGGGCCAAAGCCACATCTTTTTTAGCCCTTACCTTTTTTGAGAGGCAAAGGAGTCAGAAGCCTTGACTCTGCCTCCACTGTAATTTTACTACTGTCAAAATGTAGAACTCAGCTACAAGCGTTTAAGAGCTGGTTTTGCTGACAAATTATTATATCAGGATGGATAATTGTCTCTTTCGGTAACGGAAGGAAAAAGCAAGCCACTCTCTCTTTTTGGAGTTATAGGCAGCTTCTAGAGGTGTTTCCATGCCATCTCATCTCCTTCAGTGCCATCCAGTGGAATTTTTGTGAAACACCATGCCTATGCACAGACAGGACACAAAAATCCCCACAGCACACAAAACAGCTCTGTGTTTTCGGGAGGTACGTTTCATACCAGGTAAATTGCAGGTTGTCAGGGATATCTGTATAACAATAATGAAAAACAGGACCATGATTTTCAATAGCAATAATTCAAATTAGATCTGACATTGCTGCCTGGAGTCTTAGGAAAGCGCCTTCCATAATTTCTAAAATAGTTATTTGTGTCTGCAAAATATATAGCATACACAAAATTGATACTGGTACAGCATGGTATAAGGATTTAATAGCATCCATTTTGGAAATGCACCTATCCACAACCCAAGCCAATAAAATATTAGTTGTAATTTTTCTTTTCCTCCAAGGTATGAATAGATAGTTTGACTGAAGGAGTAGGGGTATCTAGATTTATAGGTGCTTACACACTCAATAACACTAGTATTTTAAAAACACGTTCACATATACCTAGACTGTATTATATAAGCATGGGCATGTAGACATGTACACATTGTGTACGTGTATATGCACACATACAAATAAAAGTTGTCTCATGATATTCTTTTTTCAGATAAGACCTCCTTGCCCTTACAATGCTTTCCTGAATCCTCTTGAATTACAATGAACTCGTGCCTATATGTGCATTAAGATTCCTAAGGCTTTTTTCCTCACTTTTCCCAACTCTAGGGTAGAGATATCTGCTGAAGACCTAAGGTTTCCTAGCTTAAAAACTCTTCAAAGGTGGCTTGCAAGATGGAGTCCTGCAAACAAATGAATTTCTACCTCTTTTTTTCCTTTACAGCACACAGAAAACACATGAAAATATCTTATACTAAATTCAAATGGCAGAATATTGTCTTGGTATTACTTACCCTAGCAGATGCCTACCGCAATGGAAAAAAAATTGAAAAGCTAACGTCTCTGTGCTGAGTTTTTAACTTTCCTTTCTCTAAGTCTCTGTTCAAATCCCACTGGTTCCTCTGTGAATGCCTCTCTTCCTGTCACAGCTTGTCCCTTTGCTCAGACTTGATTCTGTTTGATTTTGTCTTCTCTACCAATGCCCTCTTATTCTTATTTCCTTGCTCACTTTCATATATCTCTTAGTCCTAAGCTCCTGGAATACAGTCCCTGCTCTGATTCCTCATCTATATGTACCTGTCTCCTTGCCTTGAACTCATTCTCCTTCACTTCTCCTTGCACATTTAATTTCCTTCCTCATCCAATCCCAGTACCCTATCCTCATTACTCTCGTATTAAGCTTTTCTACTCCCTAGTGGTCTAAGTCTCACGACAAATAATTGTGAGGGAAACAGTGTGGAGGCAGGGTATGTGTCACCATTCCTCATCAAACAGGCTCAAGCACCCATGAAGAGGAGAGAACAGCAGTTTTAGGAAGCACAGGAGATGAGGTTCACAGCCTTGCCTTCAGTCTACAGACCCACCCCAGTCTACAGTGGCAAAGACAGGGCTCTTTTGGGACCTGCTGCTGGGGTAGACCAGACTGCAGTATTAGCAAGGATGGTGTGCACATATGCTAAGTCAGGAGGGTGGAAAATTAATCTCGTCAAAGGCTTATAAATTATGCTAAGGCAATCCTAAACTTCCATCTTCAGTTTAGAAAATTTCATGCCAAGCCATGAGCATTTAGCATGTGGTATGCTACCTAAAGCATAATTTAGCAAACAAAATTTAGCAAGTGGCATTCTACCATGACCTCTAGTTAAAGATTAACAAAATAAAGGAAAACAACCAACAATTCTACTCTAGGCATTGTTATATATTTCAAGTATAACATACTATTAAATGTAAAACAGTATTTAAGCTACTAAACTAATAAGAGCACATGTGTGTAAATGAAAATTGTAAATGAAGCTCTTAATTTTTACCTTTAGTTTTATCCACTGTAAATACACAATACATTTTCCTCAGTTGAGAAATCGCAGAAGAGTAGATGATTGTGTAATCCAGTTGCATAATGCACTGAAATAAAAACACAGATTAACTCCCTTTCCACTGACAAGCCTACTTAGTCATTAATGATTCTTTAGCAAGTATTTTCTTTTATTGCAGGTATTAGGTTACTGAACAGTAACAACTGGCTACCTTGGCATGTGCCGACATGTATCCCTGTCCTTTGTCTGGCTGTGAGACCTTCAACAATCTGTTCCATTAGAATACGTATGTTATCTTAGGAAACAGCAAAATGTCTCCTCTTCATCCTTCTTCAAGGTGCATTTCTAACGGTTTTAAGACAGAGCTCTCAAGTGTTTGCTTATTACTTATAGTGGAGACCAACCCACAGCTGCTGCTCAGAGGATTTACTGTGCCAGACCAGTAAGAACACAATGTTAATGCCTTTCTACGGCAATAACTCTGTGCTTAATCTCTGCATTGCTGTGATGTGAAGGGCACACTTCTCATATTAAGCTGAATAAAGAGTCTCACTACATATAAACCCTAACGACACAGAACATAACTGATCTCTACGGGGCTGCTGCCCTCTGTGTTTCAGTGGGACTTGACTTTGAAGAAACAATAATTCACTGGTTTACAACAGCAGAAATAAACTTTCTTCGTTATATAGAAGTGCAGGTGCAATACCGTGATTATAGACACTGGTCTGGTTCACCTTCAGATTTTAGTTATATCTTGCTAAAAGAAGCTGTTATCAAGCACAGAATGACTCCAACAACATGACTATCAGTGTGGCATTCAGAAGTTGTTTCCCTAGTGGGAATAAAGCCATCTCTTTTCTTCCAATGTTGAAAATCAAATGCCCAGTATTAGCACCATCAGTGAGGTGTTTAACTTCAAAATTGCCTTTCCTGGTCAGAATGAAAGTGCTACTTGTTTCCTTTTTTAAAATTAACAGCAGTGTTTTCCTCTCTTTTCTAGGACACATGCTCTTTTAATCAACCTGAGACACAATATGTTTAGAGAGCATTGTGGGTACATACCTACATTTGTCTGTGCGTGCATGTCTATGACATCCCACGCTCCAGGGCTGGGATCAAGGCTGCTTCCACAGTGATTCAGGCAAACAATAATAAAGTACAAAGAACATGTCTGGAACAAACAGGTAGAGAAAACAAACGGTTCAATTTTAGTCTAAATCATCTTTGTACCAACAACAAGGTTTAATGCAGAAGGAGTATTACAGAAAATAAACCCAAAATTGACAGCACAAGGATGCTGGAAAGGTACCAGGCCAAGTTGCTCACTACAGCCAAATCTGTGAGCCACTCCAGAAATGTGCAGGATTGTCCTCTGACTTTTCTCCAGCTGTCACCTGTTTGTGTTCACACACAGTCAGTGGGCAAAGAGGTATGATGGCTCTCAGTGTTTTCTAAAATTGGGCAAGAAAAAGTTGTTCTAACCAGTCCTTGAGCCACTTTAGGAATAGCTAATGTGTTCTGTCCTGGAGGAGCCCAGGACTGATGTGGGATCTTACACTTTGAGTGACAAAAAGCAGACACAAACTCTCAGATTTGGAGGCATACCTCTGCATTTGGCTTCAGGCTGTCATTTATCCAGCAACACCAGAATATGACTTCTAGGGATCCCTCCAAGTGTACAGGATGTCCCTATCATCCTCTGGAGTCTCCTGCTATTAACTCAACATGGGCTAGTCCCTTCTCACTTCCCTTAGTAGCTCACATATTTGTGAAGGAGGACAGGGCATTCAAGGCTGTGCTGTTTGCTCTGCTACCTTTGCAAGACGACAGGCAGTCCTGCTGCAGATACTCACTCAGGCTTAGTTGAATTCCTGCTGTTCCTGAGGGGCAGATCTCAAGCCTGAGCCAAGTCCCAACAAGTTTCATGAGAAGGCAAATTAGTTCATTGAATAGTGTGAACAAACTGGCTAGTGGCATGGGTGATCTCAGCTCAAGTCCAGCCTCAGATCTGTTTGCCAGAGATTCCATTCACCCTCCCTCCTAGAGTCTATACTGAGAGATTAATAACTGTGGTATCACAGACTCACAGGACTAGGAGACAGGCTCGCTTCCTTTCTAAGTGGAAACCCTAGTGTGACAGATTATGGCCCTTCGTACATTTTAGTGGACATTACTAAATAACCACATCCAAGACTGACAGCAAATGCCTGGAAGCAGGTGGTGACCACAGTGTCATTTCTAAACAAACCCACCACTCCAAGACACCCACACCAGAGCATACACAAACTTTCTGTCCTTTTCTTTCACTACATGCAAATACAAAACAATAGTGAGTCTGTCAGGTCCCATCCCACTCACTACTGTTCGCTCACTCTCTGTCACTGATTTATTCTCACCAATGCACAAGATACCATTCTTTGGGTTAAAAAAAAAAGTTAAAGAAAAGCACATCCATTCTCACAATGGATACAAAGCAGAAATGTGTTTGACTATTTTTTTTCTGGTTAAATTTCACTAACCAGTTTTGCACCACAGAGGCACTACAAGGTAAGCTTCTACACTTCCATTTCCATTAAATAAGACATTGAAGTAATTTAAGGGGCAATAATCCTTTCTTAAATGCAATCTATCTTGTAGTTCAATTCATGATGACATAGAAGTGTTAAAACCAGAAAACTTAAGCAAACACAGACTTTTAATTCATGAGGGAGGGGTGGGAAATCAATACAGCTCTCCTAGGACAGCCCTTTGCAATTCAAAAGTCTCTCTCTGTAGCACTAACTCAGCAAGCACCATCTCAGCAGACCAAAGCTTGTGGCATTTTCACAGCATGCTTATTACTTTTTCAGACAGAATTCTCCAAATGGCTTTGAATCAAAATATGGAGTAAACTTCTTAAAGACAGCCTGCAGAGCTCACAAGCAATTATCTGAACCCTCTGCAGCTGGCACTCGTCATTCAATGCTTCTTCCAAAATGCTACAACCCATTTGAGTAAGAACTCAAATCAATGCCATGAACTCTGACCTCAACAAGGCTGGAAATCATAGAATCACTAAAGTTGGAAAAGACCTCTAAGATCAACAAGTCCGCCAACCAACATCACCATACCTGCTAAGCCATGTCCTGATGTGCCACACCTACATGTTTCTTGAATACCTCCATGGCTAGTGAGTCCATGACCCTCCTGAGCAGCCTGTTCCAAGGCCTGATGATCCTTTCAATAAAGATGTTTTTCCAACTGTCTAACCTAAACTTCCCGTGACCTAACTTGAGGCCATTTCCTCTTGTCCTATCGCTTACTTGTGAGAAGAGACCGACATCCACCTCTCTAGATTACTCCTTTCACATAGCTGTAGACAGCAATAAGGTGTCACCTCAGCTTCCACTCCTCTAAACAATCCCAGTTTCCTCAGTCACTCCTCATAAAACTTGCCCTCCAGACTTATATCAATAAGTGATTAGAGTCAATAAAAGTTTTCAATAGTTTTATTAAGGCAATAAAGAACAAGCAAGCAGCGCTGGGTATGTGGGGCAGCCCATGCTCCACCTGCACTCACACCGTAAGCAGTGTAGTTTCTCTTTTTATATCCCCCTCTAATACATATGTATGGCTATTTTAAAAGGAAAGTGGGTATACGTAAAAAAACAAGCCACCGCGTTCATGTGTTCTGGGAACGGGATGTCCCTCCACTCCGCAGATGCACTTCGGCCCTAGGGTTCCTTCCTGGCGGACGTCAGGGAGGAAGTAAGTAGTCTTTTTCACTTGCCCGCACTCACCCCTTACTGTTCTCCACAACGCTTCCCCGTCGCAGACAAAAACTGCAGTGTTTAGTATTACCACTGCCTTAGCTCCTCCTTGAAGCGTCAACACTTCTCCATTAGCCTCTTCAGTCAATTTGACACGGATTATTATTCCGTATATCACAAGACCCTTGTATTGTTGTTAATACTTTTACCAGGCCGAATACAAAGCAGAACATAGTGTCCATACTGTCTCTTTTCACTTAGCACCCTCACAATCTGAGACTATGGGGAAGCAGGCAGTCTACCATGGGCTGAAGGGCTAGGAACTGCCGGGCCAGTGAGGGGGTTGAGTCAGCACCCCTGAAAATGTTCAAAGGCTATTTAGCTGTGGTGCTTAGCCATAAGATTTAGTGGTAACTTGGTATAGTAGGGTTATCGGTTGGACTTGATGCCCTCAAGATTCTTTTCCAACCTGAATGATTCTGTGATGTGTGTGCGGTATCCACCACTTACCGTAAAAAACTCGGGCCTCAGATGCTTCGTCTGAGAGTCTGAACTGTGTCTGAGACATATGGCGGGATGCGACGTATGGTACTGTGCGTGAGGAACACCGCAGGTAGCGTGTCAGCGGCTGGGCTGTGTAAAGGGGCAGGGCTTCGTGTGAGGGACAGGGCGGGATGTGAGGGGCGGGACTGTGTTTGAGGGGCTGGGCTGTGAGGGACAGGGCGGGATGTGAAACCTAGCGCGAGCCCTGTCCCGGGTCCCGTTATCCTCGCCGCGAGGGGCGGAACACGCGCGCGCCGCTCCACCCCGCTGGCCGTTGGTGGCGCAAGCGCACTCCTCTCGCCCCGCCTTTCGCACAGAAAAGTCTGGGACCATGCTTGTGACGTCATCGCGCGCGACCGGAAGGAGCAGAGCGGGTGTTTCCGTTGCGGGCGGGGACGCGACCGAGGAAGGGCCCCGCAGGAAGGGCCCCCGGGCGTGAAGCCGGGACGGTCGCGGCTTGGGGCGGCGGTTGCGGGCACGGTCGCGGTTTCGGCCATGTCGGCGGGGAAGGCGTCGGCCGAGCCCCTGGGGCGCACGGCGGAGGAGGTGGCTTGGGCCGAGGCGCTGCGCGGGGCCTGCGAGCCTCAACACCACTGGCGGTACCGGCGAGAGTTCCTGCTGCGCAACGTCGGGGAGCCGCCTGCGGCGGGCAGCACCGAGCTCCAGCGCCTGGTGTCCCTCTCCATGGTGTGGGCCAACCACGTCTTCCTGGGCTGCCGGTGAGTGCGGGCCGGGCGGCCGCGGCGTGACCAGTGGGGACGACGTGGCTTACTGACTGGCCCTCTCTCCCTTTGTCGCCCAACCAGGTACCCGCCACAGGTCATGGAAAAGGCGCTGGAAATGGCCGAAGGCATCCAAGTGACCGGCGTGCCCATCCGCACCACGAGAGATGAACTGGTTGCCAAGGTGAAGAAAAGAGGCATATCAAGTAGCAATGGTTAGCAGATAATAGCTGTGACAATACATAGGAGTTTAGAAAATGTTTGTTTTTGAATGTTTATCTTGGGCTTAGAATGTAGTCGCAACAATTTACCTTTTTTAACTCCCCTGTTAATTGTTTGCCCTATTGTGCGATTTTTTTTTTTTCTTTTGTTTAATACCTATACAGTAGTTGTACTGCATACTTACTCTGTTGGTAATGTAGAGCTCTTGGTTTGAATTTCTACATCTTGAAGCTGGCATTTTTTTAATGTGATGTAGACTTCTGTACTCCAACTTAAATGTATTCTGGTTACTTTAGTGCTATTTGGATGTTGTTGCTTTGTGAGAAACTTCTTAAATTCTTAAATGTGGTATTTTAAAATATTTTTGTGATATCAGTAGACAAAATACTCATTTTTGGGTCAGATAATGTTTCATGTACTTTGATTGTTTTTGATTTGGACTTTGAATAGAAGTACATACTTGCCTAAAGCTCCCAAGTCAAAACCTGAAGTCTTGCACCTGAGTACTTTTAGATACTAAAATACTAAAACTGTCTGAAATAGTCAATTAATACTTGGAATAAACCTTGAACAGTAATTTCTAATACATACATTCTAAAATCACTGAGATTATTGCTAGAACCTTTTAGTAAGTAGATAAATTGTCTTTAAATGCATATTTAATAGTGCAGAAATTGAAAACATATTTTACTTGTTTTGCAGAAGGGGTAGAGGTGCCCTGCAAGAAGCAAGCTCTTGAGAAAAGTAAAGATTATAAGGATATGGGAAAAGCTGTGAAAACAACAAAGGCAGAAGCTCTGAAGGAAACACAGAGCACATTGCAAGTAAAGCAGGAAAAAGATACTAGCAAAAATGCAGAAAGCTCCCTGTCAGCTTGCAGCACGAATCAAGAAATGAGTGTGTCAGATAAAGAAACAGAAGGAAAACCTGCTAATGGTGAAAGTATTACTGAGCAAAATCCATCTTCATCTGGAAAAGAGTCAGGAGAGAAGCCTTGCTCAAGCCCACCTGAGGGAAACGAGTGTGAAAATGTGCCATCACCTGAGAAGAAAACAACAGTAAGTGCAGTGCCACCGACTGCCAAGAGCACCCCACAAGCAGAAGCTGTGCCAGCAGCTGCCAAGAGCACCCTGCAGGTAGCAACAGTGGCAGCAGCAGCACCACTGGTTGCAAAGAGCACCCCACAGACAGCTGCAGTAGAAGTGATGGTGCCACCAACCACTAAGAGCGGCCCACAGGCAGTGACAGCAGGAGCAGCACTGCCGCCCGTTACCAGGAGCGCCCCACAGGCCGCAGCAGTGCCACTGACCACCCAGAGCACCCCACAGGCAGCAGCAGTGCCACAAGCTGCCAAGAGCACCGTGCAAACAAGTGCTACATTGCTGTCTTCCAAAAACCAAGTGAGTGCCACAGCATCAGTGTCTAAGGTCAGTGCTCAGGTAGGCAGCTCACTGCTTCTGGCCCCCAAGAGTGCCTCTCAGATGGGCACCTCACTGCTGCTGGCCTCTAAAAGCACTCCTAAGGTGGGCTCCTCACTCCTGGCCTCCAAGAGCAGTGCCGAGGTGGCTGCCTCATTGCTGGCTGCTCGGAGTGGTGCTCAGCATGGATCCTCACTGCTGACTTCCAAGAGCACCGCTCAAGTGGCTGCTTCGCTGCTGGCTGCTCGCAGTGGTGCTCAGCAGGGTCCCTCATCACTGGCCTCTCGGGGTGGAGCTCAGGCAGGTGCTTCCGTGTTACCCTCCAAGAGTGGCACCCAGGCAGGTTCACCACAGCTCGCCTCCAAGAGCGGCTTGCAGACAAGTGAAAGCCCTGCTAAGGCTTTGTACAAACCATTAACTAGTGAAGATGCAAAGGAAAGACAGCCTTTTTTCAACAGGCTATACAAAGCTGTAGCTTGGAAACTGGTTGCTGTTGGAGGCTTCAGCCCTAATGTAAATCACGCAGAACTTTTAAACTCCTCTATTCAGTCTGTGAAAGCTACCTTAGATGTTGCTTTTGTTCCACTGAAGGAACTTGCAGACTTGCCTCAAAATAAGAGCTCTCTCGAAAATATAGTTTGTGAACTGAGGTGCAAGTCTGTCTACTTGGGTACTGGCTGTGGTAAAAGCATGGAAAATGCCAAAGCAATTGCTTCAAGAGAAGCCTTGAAGTTATTCCTCAAGAAGAAAGTAATTGTGAAGATATGTAAAAGAAAATACAAAGGTAGGGAAATTGAAGATTTGGTCCTTCTGGATGAGGAATCGAAACCTTCAAATTTACCTCCAGCTTTAAGAAATCCTCGTGAGATCTTGTAGGGGAGAACTGCCATTTGTATAGCATTTCAACACAAGGACTGAAGATTAATTTTGTACTAAAAATGTAGGCTTCCAGATACTTTGTATTTCTTTCTCAGTTTTGCAAGGCAATTATAGTCTTTTCACTTGGTAGCAGTTGTATAAAACTTGTTAGAGGTAACAAGTGTGCATTTAAAAGTATGCCTTAATATATAGCACACTAGTGTGCTGTTTTATTTGCAGAATAGTCTACCTAACTCCTCTATTTTTAATTAATTAAGGTACAATTTACAGTTTAAAACCTGACAGTTTTGTAATTCTTACAGTTTGATGGCGACGTGCTCACTTGTCTACCGTGTCTTTTTTAGCCATGTAGGAATAGTCGCATAGGGACCATAATACTTGAATGATTGAGAGTTGTTTAAAAATTTCAATCAAAAAGTTGAATCCTCCGTTTCAGGTGTGTTGCTCATATTGCTCACTGTTGTTCATACTAGGAAAGAAACTAGTTGGTTCATTATTTTTATGGGATGTTTTCTTAATGTTCACAATATAAATGATACTCTGATCCTGTTTAACATTACACTAGCAGGTTAGATCCTGTTTAACATGACACTGGCAAATTATCTATTAGCAGTCAAGTCACAGCTACTTCAGCCACCAAAAGTCTGTAAACAGGTTTAGTTTATATTGTGAAATAGCTTTTACAGGTATGTTGAGTTTACTTTTTTCCAAATAAATATGGATTTCTATACTGACCATATTTTGACTGCTACTAAAACAATAAAACCTCTGGGATATACTTCTATTGTACTTTGGTTTTGGCGATTTAAATATTCCAGCCATTTCAATAACTGTGCAACACCTCAAGAAGAGTGTAACACCAAGATAAGCAAACTGAAGATACTGCTCTCTGCCAGAGGCACTGGGTGTATGTTGGAGCATTGGCACTCTTTGAGCCTGACGTTTGCTATTTTTTTTACACCAGCTGCAGAGTGGTTTGAAGCAAAGAAAGTGGGAGATTACCTTTTATTTTCAATGTTAGAGATACCGGCACTAACTGCATGATTTTATATATTGCATAATGACATGTAAATGTAAGAACATAATGTCTTCAGTGTTATTTTTAATTAATCTGGTCCAGTTACAGTAGTTAGCATTTATTGGTGACCTCACGCTTGACTGATGGATCCACTGATCTAGTACTAGAGGACTGCATAGGAATTCCCAAGATCTCAGTAGTACACATCTGCTCTTAGGTGATTTTGGGACCGAACCACGATGGCATTGTTGCACTGTACCCTGTGTGACTTTGAACAGCAGTGGCTGCAAGGTGCCTGTGCTTCCTAGTGGCCATTTGAGAACTTCATCTGCGTGACCCCTGTGCTTCTGTGCCCTTGGTTGCCCTTTGCTCTAGTTAGGTTTCTCAGGAGTTTTCCCTTGGGGTTTCTGGAGCACCAACCCATGTTCACAAGGCAGCGTGTTAAATTATATCTCACGTGGAGGGAGAATTGGGGGGTGCTTCCAGTGCAGAGCAAGTTGTAGTTGTGTGCTGTACTTAGGGATTTGAGGTGTTCATGCTAGAAAGCATGAGATCTGTTTTCAAATCCTTGCCCTACTGAAGTGGAGGCACAGAATGTCTGTTTTTGTACCCTGTGCCCTCTGAGGTACAGCTTCTGTAGCTGTTCCTTTCGGCAACTCCTGTCTCTGGTTGACAACTGAAGCATGTGTTACAACGTGAAACCCTGTTTCCCTACTGCAAACGGAGGTGGTACTGGGTACTGACCTAGGTGTTCGGCGTCAGTCTGGGGCACTAGATGCCAGGTTTTTAACGTCCTGAATTAAACTTAGTTTTTAAACATTTTTTAATATTATTCATCTGATGTTTGGTTGTGATTTATTAAAGGATGAATCTGTAGCTACTCTGAAAAGAAACTGAAAGTCGAAGTGTGTTATTTTTATTTTGCATTCTGCATTCGAAGCAGCTCAACAAGCAGATTGTAACACAAGTAAATAAGCACTAACTGTTTGTTAATGTTAAGGAAGAAAGAAGGAACGGCAAAAAAGTGTCTGCAACAAGAAGTGCCTGTGCGGTCAAACCTTTGGGAACTTCCAAGTACTGCCTTACAGGCCTCTAGCAATTGGGATGTTGGTCTTTAATTGTTAGACCTTGCTGATGGGACCGGGTCATGCTGTAGGTGTGGGGGGCAACTGAAAACAACCTTAACAAAAATTGCCGCTGTTTTTATTGCGGAAGCAGAGGAAATAGTTGTCTAAAATGACACTTGGCTCCCCTGAGGGCTGTTACAGCAGTTTCATCACGTCCTGTGGGTTTCGGTTACAAGGTACGTGCTCGCCGCGGAGGCTGCGGGCTAAAGTGCGTTTGTACCTGCTTGCAGGGGGTGAATGGAGTCGGGCATGTTCCAGTGCTGGACACAAGGTGGTGGTGGAGCACCCCGCAGGCGGAGCTCTCGTCCTCAGACCCGCGTAGGCAGTGCCGCTGGGAGCGCGTCACCGTCGGGCACTCGAGTTGCCCGCCTCGGGGGGTGGAGCCTTCGAGCACAATTTACATAATATATGCACGGGGCTACTGGCCCACTCTGCGGGCGCTACCGTGGTCACGCAGGAGCGTGGAGCTTCCCCCGACGACTTCGTCCTTTGTGAACTCCCTGCGGACACCAATGAAGGTGGGAACTGTACGGCGGCATCTCCTCACCGAGACCTTCATGGTCTCCAGGATGTCGATCCATATAAGGCCCTGGGTTGTGCGGATCAAGCTCAGGATGTTCTGAAGACCTGCTCGCTAGGCCACGCACGGAGGACACTGGTTCCTCATGGGCCACGCGCCCGCCTAGGGGAAAGTCCCCGGACCACCGGCAGAGAGTGCCGGGCGCTATGCGCGCCCCGGCCCGCTCCCACCTCACACAACCCTCCGCCGAGACGCCCCCGGGCTGAGCGGGTGAGTAGGTGCGGGCACTCGTCACGGCCACAGACACGCAGGTAGCGCACAGCCGGTGCGCTAACAGAACGGGGCTCACTCTCAGGCCATCCCGTTTTACTGGCCTGTGGGGGGAAGCAGTGCCCCTCAATGGCTTTCCCCCACGCCCAGGGGACCTCCAGCTGCTCTTGTTCCAAGCAAATAACACATGGCCTTAATCTACATGGCATTCAGTCCCTGAAGCTTCCCTTCAGTTTTGCCTGGGTAGGAAACACAACATAGTGCCTCAAAATAACATCAGGTATCTCAGCCCCCCCACACATTAGAGTAATGCTCCCCTTACCCAAACAGCATCTAAGAGCAAACACTCCCCGCTGCTGGTTCATGCTGTGTTCATGAAGCTCCTGTGGTGTGCTCCAGTTTTCCAAACCAGCAGTGTCTGTCCTTTAGCTGGAGCAACAAGCACGTGGCCTGTAAGTAGCCACAGTACCATCTGCAGGTGCTGCTGGTTTCCAACATCTGCCTTTCTTCTTCCAGCAATAGCTGCATGGTGACATCTTTCCAGGCATGTCAGCCCCTGCACTAGGCAGAGCAGAGAGTAGCTCTGTGTAGAACTGACTGCAACAGCTCTGACTGATTCATGCAAGAGTTCTGAAAGAGCAGGCAAGGGACTGACAAACCAGCTGGCTTGAGATATTATTTTGGTTGCTTGAGTGGTTTTCTCACTTTTCTACTAGAATTCCTCATGTGATCAACTACATGCGTAGGAAAACAGAGATCTCAAAATGCTATCAAAGAACCCATTCCAAAACCCCCAACTAAACCAGCTCAGTGAAGTTCTCTGGGTTTGTTTGTTTGGTTGAGAAACTGTAATGAAATCGTAGTGTCCTAGTTTAATCTGCTAAAAGCGATCAATCTAAGACTCCATGAAGCTAACATTTCATGAGCTATCATCTCTGTCGTGCAGGTAGCACCTGCAGTACAGGCTGAAGACCACAGACAAACTTCTGTAGACAAGCTAAAGCTTGTGTAGTGACTGATGTGGGTTTTTCTCTTTTAGCCCATCTTGACATTTTGGGCTGGTTTTCTCAGAGCATAGAAAAAATTTTCTCACTTGTAGTTTATGGTAAATGTTGGTCTTCAAATTTATTAACAGGAGAGAATATGTCAGAAATCAAACCCACCTTGACTAGAGAGGAAGATAAGCTGCTATGGCATGGATCTGAGACTGAGGGGAAAGAGAGTTTTCATGCTGTCTCTCCTTCACCAGGCAGATCTGCCACACAGCTTTAGAAGCTGCAAACTGCAGAGAAAATAACAGTAAAATCTGCTTTGTAAAAGAAGCTTTTCTTTCAGATAAACTGGGCATTTTTGCAATATGTATAATATGCCACACCCTTTGTCCTTTTACCACAAATTAACTTGTATTTGTATGCCTTCTAGATGGTTCTGTTAGTTGCCACCACCACAGCAAAGGTATTGCCTGCCATTAGTGGGTTTCATGTTTTCAGTAACTTTTTTTTTTTGTCATTTATGCCCATTAGCCCTGCACACACTCCCCATTTTCAATGTGCTACCAGGGAGTACCAACTTTCAGGCTGTGATTAATTCTGATCCTCTTCCCTGTTGGATTTAAACCTGTGCAATTTCACCAAACCCCTCAGATCACGGGAAGACAGTGACTGTAAGTGGCTGAGCTAGGGGACTTGACGGTGTAGGAGCTGAGTTGACTGGAGAGGAGCATTACCAGCACTGAAGAGCTGATCAGACAGGAGGCTGGCCTTTGGGATGTGGCAGCGCAGGGTTCCACCTGCACTGAAGACACTCCCTCCTGAGGATTCACAAAAGCAGGTTTTGTGTTGATACCTGGGAAGGGTTTCAAATTGTAGGCTAATTGTTAAAATGGCACACGATCATTTTTGAGCACAGCTGCCTGTTACTAAGGCAATGGGAAATTGAGTTCTAGTGGTTACCAGTTAGGTATTTTCTTCCTCTAGTAACATTACTGCAACTAAAAAAAGTATTATTCAACTACCAGAGCTGAGCCTTCAGCTCTTTAAAGTTTGAATCGTCACTGACGGCCTGGTATAACATTGACAGGCCCAAGTGAACTCCAAACCGATTGTTTCAAATGCCACCATCAGCCAAGAATCACATTGGGCAAAAGATATCTTGTCACTACTAAGAAAGCCCATCTAACCAAATTTGCCAAATTTTCTCAATCTTCTGGTGTTTTACATTTTAACTGCAGTCTAAGAGACAAACTATATTCCATCAGATGCTGCCCATATGGAAGACAACAGTCTGGGACAAATGTCATCTTTTGTTTTAGGGGAATGGGGACAGCTGAAAGGGTAGGGATCCATTCAGCTTGTTTAACCAAAATATTTTCTCACAACTACAACACAGTAATAAAGCAATTGTAAACTGTCAGTTCTTGGAAAAGAAGTGTACATCAGTCACATTACTGGTACAGAATCATGCTATTTGCACTTATGGTGTTGAATTCATTTAACTGACATCTGTGACAACAGACCTAGGCTCCCCTTTCAGTCAGAGGAGACATTTTTAGGACAACGCTTATTTATATATTAAAAAATAGTAATTTATACTACAAAAAATGGTATAAATATGCCAAATAAGTCTCTCTTCCTCAACGTACTTGGCTGGATGACTCCACCTTTATTTCCTGAGTTGGAAAGGAAAATTAACATCCATATATGGGAGAGTATTTTGAATTTCCTAAACTGCCAACGATTGAAACTTCCTGTGAAGAAGAAAAAGAAAGTGGTTTTCGTATGACTTGTGATGAGTAGCAGAACCACAGAAATGCAGCAAACATGTAAGCATATAGCTCAGGTAAGAGGACACAAAAACCTCCCTCTTATTTATTGTGGGCAAAATAAATATTGTGGAAAAAAAAAAAGGGGGGGGATTAATTATTTTCCATTACAGTCACTTAGATTCTTCTGCTTACTTAACCTGAAGAAGACCAAGCTTCAGGGCTCAAGACAATAAAGATGGCTGCCACATATTTGCATAAGATTAACTTGTTACCATTTCTCACCAGGCTTCCCTAAACATCATCTGCACACTTACCAAATTCTATGACGGTAATTAGCTCGGGAGCCAGAAAGCAAATCCACCAAACGCTTATGCTTCAAAACAGGAGGTGTGGAAGAAGAGTCCCTGTCTGAAAGCTGTTTCCTGGAGATGAAACAGGGTATGTTAATTTAGCCATGAGTGGATGGATCCCTGCTCTAAATGTCAGAGGATGATCCATGTGGCTCTACTCATCCAAGCAGCAAGAAGCTGCCCTTCAGCTGGTCAGCAGTGTCCCCAGCACCCCTCTCCTCTAAGGACCTGCAGTCTCTGTGTTAGCCAGCATGCTCCAGAGCACCTGTGAGAAGCTGGTGTTGTCCAGCTCCTGCTGACTTCCAGAAGGCATTACAAACAGAACAGGCGCTGTCAAAAGCAAGGCAATGTGTTTCTGCTCTAAGCTAAGCAACATGTCAGTGTGTTCTGATGGAAGCAATGGTGTCATATAAAAGCGACATCTCCCTCCTTGGGAGGGAGCATCAATAATGCTGCTTTTCATTACTTTTCTCACAGGCTGAAACTCTTCCTGGGTTGTCAATGGAAAGCTGCATTCTTAAAGACTATACAAAATTTAAATATTTTTTTGGCATTTGAAAGCAGCAGACAACATTTAAATTCAGGAAATGTTCGCTGACCTCTGCGATAGCTGATACTGCTTCCCCTGCACTGACAAACAGCAAGTTTTTAGCATAGCAATCACCCAGAAGAAATGTTACTAATTATTCTAAAAATGCTTTCTTGGCTATTTCTTTACTAAGAGAGATTAAATAGCTGGAAAAAAGTTGTGTCAAAAAGCTATTTTTATACTGAAACGTAACTGTAAATAATATTTACCTTTAAATAAGTTATTTTTTTAATGAACATTTTTGCTTTTTTTTAATGTTCTTTAGGGGAAATCTCTATTTCTCATCTCCATTTCTTCTTCAGATGGTAGAACAATGCAGCCAATAAAAGTTACTACAACCACAAACAGAACCTCTCAAAACTGGCAAGATCTGTCTAAAGAATCACTTGCATTACTGCAGGTCCTTTTCCTCTGGCATAGAAGGTGTGCTTTTGCCTGTACACTGTTATTTAGCAATATTACATGCGAGAATTCAGTTGATTAGGTTTCAGTTACTCAGGAGTGACAGCAGCGAACACCACACAATAAAGTTCTGGCAGTTTACTGCCAATGGAAATGAAGGTAAGCAGGTTGTTTTCAGTTTCTAAATATATTTGTGCAAAAAAATGAGACAAGTAGCACAACATGATCTGAGGCTTGGCTTCATTAGTCTGAGCTGTCACAACACACAAAAAAGCAGCAGCTGGTTTTACTGGTGTAACAGATTTTAAGATGAAGGTGTGTAACCTCTGAAGAACCTGAACACAGTGAGTTGCAGACTTCTTGTTTTTGTGGCCAGCACGACAACAGTCTAATAAAGTGTGTTTTGAAGCCTACAACTTTGCTTTCATTCGTTTTCACGACCTTGCCAACACATTGCTGACTTGGGCACAGCTGTCCGTCTACAGCTACAATTGCACATCTTCGGTGCAGATGTATGAAAATCACTGTCATGTAGGACATCAGCCTAGCAGCTGCATTAGTTGAGAGTTAAGAATGTGTTCAAATACTTTCATGGACTAGGGGCTTTTACTACTTGCAGACTGCTATTGTGGAAGATGCTGATCTGTAGGCTGGTGAGACACAGTCAGTGAAGCTCGGTGCTACTTTTGCAAAGGGACACGTAGTAGCCATGTGTCATAGAATATGTATTCACAGAATTATAGGAAATAAAGTAGGCTGGAGGGAACCTCTGGAAGCCATCAAAGCAGAGCCAGCTTCACAGCCAGATCATGTTGTGCCAGGCCTTCCAGTCAGTCAGTGAAAATATCCAAGGATGGAGACTATACAACTTCTCTGCAGAACCCACACTGCTGCTCAACCACTACTCTAGGTCATGCCATCCTGAAATGTTATCCACAGGACTAGTACATCAGCTCCTCTAGTGCTGACCAGTTATCTGTAGGTAGCAAAGTAAAACAGAATGTGGTTGGGGGGCTTGGATTTTCCATTATTTTTGTCATTTTACTTTTGAATTCAATCGTCTCCCATGCTGTTTCTTCTAAGTTTGACAGATGTTCTATTTTTCCCAACTTTTTTTGCAGCTTCCTGAAATGTAAATGCAAGACATTGCAAAATATATAGGTCTCCTCAGGATGTTTAAAGACTCTGAAAGACATTCTTTCTCCTGATGCTTAGCAATTATTATTCATGTAGTAGAGATCAGAACAATGTCTGAAGGAGAGCTGAGGATTAAACCACAGCCTTTTAGTAATTCTACCTGTTTATAAAATTCCCTCAGTAGGAAAAAATATATAGCTAAAAATGTATGTGTCTACTTTAGTTTCCTACTATATTAGCATTGGCCAACAAACTGTAACAGCCTTGAGATAAAGGCAGAATACTCTGTCAAAACTGGGAGATTTTGCTGACAGGCAAGTGGGTTTTAAAAGGCGCAACTGCTCTGATGCCTTATTTAAGATTATCTGAAATGACTCCTCAGGATAAAATGCCACTCAGTCTCCCTACATAATAATTTGTCATAAATCATTCTGCTTTTTAAAGCTACATCAGGATGCTCTTATTATGGGCAGGGGCAGTCTAAACTGCTGCCTCTTACAGTTAGAGGATATTAATTAAATGTTTCGCTCTGTCAGCTATTACAGTGAGGAAAGCTTGATTGTGGAGCACACATTTGCACACCAGACAGAAACGCATCTTCGCCACACACCCCATTGCTATGCTATCACTACAAACCACTTCACAAGGAAAACTGCTCTTCCGAAAGATTTTTTTTGCAGGCAGAGTTCACAAAAATGTTTGGGGAGAAACTGGCAAGCCATTTGCAAACCGTTTAATATCTGTATACATTTTACCGCAATAAAAACACCGGAAGTTCAAGTCCCCTCCTTTCAGACGCGATGCCTCCGGAAAGGAGCAATTCAAGAGATTTAGTGCCGTCGGTGCTGACAGGCTACTTTGGATTCCAAGTGAATGGCAGGAAGGGGCAAAGAGTGAGGATGCAGCATGAAACGTACAACTCCTGCACTTTTCTCCGTGTTCAGGCATCTGCCGGGTTATCCCCTGAGAACGTGGGCTGGTTCGGGGTTATCACTAGACGCACAGTGCAGAGCGTCATGGCCTGTACCGGGAACAAGTGTAAATCCCAAGGGTCTTTTTCAACCGGAACCATTCTGTGAAATCCATCACAGCCGAGATAAACCTCTCCACGGCCTTAGGCACACAGAACTACTTGGGAAGAGCGAGGCCCCCAGTGGGTTCAAGACTGCTGAAGGGAGCGATCAGCGCTGACAAACACGACCCACGGAGCGACAGAGGGCTGAGAGACCTTCATGGCTCTCCCCAGACCGCCGCGGGTAAAGCAGGGCTACTCACGCCTGAGGAACGATTCCGGCCTCCTCGCCCCGCACAGGAGCAACGGCGCTCACCCGCACCAGCCCGCAGGTAAGCCCACACCGTCCCCCGGCTCCATAGTCGCCCGCCCCCGCCCACACGCGGGTGCTGCCGGGGGCACCCGGCTCGGGGAGGGGCGCGGCGAGCCGCGCGGACACAAGCGCCTCGCCATGCGCTGCCACTGCCATTGGCGGGCTGCGGCGCGCGTGGAGGCATCCGCCACACTCAGCCCGCGGCGGCTGTTGCTCCCGCCGGACAGTGACCCCACACCGCTCTCCGGTGCGAGCGCCCGACTTTAAGGGAGGCAATGACTCCTCAGCAGGCCACGCCCCTCACCTCGCCTTGGGCCAGTAGGCGCGCGCGAGCGATGAAGGCGGGAGAATGCGAAACCTCGGCGGTGTCGGCGGCCGCACCTTATAAGGGCAAGAGCTGGCGCATGCGCGCAGCGGCGGGGACAGGGGCGGGGGCTCCGAGAGGCGTTTGCTTCGGCGGCGGCACCACCGCGGCGGTAAGGGGTAGGGGATCCCGTGCCGGGTGGCCCGACCCGACCCCACCCCACGTTGAGACCTCGCCGCTACTTGCGACTTGCGGCGGCCCGGCCTGGTCTGCGCAGCTCAGCCCGTAGTGGGCGAAAGGTCTGCAGCAAGAGGGAGCGGAGCGCTGCTTCCGCGGAGACCCCGCGCCCGGTGCGGGCTGCGCGGCGGCGGATGTGCTGCTGGCGCGGGGGGATGATGCTGGCGGGTCCGCAGCTGGTGGCAGGGCCGGCGGCGCCGGGCGGGGAGCGAGGCCGGCTGCTTTCGCTCTACGTGCAGGACTACCTGGAGTGCGTGGAATCGCTGCCGCTGGACATCCAGCGCAACGCCTCGCTGCTGCGGGAGATGGACACGCAGTGCCAAGGTAAGCACTACCGCTGCGGGACGCGGCCTCCGCCACAGGGCANGCCGGCCCAGTGGAAGGGGTTGGGCGTCGGTGCGGACCTGGTGGGAGTGGGTGGGTGCAGGTTTGTGCCCCCGACTGGGCCTTGCGTCGGTCTGATCCTGTGGCGGGGGGGGGGGGTTTCGTC
>VXBP01002355.1:265760-410320 GCA_013400115.1 Rhinopomastus cyanomelas
GTCGTTACGTCCCAGGGGAGGGCGGTGTCAGCGGCGGCCCCACCCCGGGAACGGTGGGACCTGGCGGTTCGTTGTGCTCGGCGCCAGGGCCTGGCTCTCACTCAGCTTGCCTCAGCTAGGCAGCTCCGCCGACTGAACTGGCAGTGGGGCAGAGGGAGCTGTGAAACCCATTCACTTGTTTGCGCTTCCGGCCGTGCCCCGTCCCACGGTGACGGCGCACCCCGGCGGCACGAAGCGGCTCTGCGGGGTGGGCAGTTGACCCGGAGGCACAGGGCTCCCTCCGGAACGCAGGACGCATCGCTTAGACCCGTTTCGCCCAGTTCCCAGTACACTTCACTTGCTGTGACCCGCCTTCCCTTCGTCGGCGCTGCCCCAGCGCGGCAGCGGAGGCCTAGTGGCCCCAAGGCACGAATTTGGAGGGTTCGGGGACGAATTGGTCCTGCGGAGCTGAACTCGAGTCGTATTCCTCATCCTGATGGGGAGCTTCCCCCAGTGTGTGCAAGGGGTGACCCTTGATAGCTTTCAGATGTTAAATGAGAAGGGATTTTTCCGATTATCAAATTGCCTGGGACTATACGCAAGAACAGGCTTTTGTAAAGTTGTTTTTTGTTTGTTTTTAAGTCTAAAGGACATAGACTTGTTTGAAGGATTTTGAATTCTTGGTGAAGAGTGGGCAGGTTTGCGGGTTCTTTACCTGTTCTGTGGCCACTAGGCAATGCTCCGTATCTATTCTGAGCAGGTTCAACCTTTATTTAGGTTATCCCTCCAGCTACTAATACACTGCTGTGTCAGAGCAGAAGTTTATTGCTCATTTTACCGACATTTTCAACCATTTTTAAAAATAACAAAAAATTGGATAAAAGTATTTTAGGCCCAAGTCTAAAGTTGTGTAATTTCAGGTTATTTAAAAGGGTAGTGATAGCTCATGCAGGAGGGACAAAGCCACTCCTGTGCTTGGAAAACTGAAATCCTTTTAGCTTTTATTAGTTCCACCAACCTTAATCAGATTATCTGTAATGAACACTTGGCCCTGTTTGTGTTGTGGGTTTGTGTGTGTGTATGTGTTTAATGGGTTTCAAAGCTTTTTAGTTTGGTGTATGGATTCCTTCTCCAGTTTGAAAGACCAGCAAGGACTCTGATGAACTTGCATCTCTCATCCAGAAGTTTATCTTCTTTAATGGGTAGTGATTCATTTAAAACATGATTAATAGGCTATGTCCAGGGGAGTAGTCAGTGTGGGGTGAATGTTGTTCACTGTCACTGTGCAAAATCTGTTACTGCATGTGGGTAGGGCATTCCCAATGTGAGAAGTCTATGTAACTACACCTACGTACCCCCTGGTGACCTTCTCTGCCAAAAAAAAAAGCTGTGTGGGAGATAACGTGGCTGCAGACTGTTGTACTCTGGTTATGCATTTCTGGTTTGGCAGCACACAAAGTACCTTACTCCATGCTTCTCGGGAGCAGAGAGTAAGATTTTTTTTTTTCCCCTTCCTGTCAGGGCAACAGGCAAATGCTGCTGCTGAAGATGCAGGGAAACAAAACTGTCTTTTTAATGGTAGCTGAAATGCCAGCATTGAGGGGGTAAAAATAGATGAAGGGAGTTACTGGATAGGCAGAGTAGCAATTTTTATCATCCCCTAATGAAAGGTTAGTTCAGAACAAAGTGATATCAGCTCCTATTGTCATCCAGGTTTCAGAATTTATAGTAAAAAGCATCTGTTCTTGCTTAAGCTATGGTTTTAAGGTATTGACAGGAAAAAATTGCTGTGAAGGAGGCTGAGATAACATGTGTGGCTTTCATTTAGCACAAGCAAGAATAATTTCGCAACTGTCAAAGGCCTATACAATGCAGGCAAATACCTCAAAAACGAAAGCAAGTGAATGACTGAAACACAGGCCTTTGGGAGGAGACAGACTGTGCTGCATATCTTCTTACTTTAGAAGCTAATAGTTTAGTCTAATTCAGAAATTCTCATGCATATTCAGAAACAGCATGTTCTCATGCTGTTTCTGAAAGATCCAGTACTGTATCTTAACACTGTGCATCAGGTTTCACTGTCAGTTAAACTGATGAGTTTGCTTCCACATTAGCAATTTGTCTTTTTTGTATAGATCTAATATAACTTTAATCTGGAAGGCATTATTTTTAAAAACATCAATGTAGAGCAAGAGAGCACAGACTACAGATGCTGTCTTGTAAGGCATTTGTTAGTCTTGTATTTGGGTTCCTTAAACTTGCTCCTAAGAGCTAAATTTTGTGAAAGGTTCACAGCAACTTATCTAGTTATTTTGTATGACTTGCAGGAAGAACAGCTTAGAAGTCAGACTGTGAGCCGGATCATTACTAGTCGCTTAAAAATATCCAGTGATGCACTAATTAATAGCTTGCCTATTCTGAAAAGTTCAGCCTCCATTTAAAATATAACTTTCCTTGGTAATAAATAGGAAAAGCATTTTGAGTGGTTTAATGGCAGCTAACTCCAGATGATAAATCTGCAGTTGAGTAACTTCTTGTCATGCTCCTTTTATAAAAATACCTACTTGAAAGGGCAAGAAACATTTAGATGAATAAGAATGGAAAGGCAGAGGACCTGGGAAATGTAGTTCTGGAGTGCAGTGTATCCTGATATGTAACAATTAAATTAATTCAAAGTTTCTTCATGTGCTGTAAAAAGCCATTATTTTGGTTTGTAGGCTGAGGTTTTGGGACTACAGCGGTAAAGACTCTCAGGAGAAATCCCTGGCTTTGCAGATGGAGACAGTAGCTAGACTATCCATGCTGCAGCAGCTATTGTCCCCTTCCTTGGCTTACCTTTTTTTTTCCCCCAGTGGCTAAAATAAGCTTGTTTTTTCTTAGAACTTGATGGTTTTTTGTTGCAACAGTTTAATCTTAAACACTGATTTGATGACCACGTGCAAGTTGTATAAAGTACCCAATTAAAATTTATACTACTTATCAGATAGAAATACATTTTTGTATTTTCATGAGCATGCTCCATCTTATGTAATTATTCCTGTTACCTATCTTTTATAGAAGCATTAAAAGAAATAGATGATGTCTATGAAAAGTACAAGTCAGAAAATGATCCTGTTCAGAAGAAACGCTTGCAGCAGCATCTTCAGCGTGCATTAATCAACAGCCAAGAGCTTGGAGATGAAAAGATTCAAATAGTTACTCAGATGCTAGAACTGGTAGAAAATAGAGCCCGGCAAATGGAAACACATGCTCAGTGTTTTCAAGAGCTGTCTGAGAATGAAAAGCCTTTGGAAAAGGCAAAGACAGAGTCCTGCCAGCCAGAAAGATCTTCACGCAGACCTCGTCGCCAGCGAACCAGTGAAAGCCGTGATCTGTGCCATATAGCAAATGGTATTGATGACTGCGATGATCAGCCCCCTAAAGAAAAAAGATCTAAATCGTCCAAGAAGAAGAAACGCTCCAAAGCCAAACAAGAGAGAGAAGTTTCACCTGTAGAATTTGCAGTTGATCCAAATGAACCAACTTACTGCTTATGCAACCAAGTGTCTTACGGTGAAATGATAGGATGTGATAATGATCAGTGTCCTATTGAGTGGTTCCACTTTTCATGTGTTGGACTCACCTACAAACCAAAGGGGAAATGGTACTGCCCCAAGTGCAGAGGAGATAATGAGAAGACAATGGACAAATGTACTGACAAATCAAAAAAGGATAGGAGGTCAAGGTAGTGAAAGCAATTCACATTTTAAAGAGTTGTTCCTTTTATATTAAAATGTTTAATTTCCAGAGAACGCGTCTAGGAAATGCATAAGACTATGCAATAATTTTTAATCTGTAATATTAATGGAGTATTAAAAGATGTTATACCTTCTGTGATCTTTAACTTTCTGCACTGAATAACCAAATAATTGAAACAGGGTGGCTTCAAACCTTCACAGAAGACATTACAAGCATATGGCGCTTGGTTTCAATTTAACCGCATTGGTATTTTAAAGAACGCTGTGAATTTTGAAATAATGGTGGTGGGAAAGATACTGAAGAACTTTTTGTTCTGTGGGAAGGGTATTGAAAGGCCTCATATAACTGCTAGAATCTTAACAACTGAATTTATTCTTTATCCCAGGTCTTAAGCTTTCAGTTATTGTGTTAACAGCACACATTGGAATGGAGGTTTCAGAATTCAGCTATAACTGTAAAAGTCTTCCGAACTAAAAGCAGACCTCTTCAGTGACTTTCATATAACCAGTATGTTATTTCAAGGAAGAAAATACCACTAACTTAAGTGCTTTTTTTGGTCAGTATTAAACTCTTGTCTATGTGACTTCAGACTTGGGAGTCAATTTTTGGATATTAAGGTGTATATGCAGTTTTGGATATTCTTAATAGAGTTGGTTTGGATTTTCTCCAGCATCCCGCTGTTTAAGATGGTTTCTCTAATGCCAAAGCTTTTTCCTTGATTCTTTGCTTGACTGCTGCCTGTATAAGCCTGGAAGTAGTATAAGGATCTCTTGTGACAAGGGAATATTGATATCTCAGGGAACAAAAATTGCAAATGTGATGAAGTCTTCGGCATGATCCATCTTGAAACATGACTGGGATTGTTTGGGATGTAAACCTGGCTTTTCCTAAACTGATATTTTTATATTTAGCCATGTTTGGGTTTAGACATAGCATCACTGTTCTTGGACTTAGGCAAAAAGGCAAAAGCTTTCAGTAGAAGTTTTGACAGGCAATAATAAAATCCCAAGAACATAAGCATGAGTAGTATGGAGCCAGTAGATAAATCTCAGCAAGTTTCTGTCAGGCTATGTAACAGTGTTGTCCTTAAGTATGCTGGTAGTGTCCAGATTTATGTGGGCGCTACTTAAAATTGAACTTACTCAGCCCCAAACCTTTATGAAACCAGAAGGGTGAAAACATTCCCATTGCTCCTTTGCAGTGGGAGATGCTAATACAACAGTGAGTAGTGTGTCAAAGCTTGCGCCTGAGGTTCCCGTTCAATGATGCTCCTCCTTGTGATTGCTTGAACCCTGACCATGCCTGACTGAAAAGCAGTTGTGCTGATGAGATGAGAGCAGCCGAGAAGGCAGATGAGCAAAAGCAAGTCTGGAGTGTGTGGATGAATGCCACCAAAACTCCTTGTGCCTCCACTAGAGGGCTGTGGTGGCTAGGGCTGGAGCGCTGGATGCCCTGTGCTTGACATTAAGCAAGCGTGAGTTCTGTGTGCCAGACGGTATGATTCAATGCACAGGACTTTAAATAGTACGAGCTATGTAAAATGTGGAGCCTTTTTTCACAGTTATGATCTGATTCCTTAACAGAATCTGGCATTTGCAAGTAATAGTAGTTACCATATGGCAGAGGAGCATAAAGCCAGTGTCTTGAATTTTTGCTTTAAAAAGGTAGGTTGATAAAATTGTAGGTTGATTTTTTTGTGGACTAGCTCTGCTGGGGAGATCCATAGCAGTAAGCACGGCTACTAGTGGCTCCAGCCAGCTGCTGGAGACAAGTGTCATAACTTTTTTTTCTGTGGATTGTACTTGTATTTATGGCATATTGATTCTTACTGTTTGGAATCCAGGCTGTATCCACATCTTAACGTCCATCTAGAATGGTGATGCTCCCTAGTATTAAAAAACAAACATCGCTTAAGCAAACACTGAAGCTGCAGTACAAAGTACACACTAAAGTGTAACTCATTTATCTTTAGAGTACGGCTAAATTAAGAATGCTTTTTCCCAAGGCAGAGGAGAGAAAATAGTAGCCTTATATAATTGTTCATCTGGGATAATTGCTAAAGTGTTTATTATGTTACAGAACAAAAATTCTGGGTTCTGAAAGTGGTCCAGAATAAGTATCTCTAACACAGGGATGCTTTCTTTTGTGCTAATGGCTCTTTTATTAGGGAATGTGTGAATTCTCAAGGTTTCAAGTGAAGAAACAGCACTTGCTTAACTAATACATGAAATTGCTCAAATGCAGAAGTAATTCAACTCATAAACAAGATGAGCAGTGTGCCTCAAATATATATGAGAGCATCTAAAATTACCTCTTTTAAATACTTGGGCTGATTTGTTGTTAGTACCTGTGGAAAGATCTGATGTAATCTGACACACAGCATTTTACCACCTTTTCTTAACCAGAAAGATTTTGTGGGTTTGCATCTATTTTCATAGAAGATCAATTGCTGAAGATAGACATAGGATGCTATTATGAAATCAGAAAGCTAAGTGGAGAACTTTTATGTTCTTAATGATGGGCTCCTTTTCGTAAAGGGATTAATGTCATTAATGAAGTGAAAGTGAAAAGTAAACACTGTTAAACCAGTTCAGCTTCAAGAAGTGTATTGACTGTCATGGAATTGGTTGGGTTGGAAGGGAATTTGGGGATTATCTAATTCTGACCCCTGTCAAATAGATCAGGTTGCTTAAAGCTCTATCTAAGCTGGCTTTCCATACTTCGGGAAAGGATGGTGGTGTTTAAATTAATGCTAAGTACTCATTCAGCATAGGTTTGATTAATCTTGACAGTCACATTAAAAATCCGCCAGGACATCTTACTGTGTGATCTACTCTAAGAAAACCTGCTCTGATTTGGGGAGGTTAGACTAGATGATCTCTAGAAGTCCCTTACAAACCCTAAGCCTGCTTCATTTATTTTTTTTATGTCATTTTAGCTTTTTGGTAATAAAGTCAGTGATAAAGTCAGTGATTGGCAAAGGGATTTTGAATGATTCAGTTGCCGCATGACAGGCAACTTTGATTTGGCTTGAATTAAAATTGCCAGATTGGCCTGCATTTAAATTTCCAATCTGATTTAATTAAAATTGCCACATGAGGCCTCAAAGGAAAATATTTAAATGAAATTATTAAACTAAATTATCTTGAAAAAGCAACCTAGCAGCTTAATAAGTTCGATGCTCTATGGGAGAAAATTTTTAAAAAGTTTGAAAAAGTAATTTTATTTTGTCCCAGGGAGCAGTGACAAACGAGCACCGCAACCGCATATAAATCTGTGTTTTCCAGCTACCACAGACTCGCATACAAACGAAACAAAACCCTAAGTAATCAGTAATTGACTCTAATTAATCTGTTTACTATGCGAATTACTCACCAAATTTTTTATTCACGCCACGAAAAGCACGAATGTCGCTCAATCCATTAAAACAAACACGGGGATGTCCGCCATTGTGAGAAGGTAAAGTACCCGGATGTCCGCCATTTTGAGAAGGAAACTACCCGGCTGCTCGCCATTTTGAGGAGGTAAAGTGCCCAAATATGCGCCATTGTGAGAAGGAAAACTACCCGGATGTGCGCCATTTTGAGAAGGTAAAAGTGCTCGGATGTCCGACATTGTGAGGAGGTCAACTGCCCGGATGTGCGCCATTTTGAGAAGGTAAAGATGCCTCTGTCAACCATGTTGAGAAGGTAACGTGGCCGGAAGTCACTCCTATTGTGTCTAATGAAAACGGAATTAGGTTTCCGTGTCATGGGTTAGTGGTTAGGGAAATTAAACCACCAAAGTGCCCATGTATATGTTTTTATAGTGTACATTATATACTGCTATATAGACTAATAGTCGTAGTAACTATGCCATTTTAGATTACTAAGCGAAAGGGGAGCAGGAGCAAACCTTCAGCTGCAATTTAGGGTATCCAAAAGCTGTGCATTGCATTACCCATAAGCAGAGTATAGACCTGTATCCAAGTAATCACAATGTGACTGCCCTACCAGCTGTTACTAACTTCAAATATTGAGCATGGAAAGAAATAAAGGGAAGCAAAACTTTTTGTGTCTTGAGCAGCAAGATTGGATCAACCAGAATGCCATTTTGCCCAAAACCCCAACTGCTCAAAGACTTAATCCTTCCCTTCTACATGAAAAGTTGAATGGCTTTGAAGGGTTTTGCAGAGTGCCCATCTTTGTATATTCCCCCTCCAAGAAAAATGACTTCTTTCACTCACCCAGTGCTATGGCTGATGTTGCAGATGCAGTTGGTGCAGAAGAGGCATCATCGTCACCAGGAAGTCTCTTCTTACTCATTTGCTGCTTCCCCGGTGGAAAACAAAAGGAGAAGAAACAGTGAAGCTGCTCCTGGGGCTGCTTTTGTACCTCATGGGGAGTTTTCCCTGCCCCTTTCCCACAGGGCTGTAGGGAATGGTGGTGGGCAGCACTAGGGGCATAAAAGCCCCAGCCTGGGTCCTAGGGGTTCATGCTGCTCTCTGGAAGTTCAGGAGTTGGAGCCCTCTAGTCATTTAATGAACAAATGCATTTTGAGCGGGTTTGGCTGATTTCTGAGCAGAGGTGGTATCTGTTTGGGGTAAGAGCTGTAGGGCTGGTCAGCGGTAAGCAATAGGTAAGTGTGAGTGTTTGTGGGTAATGTATGCATATTGATCTTTTTCTGACCTGTTTCTCTTGCTCTTCTTCAGTTCAGCAACCTTGTGCAAAACATCTTAGGGCATTGGGGTGTCTTCATGGATTATGGAGAATTTTGCTACAATCTTCCTTGAAGATGGAGTCAGGGTTTTTTCTTTACCTTTGCAGTGTTTTTTCTTCTCTTTTGAAGGACTTCTGGTGACAAAACAAGCAGTCTGCAGTACGCAGAAGTTACCTTGTTAATGAATCTGGGGTTTTCCCACCAGTGCCCCAGCATGTTTGTTGTTGTTAAATGTTTCAGGGGTCTCTCTGTAACTCTCGACCAGAGTTGTTTCTCCGTGGTCATCGTGGAATCGGACACTAAGCTACAGGAAGGTACGTTGAAACCTGATAAAGATAAGTTTTGATTAAGTTAGTTAAGCCTGTAAGAATAAGTTCTGACTAGTCAAGTAAGTTTGTAATGGTAAGCCTTAATGTACTTGGTAATTAAGTAAGAGGATAGCTTGCTAGACTGGCAGACGGACAGCAAAGAGACCAGCGATGGAGATGAGAACTCCTGTGCTGATTGTCATCGTTACAGTTCTGCTCATCACACCCTGCTTGTTACAAAGATGACTGAAAGGACAGATGAAACAGGACTAGATTGCTCAAACAAAAGACGGGGATTTGTAAGGGAACATAAGTGAGCAATCCAGTCCTTATGCAGGAGGACTGCGTTTAACAGCCAAACGCAGCAGGGGACGGTTTGGGGAGTTGCACAGGTGCAGAGCTGGACTACCTACTGTCTACAGGTGTATTGACAGCGAGCTTGTTCCAATAGGAGCGTAGGAGGCGTGCTGTCTGTCCAATAGCATTGCCCGTGGGGCGGGTTATATGGAAGTCTATATAAGTTAGTGACTTTGTTTAATAAACGGCGTTAGGCTTTTGAGAGATCATACTGGTCTGAGTGTGAAGGTCCATATTAGAGCTCCTGCGAACATCCTCTCGTCCGAACCTTAATCCTGTGAGTTCTGCAAGTCTAACTCCTGTGAAACTACAGTACTCCAGCTGAGGTCTTGGGTGAGCAGAGTAGGGCAGTGAGACCACCTCCTGTGACCTACTGGCCACGCTTCTTGCAACGTGGCCTAGGATACAATTTGCCTTCTCGGGTTTACCGACGACAGGTTTCACGCATTCCACTGCACTGCAGAGCTCAGACCGTCACACACAGTTTCCACGGACGTTTATCATAGAAATAAGGGGTAGCTTTTCAGTCAGCCCATTCCAGTTGGTGAGCTTTTGCCGTTCTTGTAAGTAGATGGCACATGCATATATCCCCCTTCAAACAAGTTGGATGTTTCTCTTTTGGTCGAGATAATTCTTTTAAGGCATGGCGATATTTTCAAGATACTAGTGGGAAAATTCTGTTCAGGTTTTAAAAGATTACTTTTCTTACAGTATTGAGCAGATAGTGTCTAAACCGGGAGGACTGGTGCATTGCTACTAGCATTTCCATCCTTCTTGTGCAATGCTTTGAGAGAACAGTTAAAGTCAAAGGAATAGAGACAGCAAAGGCCAGAGGAGTGTTAAACATTCATCTAAACTGAATCTTAATGGACTTATTGGTAATTGTTCCATAATAATGGCTTTGAATCAGGTCCCAATGGGGAGCTTTATGAAGTAATGTAGGTACCAGCAGTTTTGTAAAAATACCAATCTGCACATCTAGACAGTTGAGTAGTAGCAAGCTCTTTTCCACTATTAGGTATCCTTACAGCTCAGACGCGCCTGGCGTTACAGTCTGTGCTACACCGTAAGTCTCCGGGCAACACTACTTTATGGCCAATGATCATGAGAAGTGATGAAGCTCTTCCCTGAAAGTCAGCAGGTAAACAGAACTCTCCCATCACCAATTTCTACACAAAAGGCAAGAGCAGCTTGGGCATTTCAATATACTAGGAAACAGATGCTTTGCTGAATATAGTCCTAAGCAGACAGGCATATCTGCATTATGAGGGTGTGCTGGGGAGAGGGACAGCTGAGCTCATAGAAGAAGCCTGCAAGGCAGTAAGGGCAGATTTTTGGGCTGGGGAAGGAGCCAGCGAGAGCTTTTCAGCTCCTGGCATAGAAGACTCTTAAGTGCTGGGAAAAGAAAATATCTACAGCAGTCAGGACCACATTTGTTGCAGCAAAGGCAAAAAACCTTTGTCTCTTTTCATGACTGAAAGTTTGTAGAAGAACCCGAATAAGAAAATGCCTGACTCAACCACCAGGTTCTCCTGCTTTCTAGAATAATCAACAAAACTGAGACCTCTCAATAGTTGTTTGGCTTAAGAGGAATGTCACGCACTGTACTAGTGCAGTGCCTAGTAAAGGGTTTATTTGTGCAGTCAGTTCCTTTTCTGGGAGCTGCCATTGCTTATTCTGCAATGCAATACACTTCCTTCCCTTCTCTTTTCTGATTAACCTTCAAGATCAGTTGTTGCTACCTCATTTGAGTCTCGGTGGTCTAATTTCAGAGGCATTTACCTTCAAGCTCATTTAGACACTCACTTCTGCTTTTGATGTGTGTTCAACATGTGCATCTGACATGGGGAAAGGCAGAAAAACCTTTTGCTGAGAGCCACACTTTGATCCGAAGCACGGTCTTTGTGCAAGACCTAGGACTATATCTTGACCACACAGCAGGAGGAAAGATGCGGATATACGCAATGCACAGCACTGACTTCCCACTGAGGAAATCTAGAACCGCATCCAGACTGAGGGGGATCTCTGCTCTCCTGTGGGTCCCCAGCATTGAAGGTAGGCGATACACTGTGGAGCACACAATCCCCTGGCTATAGGTAAGGGCAATGTGGGACACAGGTGGTCTAGTTTATTGGTGATGGAAATTAGTCCAAACTGCTGAAGACTAGGCACTGCCTAGTGTATTATCTTCAGACAAATATAGAGGGTTTGAGGCGATAGTGCCACGTGAATAATCTGTTATGGTGCTTTTCCTGACTGCCAAGCACGCTTCTTGTTATTTAAGCTTTTTCTTTTTCACTAATAAAGTAACTGACTTGCAAAGGGATTTTGAATGAATGAGCATCTGCCTGAAAAGCAAGTTTGATTTGTCGTGAATTAAGATTGTGAGATTGGCCTGAATTTAAATTTCCAATTTGATTTAATTGAAATGGCCAGATGTGGCCTCAAAGGAAAACATTTGAATGGAATTATTAAAGTAAGTTATTTTGAAAAAAAAAAAAAAACCCTAGTAGCCTAAAAACCCCGTTGCACCCTGCGAGAAAATGAAAAAAATTTTGACAGTTTTTTATTGTGTCCCAGGGAGCAACGGACCCCCCCGCGCTGCGGCGGGACGCTCCAGTTTCTAATTTTCTATAGACGTGACAAACGAGCACCCCCTACCGTACGCACACGAGCACCGCAACCACATATGTGCCTCTGCTTCCACCTGCCACCGACTCGCACACAAACCAAACGAAACCCTCAATAATTGACACTAATTAATCTTCTATTAATCTTCTAATTACGCCAATTACCCCCCAGATTTTTTTTCAAGCCAGGAAACGCACGAATGTCGTTCAATTCATTAAAACCGACACGGAGGTGTCCGCCATTGTGAGAAAGCAAACTGCCCGGAAGTCCGCCCCTGTGAGAAGGTAAACTCTCCGAGAGCCCGCCATTTTGAGAAGGTAAAGTGCTCGGAAGTCCGCCATCTTGAGAGGGTAAACTGGCCAGGCGGCCGCCATCTTGAGAGGGTAAACTGGCCAGAGGTCCGCCATTGTGAGAAGGTAAAACTACCTCAATGTACGCCACATCGTGAAGATAATGTAACCGAAAGTCACTCCTTTTGTGACTGTAATGAAAACGGAATTCGGGTTCCGTGTTAGGAGTTAGCGGTTAGGGAAAGAAAATCGTCCAAGTGCTTGTATAAATACGGTTTTTTATAGTGTCTATTATATACTGCTATATGGCCCGACCTAGTAATCTTGCCTTATTAGATTACTGTTTGCCAAGGGGAGCGGGGGCAAACATTAGGCAGCAATTCAGAATATTCTGTTCCCTTTTCTTCCAAAAGCTGTGCATCGAATTACTCATAAGCAGAGGATAGACCCGTATTGCATTTACCACAATGCCACTGTCCTACCTGCCGTTACTGACTTTAAATAGTGAGCCTGGCAAGAAATAAGGGGAAGCAAAGCTTTTTATGTCTTTAGCAGCAAACTGGGATTGACCAGAATACCATTTTGGCAAAAAAGCCAACTGCTTAGAGAGTCAACCCTTCCCTTCTACGTGAAAATTTCAGTGGCTTTGAAGGGCTTTCTGAGCCCTTCCTTCTACAAGGCACACTCAAAGGACTCAGCTCCCTTTCAACTTCATTTTTCAGGTGTGTCAAAGCACTCTTAATTTACGCTGTGGAAGATGCCTTTGTTCAGCACTTCCAGTACCCTGGGAGCAGCTGAACTGTGTTGACATTGCTGTTTGGATGTCATCTCAGAAAGCAAGATTAAGGTTTGTTGTCTGCAGATCCCCCTTCCTGTGGCTTTTTCTGTGACTGCTCTTCTACCTACAAAGTTATTAAGTGGCCAGATTTCCTCAGCCTCAAGTACATGCCGTATCTCTTCGCAGTTTCTTTGGCAGTTCCACTACTGCAGTGACAGTCTAGGTCTGTTAAGAGAACTAGGCAGAGTCACCTCAGAAGCGACATCAGTGTTTACACAGCAAAGGAACTGACTTTGCAGCTAGTTTTTGCCAGGGAGTCTTACAGAATCCTGTTCTGTTTTGTCAATCACTTCCACCCAGGCTGTAGTTTGCAGTTTAGAATAGGTATCCAGCATGGCCTTCTCAGATCAGAGCTACAGCCTGATAACTTAGCTTTGTTCCTCACAAAGCAAAAGCACGGGGTTTTTTGGTTATGCTGCTGTTATATCATTTAAGAATGTAACTTCCTACACCGTTTAGCAGAGTATCCATCTTTTTATATTCCCTCTCAAAGAAAAATAACTTTATTTACTCACCCAGTGCTACAGCCAATGCTGCAGGTGCAGTTGATGTAGAAGAGCCATCACCACTATCACCAAGAAGGCTGCTGTTCCTCATTCACTGCCTCCCCAATGAGAAACCAAAGGAGACAAAATGGTACAGCTGCTCCCGGGGCTGCCTTTGTACCCCATGGGGATTGTAGGAAGGGTGGTGCCAGGGGTATAAGAGCCCCAGCCTGACTCCTGGGAATTCATGCTGCTCTCAAGCAGCTCATGAGTTAGAGTTCTCTAGTCACTTTCAAGAGCAACAGCATCTTGTGGCTTTTGCTGATTTTAGAGCACGGATAGTTTCTCTTTGAGGTAAGAGCTGTAGGACTGGTCAGTGGTAAGCAACAGGTAAGTGTCAGTTTTTATGGGTAATGTATGCATTCTGAGCTCTTTCTTTTGCTCTTGCATTTCAGGTCAGCAAAGCTGTGCAAAGCATCTTAGGGCACTGGAGCGTCCTCATTGATTCTGGAGAATTTTACTCCAGTTTTTGATGTCTTTGAAGATGGAACCAGGACTTTTTTTTTCTTCTTTACAGTGTTTTCTTTTTTGACAGACTCCTGAGGACAAAACAGCTTTCCCCAGCTGGCCATGTTATCTTTTCTTTTGCAGATAACAAGAGGAACCTGGCAAGCAGAGGAACATCCCTGAATGTCCTAGTTAGCTGCTGCAGTTGTTGGGGATGATTTCCTGCCTTTGGCCACTCCGAAGCCAAGTTGTGGGTTGGGTGTCTGGGAGGAATATGAGGAGGGGATGAGGCTGGGAGTTCCAGGCAGGGCTTTTCTAGTTCATGCAGATGATGGAAGGACCTGGGAGCAGCAGTCAGAGGGAGGGTGTTAATTTGCAGTTCAAGGCCAGCACGGGCAGAGCAGTTCCAGCCTCACCTTGTGGTGTTGTGTCGTTCCTGTTGTCTGTCGTGTCTTTTAGAGCTCCATCCTGATGGTCTGAAGGTATCTTTAGTGTCATCTCTAGGCTCCAAAATGCTGTAACTCATCAGCATAGCAACAGTCAGGTATCAGATCATCGACTTAGAGCCTGGATAGACATCGCTTCACAGATTACGGTCGGCTTTTTAACGTTGTTGTTCCCAGCTGCATGGGGAGATTCATTCTCTTACTTTTGATTTTCAGGTCTTGTGGCCTCTTACCTGCGGTCCACATCTGTGCGTTTTAGGTCTTGATGCCAGCCTTTTGTTTATCCATGAAGTGGGTTAAAATTAAGAAACTGCTTTGCTCCCAGGTTTTCAGCACCAATATTGTGGTGGCTTCAATACCACAATTAAAGATAAAGGAGAAAACAAAGCAGTGTTTTTCAGGTGTGTCTCAATGACATCTCAGATAAATTTGCCAGGAATAGCTTAGGGAAACTGCAAAAAGGTTTATTAAATTTCTAACTGTATACAGAAAGGAAGAAAAGGATGACTGGTTATCTAAACTGGCAGACAGGGACAGGGTGCAGTGTATTTCCCCTGTTATTCAAGAGGTACTAGTTAGTGACCTGCTGATCCATTTGGATCCCCATAGGTCCATGGGACCCGATGGGATTCACCCCAGAGTGATGAGAGAGCTTGTGGATGAGCTTGCTAAACCACTCTCTGTAATTTACCAGAAGTCGTGGATCACAGGAGAGGTCCCGGATGATTGGAAGTTGGCAAACGTGACCCCCATACACAAGAAAGGTCGGAAGGATGATCCAGGAAACTACAGACCTGTTAGCCTCACCTCAGTTCTGGGCAAAGTTATGGAACAGATAGTGCTAAGTGCTATCATGCAACATCTGCGTGATGGCCAAGAGATTAAGCCCAGTCAACACAGATTTAGGAGGGGCAGGTCTTGCTTGACCAACCTGATCTCCTTTTATGATCAAGTAACTCAACTGGTTGATGAGAGGAAGGCTGTGGATGTGGTGTACCTGGATTTCAGTCAAGCATTCAACACAGTCTCCCACGATATACTCCTGGTTTTGGAATGGGCTGCCCACTCCTGAGTAACCATCCCTGGAGGTGTTCAAGGTTAGGCTGGATGAGGTTCTGAGTGGCATGGTCTAGATGTTAGGATTACTGGGTATTTTTGGATTTAGGTTGGACTGGATGATCTTTAAGGTCTTTTCCAACCTTATCATTACTATGATACTATGATACTGTAATTGTCCTCATCTTTCATATGAGCCCCCTGAAAGGCTGCAATAACTTCTCACTTGACTCTTTTCAGGCTGAGCAACTCTAATTCATCCTGTCCTGGGAGTTCTGTCCCTCTGATCATTTCTGTGGCTCTCCTCTGGACTTATTCCAATAGGTTAATATCAATCTTGTGCAGAGGACCTCAAAGCTTGATGCAGAACTCCAGGTGAAGTTTCACCACAGCAGTGCAAAGCATCAGGATCATGTCCCTCAACCTCTTGGATATGCTTCTTGTATTGTAGCCTAGGATGTGATTGGTTTTCTAGGCTGTGAGGGTGCATTATTGGCTCATAGGAGGTTCCACATAAATATGAGAAGGAACTTGTAGAGTGTGACAGAGCACTGTAACAGGCTGCCCAGGGGAGTTGTGGAGTCTCCAATGTGACTTGGTCTAGGTGATCTAGGGGGATTGGACTGGATCATCTTTCAAGGTCCCTTCCCATTCCTAATGATTCTATGATTCATGTCCAGCTTTTGATTGACTTGTACATCCAAGTACTTCTCTGCAGGGCTATTTTCCATTGCGTTATCTCAGCCCGTATAGATACAGAGGATTGCACTGACCAAGGGGTAGGACCTTGCATTTGACCTTGTTGAACCTTAAATAGATTCACATAGGCTCACTTTCTCCAGTTTGTCCAGGTGTCTCTGGATAACATCCTATTCCTCCACAACTCAGCTTAGTGTCATCTGCAAACTTGCTGAGGGTGTACTCAATTGTGTTGTCATTGATGAAGATATTAAGCAGCCCTGATCCCAGTACAGACCCCTGAGGGACTTCCCTCGCCACAACTCTCCATGTGGACATCGAACCGTTTACTACTAATTTCTGTATGTGACCATCCAAACAATTTCTTATTTACTGAACAGTGCACCCCTCAAATCTGTATCTCTCCAATCTAGAAAGGTTTGGGCGACTGAGTCAAAGGCTTTGCAGAAGTCCAGACAGATGACATCCACTGCTCTTCCTTTGTCTGCTAGTGTAGGTACTCCATCGTAGAAGGCTATTGGGTTTATCATGCAGGTCTTGCCCTTGGTGAAACCATGCTGGCTGTCTCAATCTCTCTGCCCTCCATGTGACCTAGTATAGTTTCTAGGAAGAGTGCCATGATCTTCCTAGGCACAGAAGTGAGGCTGACAGGCCTTTAGTTCCTTTCTACCCTTTTAAAAAACGGGTGTAATGTTTTCTTTCCACTCACCAGGGATTTCACCTGACTGCCAGGATTTTTCAATCATCAACAGGTAGCTTGCCAAATTAGCCAATTCCCTCAGGACCCTGGGACGCATCTCATCAAGTCTCATAGACTTAGATGTGTAATAACAATTGTGCATAATAATTATGTATAATAACAAAGATGTGTAATAACAATTATACATCTAAGTGAAATTCCAGTAACTGATAGTAGCATTTGACCATCTGCTCTTCCTATGCTGCTTATCTGAGAATTTGCACACAACTTCAAGCTGTGGTGTGCTGATAGAGTAGATGTGTAGGATTATGATGGGGTGGGGAGAAACAATGGAAGGTGGCTTTCATTTATTTTGGAGCACTATTCTTAGCTAACTGTTAAAACACATTATGAAATTCTTCTATTTTCTATAAATTGCAGGGCAAAGTTGATCTTCAAAATGGTAGTTCATCTGTCTTTGAGCAAGTATGCCAACTGTATGTACTTTGGACACCATTCAGACAGTACAATGCTCTCTTGGTGAAAGACACTACAACATAATTTGAAGTATGCCCCTGCAGTGATTCTCTGAAGTCTAGGATGAGATGGACCATTATTCAGATGCATTTGTCTGATACACCTGTCTTGGCTCTTAATTTCTTTTCATTTGTGATGTGTTTTCTTAACAGCCTGATAGGAGGTTGATCATTAATTCACTTTCAAATGTATAAGAAACATAAACATGAAGTTTTCATTTTAGGGAGGGTGTTATGATGTCTTGGTACCTTGCTTATACAGCAAATCTTCCTGTATTTGTAAGGAACTGGAAACACTGCAAGCTGTGTGACTGTCTCCCTCAGAGGTGTTTCGCATATTGTCAAACTCTGGCACCAGAAAATTAATAGACTTAATAGCTCTCTAGGATGTAGGATCCACTTTCCTGCACCACGTGCCTGTTAAAACAGATAAGAGATTAGTCTTCCAGGACTGCTCAAGAAATCATTTGCCATCTAAAATTCAGCCAGAACCATTGATCACACAGCTGTATTACAAATGAGAGAGACTTGTGCAAGCCCTGCAACTTCATTATCCTTGTGGAGTTCATGGGATCAGTATAAACACACAGACTGGGTTTGTTGAACCTGAGGAGGGTCACATCCATAAAATCATACAGGAATATGTGCTTCCTGCCTTCATCATCTTTGAAACTGTCTCCTCTGATGTAAGTATTTGGTTTCCCATGGTAGTGGCACTGGCTGCTCTCCTGGTCACTGGGAATGTTAACAGCCGTATGACTCTGACGCACTGCTGGTGTGCCCAGTCTTTTTTTCAAGTACCCCTCAGAGTCCTGCTGGCTTTTGTTTACAGTACTGACATGGCAGATCGTTGTTGCTTTGGCCTGGTGTTGAGATCACACCAGAAAGCGGAACAGGATGAAGGATCTGGATGCAGAACCTGTCTGGGCCTGTCCGTGTCCCTTCTCCCACTAGATGGCTCTAACACTAAAGCATTAGTCCACAGCTTGAGGACTGGCCGCCGCCTAAGACATTTTGCCAAGGTTTTTTAAAAAAACTTAGTTCCAAAACTATTGTAGAATTTATGCTGATCTGGAGAGTCTTTTCCAACCTGAATGATTCAATGATTCTATTAAAACTTGGGCAAGGAGTCATTTTATGAATAGTCACGCTTGAGAAAAAGATGATCCCACCTGCATTTTGAGCTCTGCTGGAAGGCCAACATGTGTTCTCAGTAGCTAAATTCTTTTCCTGATCTGCTTTCTGGGTTCACCAGCACATGGGCATTGCCCAAAACAGAAAGGAACTAGTGTTTATTTTGGTATCTTGTTCCAGGCATTATAGAAGGAGAAAATGAGAAAGAAAAGTAAAGCAGTTTTCCTTGTGCTTAGTCAATGAATTTGCAGATCTAACCCAGAGGGAAGCAAGTACATGGTCTAGGCTGGCTTTCATGGTGGTGTTGTTTTAAGGCATCCTTTCACAAGATGAGTAGGAAGCTGTGATTTCCACAGAATAAATGGTAGGTTATACCCTAACTGAAGTAGTTAGCTCAGCTAAGCATGAGAGAGAGAGAGATGTGGTCACTGAGGCTGTAGTGTATGGCTGTGTTGTAGTTGACCTCACAAGGCTTTTTTGGATTCTGGATTAGTGGCCAAGTGGGACAACTCTTGATTTTACAGAAAGCCCAGGTAGAATGAATTTGATGTGGAAAAATTAAATGAGGAAATAATGGAGTTTCAGAGCATGTAAAGGGGGAGTGCAGAGAGAGCAGTAAGAGGGCCATGGGAATCACAGATAGTCAGTCACCAGCTGGGTTTTGAAGTAAAAAATCAGCAGTTAGGAGTAAAGGGAGGAAAGGAGACTTCCTGCTTCATTCTGGAAACTGGGGAGCTGCAGTACTTAGTGTATCAGAGTTATTGGGTGATGCAATTTGAAGAGAAGCAAGTAGACTAAGCTAACTGGCTGCTATTGATGGCTGATTTTATTTTGGGTTTTAGAAGCAATTGTGTAGGCCTAGAGAAGAGTGAGAAGGTGTGTAGTTGCCAGACTCTGCCTTTCCTTCTTTTTATTGTCAGTCACCATTGCAATCAGCTGTTAAATGGTAGAGTAAATGAGGAAGTCTGTAATTCTTTGGGGTGATAAAAGGAAAAATAAAGCTAGAAGGAATTGGAAAAGTAAAATTGAAGTTTAACATTCCTTTTTCATCAAAAAGAGATCGAAGGAAAAAAGAGAGTTTTCTTTTTCCAGAGCATTAAAAACAGGAAAAAAAGAAATTAACTTTAAAATATGTAGGTGGTAAATACATACTTTTTAAAGAAGTGCTTACAACTGTTCGACTATTATGGGGTTTTTTTCCTGTTAGAAACTACTTTTTATGGTTGAGAGCAATGCTCTATAAACTGCATGCCCACCCACATAGTCACTTCATAAAATAAAATAAATAGCAATAAATCATGATAGGCTTTGCATTATTGGGCTTTATGTGACACACAGTGTTATAGGTGAGGTGTAGACCGCCGAGCACAGTAGGCTGTTCTTGAAGGTGTAACACAAACTCGATCCACAGCAGCATTGCTATGCTCAGTCTTGAAAATGTTTAAAGCATGAAATGACTGTTCAAATCCACGTGTTCAGAATGTGCCTAAAATACTCTTTAGTTCCTTAGTAAATGGTCTGAATGCCATAGCTCCTAGTAAAGGGTTTGACTACCAAATGAAGGGCACATTATAGCTACACAAGTGCTCTTCAGACAGGTAAAAAGAAGGAGGTGCTTGGTCCGGCAGTCTTTGTCAGGGATGAAGTTAGACACAAGCTGCCATTTTTATATCTGGTCTGAAAAACGTTCAATTTTTCCAGATTTCTAAAATGTTTTATGAGAAGACTGTCAGCTTTCAGATGGCACAGAGTTAGATTTTGTGCATTAATGGAGATTGGTTGGATGGTTTTCTTTTTCTGCAAAGCATTAAACCTATATAAATGTTCTCTTTACTTCTTGAAGTAACAGGATAACCATGAGACTGCAATGTGCCCTTGTGACGAAGGCGGCCAATGGCACCCTAGGGTGGATCAGAAGAGGGGTGGTTACTAGACCCAGAGAGGTTCTCCTCCCCCTCTGCTCTGCCTGGTGAGTTCACATCTGGAATATTCTGTCCAGTTCTGGCCCCCTCAGCTCAAGGAGGACAGAGGACTGCTGGAGAGACTCCAGTGCAGAGGCACAAAACTTATTACGGGAGTGGAACATCTCCCTGATGAGGAAATGCTAAGGGAGCTGGGTCTCTTTAACTTGGAGAAAAGGAGATCAAGGGGTGACCTCGTTAATGTCTCTAAATATAGAAAGGGCAGGTGTCAGGAGGATAGAGCCAGGCTTTTCTCAATATCATCTAATGATAGGACAAGGGGCAGTGGGTGTGTGTAAGCCGGAATGTAGGAAGTTCCATGTAAATATGAGAAGGAACCTCTTCACAGTGAGGGTGGTGGAGCACTGGAAGGGGTTGTGGAGTCTCCTTCTCTGGAGATGTCTAAAACCTGCCTGGATATATTCCTGTGTGACTTGGTCTAGATGATTCTACTTTGGCAAGGGGATTGGACTAGATGATCTTTGGAGGTCCCTTCCAATCTCTAATGTTCTGTGATTCTGTGATTCCTTAATTACACCTGTAAAGCTTTTATGACTCATTTAGTCTGTTCATAATCCCAAACACTGTCATTCAAAGAATGAGGCACAGTGACTAACAGTGTGAACTTAAACATTGTGTTTGATGTAAGAATTACGCGTAAGAAATATATAAACAGAAATATAACATTAAAATACTTTAGATTTTTTAAAATCTAGATTTAATAATCTACGATTGTTGATAACATTTATGTTATTTATTCTGACCATGTCCAGAGCATTAATGCTGTTACATGGAGAGTTTTTCATATGATAAGCAATTGGATTTTTGTTGGCAGAAGTTAATTTTTTAAAAAATCTTGAGGGCTTTTTGTATCAATAAGACTTCAGTTTTAAAAAATGAAAAATAACAGCTGACAGGAAAGAAAATATGGTCTTCTCTTTTAGCATTTATGGCAAATAATGAAGAAAGCATATCCAATATATGGTTGTCTCCTCCTCAGACCTAGGAGCAATGCATCCTTTGTCTCAGAGGACTGACATCTCCACTCCACAAGTCCAGTGTTATGTGGCACTAATTCTACTGTAATCACTTGATTTACATTGACATAATAAGGTAAAGGATCAGACTCTGTCTTCCAAAGAACATACTAAGTTGATAACGATGTCTAGAAAAGCATTTAAAAGACTAGGGACCCATTTATCCTCTGTGGCCAAGAGATTTCAGAAGAGTTTTGTGCAGGCAGCTCTGTAAGTTGTTTTCATCCCCAGTTCTATATGTGCTCTCACAGGTACTGTAAGGATGCCTAATTCGCCTACTTTTTAAAATTACTTCAAGATCTTTCAGGATAGGGATACACCCACGGGTACTGAGAGAACTGGTAGATGAGGTTGCTGAACCCCTCTCTATTATATTCCAAAAGTCATGGTGGTCTGGTGAAGTCCCCACTGACTGGAAAAGGGGAAACATCATTCCTATTTTCAGAAAGGGTAGGAAGGAGGAGCCAGGGAACTACAGACCAGTCAGTCTCACCTCTGTGCCCAATAAGATCATGGAGCAGATCCTCCTGGAGGCACTACTGGGACAGGAGAATAGTGAAGAGGTGATTTGGTACAATCAGCATGGCTTCACCAAGGGCAAATCCTGCCTGACAAATCTGGTGGCCTTCTATGAGCAGGTCACAACATTAATGGATGAGGGGCGGACGACTGATGTCATTTACCTGGACCTGAGCACAGCCTTTGACACTGTCCCTCACCACATTCTGGTCTCCAAGCTGGTGGAACATGGCTTTGATGGGTGGACCACTAGATGGGCAAAGAACTGGCATGATGGCTGCACCCAGAGAGTGGTTGTTGATGGATCCATGTCCAAGTGGAGGCCAGTGGCAAGCGGAGTCCCTCAGGGATCAGTCCTGGGACCAGTCTTGTTCAACATCTTTGGTTGACAGGACAGAGGCATTGAGTGCACCCTCAGCAAGTTTGCTGACGACACCAAGCTGTGTGGTGCAGCAGACATGCTGGAGGGTAGGGATGCCACCCAGAGGGACCTGGAGAGGCTGAAGAGGTGGACACAAGCCAACCTGATGGGGTTCAACAAGACCAAGTGTAAGGTCCTGCATCTGGGTCGAGGCAATCCTAGGCACAAATACAGGCTGGGCAGTGACTGGCTGGAGAGTAGCCCTGAGGAGAGGGACTTGGGGGTGCTTGTGGACCAAAAGCTCAACATGAGCCAGCAGTGTGCACTTGTGGGCTGGAAGGCAAACCTGATCCTGGGCTGCATCAGGAGAAGTATGGCCAGCAGGTGGAGGGAGGTGATTCTCCCCCTCTACTCTGCTCTGGTGAGACCCCACCTGGAGTACTGCGTCCAGTTCTGGAGCCCTTATTACAGGAAGGATGTGGACGTGCTGGAGCGAGTGCAGAGGAGGGCCACGAGGATGATCAGAGGGCTGGAGCACCTCTCCTATGAGGCCAGACTGAGAGAGTTGGGGCTGTTCATCCTGGAGAAGAGGAGGCTCCAAGGTGACCTTATTGTGGCTTTCCAGTATCTGAAGGGGGCCTACAAAAAGGCTGGGGAGGGACTTTTTAGGATGTCAGGTCTCAACAGGAGTAGGGGCAATGGAGCAAAGCTGGAGCTGGGTAGATTTAGAGTGGATGTGAGGAGGAAGTTTTTCACCATGAGAGTGGTGAGAGCCTGGAATGGGTTGTCCAGGAAGGTGGTGGAGGCCCCATCCTTGGAGGTGTTTAAGTCCGGGCTGGATGGGGCTCTGTCCAGCGTGATCAAGAAGGGTGGGGTGTCCCTGCACATGGTAGGGGAGTTGGAACTGGATGATCCTGTGGTCCCTTCTAACCCAGTCTGACTGTATGACTTGGTCTAGGTGATCCTGCTGTGGATTGTATGTTTACATTTCTTTTACTTTATTGGTGACTTGCTTTAACTGGTCTATAAATATTTGAAAGGTGAGTGCCAGGAGGATGGAGCCAGGCTCTTATCAATATCCTCTAGTGATAGGATGAGGGGCAATGGGTGTAAGCTGGAACATAGGAGGCTTCATATAAATATCAGAAGGAACTTCTTCATAGTGAGGGTGACAGAGCACTGGAACAGGCTGCCCAGGGGAGTTGTGGAGTTTCCTTCACTGAAGACGTTTAAAACCCGCTTGGGTATGTTCCTGTGTTTCTTGGTCTAGGTGATGCTGCTGTAGCAGAGGGATTGGACTAGATAATCTTTGGAGGTCCCTTCCAATCCCTAATGATTCTATGATTCTAGGTAGGGTGTTATTCTGTTGTTAAAAGGATAGACCTGATGTTAGTTGACTCTGGTGGCCCCTGGATCATGCCAGTGTCATTAGGCATGGTGTGTATCATAGGAAGAGGAACCTTGTAAACCTCCAATGGATGACACAGATATCCTCTGTCTTCTAGAACAGAACTTTCTGCTGAATCTGAGCACCACTACTCTCACTTCGGAAACAGAAACTTGTAAATGTGTTTCTGAGGGACTAAGTTTCCTACATTTCCTTTTTTTTTTCTTCCTTAGACATAGATCAACTGGAGTAACCCCTGTCTTATGTAAAGACTCTTTTGGGAAACTGTTTTTTCACATTTCAACTAGTTTCCCGTAACGCTCAGACCAAAACGTAAGTGATGTTATCATTATGTTCAGGAGCTAAGGGAAATGAAGCAGGGAATCACTTATTTATTATAGCCACCATCTTCTATGATTTAATTAAAATATGACTTTAATTTCAAAACCATTCAGCTACAGATAGATATTCAAATGGTTATAAGATAATAATGATAGGCACTGAAGTTTTGCTCATTCACTCTTAACAGTTTATTTTAGGAAACCCCATCCAGCAGGATGAACCTTGAATATACAGATTAATGCAAGGAAGGCAATTTTATGATGTCTGTTAGTTAATACAGAAGCCAATCTTATTAATCATGGATTTACAGAGGGCTGTTTTATTAGATGTTAACCTTAGCTTATGTTGACAATTGATTTTCATTGTAGGACAACTGAATTTATTATTTGTAATAAGATAAAGATAATTAAATTTACTTTATAAAGGTTACTATCATAAACATTAGTACCTGTGAATAGCAAACATAAAACTACTTTACCAGCAAAAATTTAGTTAAGTGGTAGGCACTTTCTTTCCATTACATTTAATATATTTGAAAGTTCCTGAGTATTTTTAGCCTGCTTTTTTGTTTCCAGAGTTTATACCTACTGCTGTGGTTTGAAGTCTCATTATCAGTTTATTTTCTTTACAATAAAACAGGATAAAAACTTTTCAGAAGTTATAGAAATAAACCAAAACAAAGTAAAGCATTAAGTGCAAATTAGGCAGTGGAGCTTTCTCCCATAATTTCTCATATTTTTCATTAGATTATTTGTAATTGTATGTTGAAGATGTTTGATCATAATAAAATCTGATTTTTAGGGGATTTTAAGTATTAAAAAAGTAATTATTAAGGAAGTTTATCTAGACCTTGAAAAAATAAAAATGCACAAAACTTATTTAGTCTTTTGTAACTGTATTTTTCGTAATGATATGTAGCTCTCCATTGCTTAATCCGTCCATCCATCTGGGTATGGTCTTTTGAGAATGTGAGAATACAGCAAATGTGAGGAGACTTTGGAAAAGCACCAGAAGTAATGTCTTCAAACATTGTGGCAGGGCATTCCTGAGCTTTGACAGTGTGGGAGCTATCCTGTACAAAAGCCATTCTATCAGACACCTCACAGTATATCTTTACTATAATATTAATCTTTGGTTTCTAGGTCTAGGCAGAGCTTACTTGGTGTTTTGTACCAGTAATGAAAGTAATGAAATAGTCCTTTAGGAAGACTGTGGTGTAAGACTGAGTGTTTGGTTAAGCTGAGGTTTTTTAAATGAAATACACTTGGCTGCAAGATCTTTGTATTAGTAGATCTAATTGTGATTAATTCTTTCATGAGTTTGCGGCTTGCAGAGAAAAGGGTTAGCTGGATGATGGAGCACAGAGGAAGTGAACAGCACATCATAACAAGTATGGTTTATCAAAGATCTCAGGCTGCTGGTTGCTGGGTTGCAACATAGAAGCCAACCTCTCTGATATCCTCTGTTTGTAACATGGTAATTCAGATCAGCTCCCAAAGCAAAAGACTCTGAAATCCCTTGTAACCTAACTTGATGTCTGGTTGCCCTGTGGTACTTTTGCTGACTGAGGAGCTGTAAAACACTTCATGCCCACTGTATTTTTGATGCTTCATTTTTATTGTGGGGAATACTCTTCCTAGAGCTATTTGCTCTGTGCTACTACTTGCTGTTTGCCCCAAGCTACATATGGATCTTGCACTGCCAGGGTTCAAGAATGACCACAAAATTCCTGTGGAATTCCTGCTGTGTGAGCAGCCATAAATACCTGTCAAAAGGGAATATCTGCTCTGAGTGAAAGAGGAAGGGGTGCTAACACATGGGTGCTGGCAATTCATGCTGCCATGCTTTGGGAGCTAACGACCACTGCTCCCTATCTGCCTTGCCAAGAGAAGCTACTGTCAAAGCACAACCCATGTATCTCTTCCTACATCACCACAGTTTGGATCTTGTCATATTCATGGAGCTGCAGTTATTCCCATTTGTGTTTTGTGTGCTGAGGGCCCCGATCTCAAACCCAGCTCAATCCAGCAAAAAACAGGCTTTCAGCCTTCACCACCACTTCCAGCATCCATGGTTGATTGTGACGGAACTCAGAAGTCCAGGTGAAGATTCAGGGGAGATTGTCATCTTGTGCTCAAACCATCTCTTGGCCCTGGATTTTCCTCCTAAAGCAAATCATGGCCTGGGTTCAATCTTTGTATGTTTGTTCAGGCACCTAAATGGAGATACCTAAGTGAGAACCGAATCATACTTTGCTCTCTCCAAAGTCAAGGGAGAGATATGGAAACCTCAGACTGTGAGTCATTCTTAGGTGTCCTGTTTGTTTCTCTCCATCAACTACATGGGATCTTAAGGAGGTAGTAATTTTAATTTGGATACTACAGGTGCATAAAGGAGTCTGGGGTAAGCATTACTCACTTTGAGTTTTCATACAATCATAGAATGCTTTGGGTTGGAAGGGACCTTCAAAGGTCATGTGGTTGAATTCCACTAGACATCTCCAACTAGATCAGATTGCCCAGAGCCCCATCCAGCCTGACTTCTAATGTTTCCAGGGATGCAGAAACCACCACCTCCCTGGACAAGCTGTTCCAGTGTTTTAACTACCTTGCTGTACTTTTTTTTTTCTTTTATACAGTCTAAATCTCTCCTAATTTAGTTTTAAACCATCACCTCTGGTTCTGTCACAAAAGACCCTGCTAATAGAGACTGGTCCCATTCTTCTTATATGCTCTCTTTGAGTACTAAATGACTTCAAGAAGGTCTCCTTGGAGCCTTCTCTTCTCTAGGCTGAATGACCCAAACTCTCTCAGCCTCTCCTCTCATTAGAGGTGTTTCATCCCTCTGATCATCTTTGTGGCTCTCTTCTGGACCCTCTCCAACAGGTTCATGTCCTTCTTGTGCTGAGGACTCCAGGAGTTTATTGTAGTTTTGTAACGTTAAGGACATTTATTGAAACATGAAATACAATACAGATGCCTTGGCTGGATTCTTACTCTTCACAGCTACCTCAGACTGTACTGTTAGCCACCTTCAGACACCTTCATTAGAAATAGACTTTCTGGTTCTCTCTGTGTGTACTCATAGGGAAGATCCTGAAGCCATTGCAAGAATCTGTTATTGTCTGGGTTTAATACATTACTTAATCTTCTCAGGACCAAGCCAAGGCACGCTCATTCTTCAAGCGTTTTCCATTCTGATGTAGTATTTACTTTAAATGAAAGGCCATGATCCTGTTCAAAGACATGATTTCCCCCTCTGTCCCATGCTGTCATTAGCGTTAGATAACAGGAAGAGACAGTAAGATAACTGCCACTTATTTGGATTTCACCGAGGCTTTCAGGCAGAAACAAGGACGCCAGTGAGAGCCAAATCAATTCATTTGAACGATTTGCTGATTATCTGTGTTAGTTATTCTGTGGTTATCTCACCTGGTGTCCAGGACTAGCTTTTTGCCTTTGGGAGTCGGGTGGCTGTTTATTTTAACCTATTACTTCGAGGCAATATTATGAATTATAAGTAGTGCACCCCAGTCTGCAGAGTAAAGAACGGTTGCTGCTGGAACAACTCAGGACTAGTGTGTTGACAACTGACCGACAAAAAAAAGAGCTTGATCATGGTTTTTCATGGGGGCAGCTTAACTTGTTAGTGAAGTGGTGTTAATAAAGTGGCCTTTAATAGCTCCTTTCAAGACTATGGCTTCAACATTTGGATCACTGCATTTGTGTCATAATTAATGATAAATTCTGGGAATTTCAGTAGCTCCCCAGCAAGACATGCTGAATAGGGCACTGTGTAGATTGTACCTGTAGAAGAATTTACTCTAAAAGACTAGTCGAGGAGTAGATGAATGGACACAGACAAGTGAAAAGGTAAGTATCTGTGTCCCTATTTCCATCCTAGACTCACAGCCTTCTCCCTTCCATGGCTGACAGTGCAGTGCTGTTGTAGTCACTGCTGCATCTCTTACTTGCAGTTCATGTTCTCTATTCCAGCGTCACTCAACAAAAAGAAGAGAACCAGTGTTGCTCCTAAAACTTGACTCGAACGTAAGCTTTCCTTCCATAGAATCTACCATCATACAGTACAGGAAATAAGGTAACATTTAGGAAATTTGGATTAGTGACATTGAGATGCCGAAGTCAAAGCACTGCGTAGAGTAGCATGTGAATAATTCAGTCAGCTTGTGCAGTTTGAACTTCTTGGTCCTGAAACCAAAGGATTTTGAAAATTCTTCAAAACCCAGGAAACATCTTGTAATTTGGAGCTTTTGGCAAGAAGCAGAAAATCCAGTCTCTGAATTTGTTCCTCTTGCATTGCCTTTAATTGCCTGGTGAGGCAGGCCCTTAGCCACCAGACAGACTGTTCTCTGGCTTTTCATAATGTACGTATTTAAAAAATAAAGTAGATGAAAATGTACTGCTTTCTCCAAGCTGAAATAAATCTATTGATTCTATTAATCACTTTCAGCTAATATCTCTGCAGTAACTAAGGCAGTTAGTCTGTGGTCTGAACTAACCACAGAAGTAGCAGAAGTAGGAAAACATAGCTGTGACCAAAAAGGCACTCTTAAGGTTCTGAATGATGCAGAAAGAAAACCCAATGATGAAGAAACACTGATTAAATCAGACTATATGTTTTGCAGCCAAACACACATAAGGAAAAAAAAAGCAACTTTTGATACCATCAGAATTATGGGCCAATTTTTCTTCCTTTCCTCCCTCACGCCCTCCCTTCCAGACCGGAGCAATTGGTGCAGCCTGTGGAGTGAGGTTCCCTGCCCAGGTGAGAGTGGCAGCCAGGGCCAGGGCTTCCGTCCCAACTTTCCAGCCTGCCATCCTCTCCTTCCTGGCTGTGTGTATGTCCGGCTCTGCACATTTTGTTCATCAGCCATGACAAATTGAGAAGTCTGAGGAGACACCAATAAACCAGCAATTACAGAGCAAAGTCAACAAGAAGAGATGGCACCACATTGGCCCGTGGGAGCATTTGTTCAGGGAGGGGAGAGAGCTCCAAGAACAGATACAACTTTCACAGCACAGATAACAAGTTTCCTCTTGACATCAGTCCCTAATCAAGTTGATCCAACGTGTAATATCTGCAAAATCAAACTTTCACCCAGACCAACAAATACAGCCATTCCAAAGCTTTAAAATACCTCATTTCAGTTGTACACTTTGCTGTAAGCTTTATGCATTAACATCAGCAGGATCAGCTCTAATAAAAAAGGCCAGAGGAATTCAGAAGTCAACTCTCAGCTTAAAGCTTAAATGTTTTAACTTATGGGTATCTATTGACATTTGTGTCTCTCAGTAGCAGAAGATTGTTAGAGCTGTTCTACTCAGACCATTACCTCCAGTGTATTTCTCCTGCCGCTGACCAGAAGATACTAACTGTATGAGAAACAAGCACAGATAGAGAAATCCTTTCCTGCCTTCATCAAGCAGCAGTGTAGGGGCTTCCTGATCCAAACACTGTGAGCAAGCTGCTATGTTTAATACTCATCAGTGTGCCTAACCTGAATTAATTTGTCTTCTTTTCTGAAGCCATTTGTTCTTTTGGCATCCAGTGCTTCCCATGGCAACAAGTTCCACAATTTAATTCTGTGCTGTGTGAAAAAGTACTTCCTTTTGTTTGTTTTAAACCTACTAAAACAGAATTACAGGATGCACAACAGAATTGCATGGGCAGACTTAAATGGGAAGATAATGTGGAACGACAATGGAAAAATCAGTCTCAGTGCAGAGAACTGGAAGCTGTCTTTGTTTTTACTTTACTCTGACCACCAGTGCGGGGTTGGTTAGTACTTCCTATCGTTCTTCTCCCTGTCATAAATAAGCCAATTTGCCTGATTAGTGTGAACAGTTAGAAAACAATCTGATCTCCCTACAGAAATGGCAGTTTGTTGGAGAGGCGAGGTCCACCGTCTTCGTTTCGCTTAGGACAGAGAAGGTGTGTTGGCTGCTGTGCTAGGCAAGGAGAGAGACTCTGAATTTGCATTTGAATTTGTGGGATGATGCCACAGTTTAAAATGTCCTTGCATATGGAGCTGTGCCAGGGGGAAAGAGCAAGTGAGCCTCTCTTCTTGGAACTGGTGAGCGTTAGCATCTGGATCTCTGCACCGCTTTACCAGGAAGACAAGCTGGAGGAAGTTCAGAGAAGAGCCAACAGTAGTTATATGCTTGGAAGAACTGGCTGATTAGAAAAAGCACAAGGAGCTGACAGCATAGAGTTTGCTAACCAACACTTAGGGAGTAAAATGACATCATAACAGTTAACTCATGCTTTTAGTGTAAACCTGCAGGAATGAGAGGAACTAGGTTAGTGTGGGACAGCAGAGTAGCATAAGTAATGACTGGCTTAGAGGACAGAAAATGTAATAACAATACTTCATCATCCCTGGCCTTGCACCATGTCTGGGTTTGACCTGGATGTTCCAGGTCTCAGTATGTAATGTTTGCCAGGAGCACACAGGTTAGAATGCTTTCACCCAGCCAAGAGAAGTGGGAGCACAAAGTCATCAGTGCCATTGCCCTCACTGTGAAGAGGGGCTTGAGCCACCTACTCATGTTCCAGCAGAAAGACCCAGCTGGGACTGTTTGAGTTGTTGATCTGCGTATCCAAAAGGAAGCAGAAGCACTGTTCATGTCCCATTCAGGCTCCTGTCTGAGACAATGCTGGCAGGACCTTGACCTATCAGTAGGTCTCTGTGTACTCCTGAGAAGCTATTCATGTTGTGAAACCCACTGACAGGGAGATAATGTCTCCACAGCGCATACATTAAATAGATATGAAGAAAACTGCAGAAGGTGCAACTGCAGCATGGAATGGAAGTACAACAGGCAGAAAATTAAAGCATCATGTTGCAAAAGATGTAACTGCAGCAAGGTTTTGTGGTGTGTGCACTGTGTAGCAGACCTGGCCAACAGGACCTCCTTCTGCTACTTTCTGTGATTTTATGGTTATCTAGAGCGTCCTGACTCTTCAGGAATTTGCTCTGCAGTGACAGAGATGCTTTGACAGGCTGTGGTGCTCTCTCCCAAACAAACCTGTTTATCTACAGAGCACGCTTATCCTGGCTAACTGACTTTAATGTACATTCTTACAGTTTAATATTTTACCGGTGTCAGACGGGTGCATGGAGGCTCCATAAAGAGCAGTGTCATGTCTCCCAGTAAATTCAGTCCTGAGGTGAAATGTGACATAATTTGAAAGATAAAGCCAATAGAAAAGTGGCTTTGGAAGACACAGAGAGGAAGTGATGCAGGGAGAGTGTGGCTGAGGCACAACCTAAAATTAATTTGCTTATTTATTGTTAAATGTAGGTTGTTCTGACTTCAATTTGCAATCACAGTGCAACTGAACCTGCCTTTACTTATGGTCACATTTTCAGAGTATCTGATGCTGTAGAAGACCTTCTCACAAGAGTAAATCTCTGAGAAGTTAATACGACAGCTGAAGTTTGTCAGGGTTTGCACAGTTCTTCCCAAGCTGTCAGATGTTCTTCAAGTAATAGAATGTGAGTTACCCTATCTTCAATTTAAATTTTTTATAATTATAATTAATGATAAATTAATCCTGAAACTTTAGTTTGCATTTCCTCTTTAAGGAAATTACGGAAAGTGTATGCATTTCCTGAAGCCAGGTTACGCAAATTTAAAACACAAAACTACACAAAGGGCAGTGTAGTATCTGTTCTTCTAAAAGGAAACTATTTCTCCAGTAAATTTCTAGTACATGTTGGTAATATTATATGAGAAATTGTTTTGGTCTGATTCTCTGATTAGTGGCTCTCCCCTCACCATCTATGGTGTCTCTGAAGTCTCTGCCCTTGGGAACAGTCTGCTTTCTGCATCTCTTTCCCAGATGTTCTGTGCATCCAGTGAATCTGAACAGATTTCAAAAATGCTGTTTTTGTTCACACATTGATGATCTCTTTGGCTGCACCTTGGCATGAGAAGAACTGTGTGGGTTGGCATGTGACCCATATGCAAAACTATTTCCACTGCTCATTGTGTGAATGACCCCTGCAAACATCCCTGGAAGCAGGCATGCTTTTGAATGATGCGGATTTGCTGACTGTATTAGGAAACGAGAGCCCCAGTGTGGTGCTCCTTCTCCAGGCATTTCCTGTATGTGCCTGCTCCAGCAGATGTAGGTGCAGAAGCACGGACTGTGTCTGCCTTTGCGTTATGCTGCTAATTCAGTAGCTGAGCTGAGTAGTGTACACGCATCTACAAGGATGCAGCAGTAAGCTCCGTGTTGAAGTCTAGCAGCTTCTTCTCACCTGTCTGGCTGCTGAGAATACTATTCAGACGCCTATTTACATCTTTTTATAGAAATTTTGATGTGTTTTTTTTTAATGTAGCATTTCAAAATAATTGGGTATGATAAGATACAAATATTTGGATTAGCGTCTGTGCTGGGTTTAGCTCTGATGCTGTGGTTTGACTTCAAGGAAACATCTGAGCTACGGTTTAGATTCTGCAACACTAAAACTCTTATGTCCGCATCTACAGTTTCAGAGCCCAGTACTGGGATGAGGTAAAATTAGAAGATGGTCAAACTAAAGAAGGATTGAGAAAGAGCAGCTGTTCAGAAAAGTTAGTTGAACACAGTCTTTAACTTACTAGGAAAGTACTGTAATGTTTTTAATACAGATTTTACAGAAATATACGGATATTATACAGGCATATTTATTTTCCTGTCAAGCATAATTTATGTTTTTGCTTGCTTTTACTAGAAGTATTATAATGACTACAAGTTGTGGTGTGGATATTGCCATCCCACCATATATTGTTGTCCCAGTTTTCATGTGGGAATAGTTATATTTGGTATAAAGCACCTTGTTATTGGCCTGACCTCATGCCTACTAGGGAGGGCTGTGCTCTCCGCTGCACAAGCGTTTCAGCTTGTTTCCATGAGCAGCACTGCTGACAGAAAAGCAAAGCATAGAAACACAATAGCTCAACCAAGACAAATTTCCCAGGCCAACTCCACGGAAGAAAAATAAGAAAACCCCAAAGACTATGAACTAAACTCATAGAGCATGGGAAAGCCTGCAGCTTTGCAAAAGCACTCACCTTATTTCCCAACTCCAAAGAGACTTAAATAGAGAGTTGCCTGACAGGTGATTATTGGTGAAGAGGACAAATGAAACCAGACATGGAAAAGACCCACTCAGGATGCTCACCTACAGCTTCCTCTGAGTCAGCCTGAGCTTGCAACATCTTAGACAGCCAGCAGTGAATACAGAGATGAAGCAGGGCTCTGTTTATTAAACAACATAAACTTTTAGAACAGAAAAAACACTTTCCACATTGAATGTCAATTGCTCCTATATCAGACACATTGAATGGAAGCCCATCAACTTTGACTGGGAAAAGAATCCTGGTTTTACTTTATCTCCCAAATCGTGTAGGTTTCCTCTCTTCTCCGTAACGGCATTACCGAGGGCCAAACCAGAGCTGTCAGCAGAGCTGGACAATTCAGGAGTTGATCCTTCCCAATTCTGCACTTGGAGTGAGTCAAACTGCAAAAGCCAGTTTAGCTGTGCACCCAGCAGATGTGACATCCTCCTGAGCCTCTGTTACAAAGCAGAAGTCTTCACTGGCAGGTGCCAAATATTCTTTATGTACATCAGAGTGCCACTAGTACTCTGGGTCATTACGATTTTCTCACTATCAGGGAACTCTGTTGCATTATCATACATAGCAATAACTTTCCTTCCACCTCTGCTATTAACTAACAGAGGATAACTGGCCCAATATGGTCCCCTGGACTCAGAGACTTGAGGCTGGGTACCATCTGCTACCAATGCTGCCATCTTTCATCAATCGGTTCATGAGACCTCAGCTTAGGGGCAGGAGTGGTCGGGAGGGAGGTAGTTGCCTTGGGGTAAATGATCCTGCTTTTTGTTTCTGCTATTTAATATTATATTATAAGAGCCAATTCCATGTGCAACTGTCAAGGCGTATTCTGTCATTCTGTTACAAAGAAAGACATGTTTTGCCTATGAAAATCATCAGTTTTGGTGGACTCCAAAGCCATTACACAAGTTCTGAATTTATCTCTAAGGCAATTCCTCCTCTAGCCTTTTATTGCCAGTTCTACCCAGGTACTTTGGCTTCTACCCATGGAAATGAAGCCTTTGAAGAGTTTCTGCACCTGAGAGTCTAGCAATCTATTTTTCAGACAAGGATAGAAGTGGAGATCCATCCTTCTAACTCCACTGTTAAGCAGCCATTAATAGTTAGCTAGATTGTTATTGTAAGCTTCTATATTTGGGTATTAACAGCAACTGCATGAGCATATCAGCTCCAGATAAAACAGACCTACCTAGGGATTGATTTTTTGATGCCAAAATGATAAAGTTTGCTAAAAAATGTAGGGTGAATGTGTAAGCTCTGGAAAACATTAACAAGAAGAACTAAGTAACACTCCCTATTCATACCTAGTTCCTACTATCATCAAATTTAGCTGTGTGTACTTTGGTCTCTCTGGAACAGTTACAATGAAAAATCTTGCTGCACAAATCCTTTTCAAAACAGACAATATTTTGCATTCTGATTACTCCATAATTTTTTTTAAAAAAGATGTTTTGTCATCACTGTAGTTTAGGCAGATTCTCCATTGTCTGGTATCTTGTCATAGTCATTTATATCACCACAGAGTGGGTGTACGGTAGCCAGTAGTCTGTGTTACAAGTGTTTTATATTCAGTTTGCACTTACGTAAAAGATTGTGCAAGATGCAAGAGACAGTCTAGCCCCTGGGAATTACACGTGTTTTTGGGTGTAATCTTAATGAATGTAGCCAACACATAAGAATACAGAGAAGTTTTAACTTGTTACAGTTGCCATCACCCCAAATAAATATAATTAACCATGTAGCTTTGAGTTGCACTTATAGGCAGGATCTGAAACAGCTCATGGTTTGTGGTGGCAGATATATAGGAAATATGAGCCTGTAAGGAACAATATCTTGCTTTGTTCTTCAAAGAATGCTCACCACATTCTCATAGTGGTCAGGTAGGAGACTCTTCAGGCCAAGGAAGGGTTAGGAAAACATATTCCAAAAAACACTAGAGCTTTTGTAGTTTCATAGGTTGCCTCTTTGAAATTCAGAAGAAAACTCCAGTGAATTATGCCGCATTTCAACTGAATTAAACCCTGGTTACAGAAGCTGCTATCAGGGTGATCACTTTGGCAGCCGGACCACAAAGAATATGTAATTAAGCTGCATGTATAATATGGGGCCATGTGTTCCTTCCTTTCACTACAAAGCCATAAATGTTGCATGTCTCCCTTTGCAAATCAAGGTGTCTTAAGAAGAGATGTTAACAATTTTGGGGGCTAGAGCAAATGGAGACACCTTACCCATGTGGCCCCCTACGGGTCTGGCATATGTCAGCTTGGAAATCTTTGGTGGGTCTCAAAAGCACCATTAAAGGTCTTGTGTAGTTCTTTGGTTTTGGGGGTTTTTTCTCAGAGTTTGGGGACAGCTTATAGGAAAAGGCACTTGCTGGTGGAAGCTTGTGTCTCCTACCCACAAATATTCTGTGCCAAGAAAGGATAGTTCTTCAAATAATTGGAGAGCCAAGCGAGACCCATGGTGACCTAAACATTCCCAAGGTGTCCATGTCTCTTTGCAGAGGCTTGGGATCTTTATTTTGCCCCATAGCAAAACAAAAACCACAGCCCTGGGTGGAAGAGCAGAAGAACCAAAAAGGCAACCCCTGGCTGAGTTTTTCCTGAATGCTTTCATCTCCCGAAGTTTCCCTTGTGGTGGGGCACTGTGGGTTTTCAGTTCAAGACAAGGATGTCTGAATGCCAGTGAAAAAAATCTGTTTTCCCCTATCCTAGTGCTCAGAAACAGCTGAGCCAGTTTTGCTGAAACCTTAAACGTACTCAGCATGAGGCAGATTCCCTCAGAACAGAATTCTTTCCACCTGGATTATTTAAATTTGGCAAAATCATAGTGAGATGAATACAAGGATGTAGGATGGAAAATGATAAGCTCCTGCCAGCTCTGCCTAGAATAATAGTTCATATGTTGTTCACCCCTTTTTAGACCAAGATTTGTCTTGTTCTGCTATGTTTAGTGAATGCCTTTAAGACTGACCTGCCTTAATGTTTATTATGGTTGTAACTGATTTAGTAAATCAAATCATGTCACTGAGGAGGAGGAGGAAGATGTGTGAAGTGAATATCTGACAGATGAGTTATCTGGAAGACGGCAGCACCAACTGACATCACCCTGCACTGTGCGGTGCCTTTGTCTGGAGCAGTCTGGCTTCCACGGCGCTAGGAAAATCAGAGAAGTTAACTCCCTCCTATTTCCTCCCTGGAAGGTGTTCAAGGCTGTGGCCTCACCTCTCCTGGAAGAATCTTGAAATACTCTCAGTAATGGGAAGGGGTGGAATGGCTGCAGGCTGGATCCTCTCTCGGAAAGCGCTCTGTAGCATTAGGAGATGATGGGGCTAGTAGCCCTCTCCAGCTGTTAAAAGATGAACATTGCTAGGTGGCTCACTAATTCTCTACAGTCAAATGCAACAGTTGCAGCTTTGCAGATCGGAATGATCCATCTCTGGTATAACTCTCCTGAAGCTTGGAGTGTCACAGTGGGTGTTGTTACGGGTGAAGCCAACATTTTTGAGAGCAGAAACTGGGCAGGTACCAGGCCAGAAAAAAAAAACCAACCCAAAACCAACCCCATATTACTGGTAACAGAACTTGCAAGACAAGGAAGGGGTTCCGTGCTTCAAGAATAATTTTGCTTATAAATCCTGGACTAGATTGTGTATGAGCTGGAATAACCACCCCAGGAATCAGAAGTCTTCTGTGGGGAGTTTAGCACAGGTAATCAGGGGCGTGGTGGAATTTGTTGCTGATTTTGGAAACATTTATTTCGCGATTTTCCGACATTTGAAAGGGTTTTGTTTATTTGATATTTTTGTTTTGTTTGAGCGCATTTTCCTGACGATAGACCGGCGCAGCCGAGCTCCTCCGGCCGTACGTGCCCCAGTGCCGCTGTCCAGGTGTTTCACGTTCGCGGTGGCACAGAAATGCTGAATTAGCGCGGCGCTGCTCCGGGGCCGGAGGACACCCGGACACCCACTGCCGGGTTCCGGCGTCGCCTCCGCGGGCCTTCCCGAAGCGCCAGGAGGAGGCAGCGGTGGGAAGCAACCAAGCCCCACCGGAGGGCCCGCTGGCTCCGGTCAGGCACTCGTGAGCACCGTCAGTGCGGAAAGCGGCGCCGAGCTCCGTGCGGGAAGAGGGCTGCAGGGGAGAGAAATAGGATCGAAATAGCTGCTGAGCACGGATGGGCCAGGCTCATGGCACAGTCCGGGGCACCGTCCTGCGAGGCCGCAGTGGCAGCATCGTCCAGGGGGCATTGAGGGAGGGGGGATCGGCAGCGGCAAGTGGCAGCCAGACCTCCTCTGCTCCCGCCCGGGAGCCTGTCTGAACCCGACAGCCCCCCAATTTGGGGAAGGCACGAAACAGCAGGTTTGCACCAGCCTTCCCCAACCTGAGCTGTTTTCTCTGTCCACCCCGAGGGAGCCGGTTGTCCCTCCCACGCCCCTCTACCGGGGCTGACAGTGGGGCCACATGGAACAAGCAAGGTCCCTGATGGTTTTTTTGCTTTGTTTTGTTAGGATTCTTTATTTATTTATTTTCCTTGAGCACAGAACTTCTCGACGACGGGGGATTTCACAGAAAGTGAAGGGGCGGAGAGGGCCCCGAAGTTATTACACAAAATAATGAGTTCTCCAGCCGATCCCGTCGGGCTGAGGTTGTGCCAGGGCACACATCCCGCCCCACCGCTCCCCAGGATCCCCTAGGTTAGCAAGAAAACTTAGGGGTGTTTTAAGCACATTCCATGAAAATTAATGCAGAAGTGTTGTTTTTGTTGGGTTTTTTAAATCGGGGAAAGGAGTGTATTTTTTCTCTGATTCTGTCTCTCAGCTTTTCAGATAAATTGGAGCGCTTTCCAGAGAAAACCTGGAGAAGAAAGAATAGAAATATTAAAGGACTATGGCACCTTACTTTAAATGCCTGTTAGGCAGTAAAATCCAGTCCAAACTGTATTCATTGCAACAATATTGGTAATAACATATTTTATATGAAGCTGCATTATCTCCCTCACAACAGAAACTACAAACAAAAGGTATGTTCCAAAAGAAAGGGGAAAAGTTTTATTTAATCCAGAAAATAATTAAAATCTCATGTATTTTTATTGGGTTTAGTATCCAGCAGAGTGAAAATATTGAAACTCTGAGACCCCTTGCATTAAAAAGTCACAACTGTTCTATTTTATTAGTTCTGACTGTGTGAAAAAAATTATAAGGACAACACTGAAAAAATCCGGGGTTTAGAGCCCTGAATGGCCATAAAAACAATAAAATCAACTATAAAACCTGCACTAGTGATATTAAAAAATTATGTAGTTCAATAAATGTGACATTTCATGAATGCGGATTTAATAGTCTCCAGCCCGTGGAAGGACGAAGGGTAAGGTCTAACAATTGAATTTGAAAGGGGCAGTGCTATAGAACTGCGAAATTAAGTGCTTCATTTTTCTGGTTACAGATTATGCAGTGGTAGTGGAATGTAATAACTGTGCCATTAAAACTTCTCTTTAACAAGGCCTATTGCTTGTATAAAAGTCAGAAAAGAATAATCTCTTCCTCTATTTATTTGTTTTCCAATAATACAGCAAAACATGCTTTTTTTTCTTGTTGCTTAAGCTTGTTCTCAGGATTTTGAATCGACAGCTTGTAAAATATTGTGGGGGCCCTCCACACTGCTGCCTCATATCATGCACGTCGTTATTCCAGAGGGCAACGGGTCATCGGTTTACTGTACATTCATTAAGTAAATCAAGCTGCAAATCCAACACTTCCAGATGAAAATATTAGCTAAACCCCTTGGAAAGAGCAAAGCCTGGGAGACTGAGCACAGAGAGAAAAAATAATCAAAACTGTCAGCTCGCTTTACATGTACCTGGTATTTACAAGACACAAGACCATGTTTAAAGGTGAGTTTTGGCATTTGTTAACAATGTAAAGGAAAGGAAAAAAAACCCTCAAACTCGAACTCCCTATCTTACTAAAAGTACATATATTTCAATTTCACCAACACCCTTTCGTCTTGCTCTGAGACACTTCATTATTAAGAGATTCGTGGGCTTGAACTGGAGACCTTTTTCTTAAAAAAAAAACCCTAAGAAAATGTTAAACCAGCACCTGCTACTCCTTAAGAGTTTTCCGTGATTACTGTCAGCTTAGGGCCGTAGGAGGGACGGGAGACCCGGCAGAATCCGCGGAAATGCAGTGGGCACCTGTCGCCCCCGTTCCCACAGAAGAGAAGGCGGCACCGCCCGCTGCCATCGGAGCAAGACCCCGAGTGTGTGATGGAGCGCGGGGGAGAGTAAGTATCACCACCGCCTCCCGCACCACATCCCAGTCTGGCCTGCGGCGACGTTCGGTGAGGGGCAGCCCCGCCGCGGGGCCTGGAGCAGGGAACTGGAATTGCCCCGACGTCCCTCCACGGAAGCGACGAAGCAAGAGGAAACACCCGGTTTTTAAAAATGATTCAACGGTGCCCAGGTGCCGCTGCGTGGCCACACCACCGCGGAGCTGTGGGCGAGCGGGTACCTGACACCCGTGCACCGCCCGGCTGGAGCGGCCGCCTCCGCCGTGCGCGCACAGGCTGGACGCCGGTGCCCGGTGGGGCGTACAGCAGGAAATCTCGCCGCGCTGCACCGCGCCTGGCCGAGCTCTCAGTCGTGTCCTGAGGGACGGGACAGGAGCCCACGCGCGGCGCTCCGCTGCCCTGGTCCTCACAGTCAGGCCGTGGGAACCCCTCCGAGGGCCTGTGGACTACCGCGTTCTGCCTGGAGAGATGGGGGGAAAGAGAGAGTGTTCCGGGGCCGGACTTCGCGAAAGGGTTCAGAGCTCTTCCCCGTGGGTAAGCGCGAAATCCGGGTGATGCTGTGCGCTACGCGAACAGACGAGCGGGAACCGGCAGGGGCCGCGCCGGGGCCCCTGTCCGGTGCCGTCCGGTTCCGCTCCGTACCCTCAGGCCCCACGCAAGGTGTCGCCAAGACTTCCCCGCGCCGGTGCCGTCCGGGCCTGGTGGGGTGACAGATCTCTCCCGGTGCCCGAACTCCCCGGGGCCCCGGCGGTGGTTGATTGGCGCCGCGGGGAGTTCGCTCGGGTAGGCGGGGGGAGTGTTAGCCGGCGGGGGGTGGTTTCCCCCTTCCCTGGCCGGGCTCATTGGCTAGACGGAACCGTGGCAGGAAGGGGACAGAGACCACGCGGGCTCCGCCCCGCGCCAATAGAAACCTTTCGAAGGGTAACCCGAGCCCAGAGAAACCCGTGGCGGCGGTGTCAGCACCCAATACCCAGCACCCAGCCGCCGCGGCCAGCGCCGTCTTTCCGCAAGGGCGGCCGGGGGACCCGGGGGCTACGCGGGCAGCGGCCCCGCCATGCAGTACCAGCCACCGGGCGCGGCCTCGGCGGCTCTCGGCGTCCCGCTGTACGCGCCCACGCCACTGCTCCAGCCCGCGCACCCCACGCCCTTCTACATCGAGGACATCCTGGGCCGCGGCCCCGCCGCCGCCCCGGCCCCCCACTCCCTGCCCGCCCCTCCGCCGCCGACGCTGCCGTCTCCCAACTCCTCCTTCACCAGCCTGGTGTCTCCGTATCGGACCCCCATCTACGAGCCGACCCCTATCCACCCGGCCTTCTCCCATCACCTCGCCGCCACCTACGGCACCGGCGCCTACGCCGGGCCCCTCTACTCCTTTCCCCGCGCCGTCGGCGACTACGCGCACGCCCTGATCCGGCAGGACCCCCTGGGTAAGCCATGCCCCCCCATCCCCGGCGCCGCCCGCCTGCCGCCGTCCCGCTCCTGTCCCGTCCCCGTACCGCCGTCGGGGGCCGGGAGAGGGAATGGGAGTTCACTGAAATCTGCTCCCCGCTCTTGCCTCTATCCCACCGCCCCTCCGCGCTCCCCTCGTCTCTCTGCGGCCACGTCTGATTTACAGTAAATTAAAGACGCGCCGCGCTTGGCGCTGGCAGCGACAACACAGTGCGCGGCCGCGGTGACTCAGATTTATTTTCCTTCAACCAAGTGACTCTGAGACTGTCCTCAGTAATGTCGCGTGTGGTTTTGGTGGGGAGTTTTAATTGTGCTGGGAGATCGCATGGCTGATCTCAGCCTTTTCCTGCGGATGACTTGAAAAACAACCCGGGGGCCGGCTCCGCTCGCCGGGGCCCCCGCCGCTCCCCGGAGGGACGGGAGGGGACGGGTCGGGTCGAGCCTGGCCGAGATGGGGCGGGGGTTCCGGCGCCCACTTCTCGCCCGCGGACTGGGGGTAGCGGCACCCTGGCCGCGGCACTTGTTCTTGGCGATTGCAAAACTGGACCTGAGTCACCACATTCGTGCAGTGAAAGAGTCTGACCCTTTCCGTTCATACAGGAAACCTTGAGCTCTCGATAGGAGTAAATCTGGTTTCAGAAGCTGTTAAGTGTTTTCCTGGCCGCCTGAAGCAGGCTGTTCCCCGGGAGTCGTGCACATTGCTGATTACTTTATCGACATCCTCAATACAGACAAATTCAGGAAACACTCGACTTCTGATAGCCGGGATCCGTTTTTCTGATATTGTTCATTTCCTCTGTGTGGGATGTGACTTTATGACAGCTAAAATAACCAGTTGCTTCCTATTTTTTAAGTCTGTTTTGCACCAGAATTACTAAAGCCTGACGCAAGCAAAATCTTGAAAAACAATGCAGCAAATTTCAAAGGGTGCAGGCAGCAACTCGGAAAGACAAACACCGGGACTCAATGGCACTGGCCGGAGCCTCCGGCCCCGGGACGCGGCTACCCCTCCGCAGCGGGACCGGATCCCCGATGTGCCGCTGCCTGCAGCACCTCACTCCGCACAGTCCCGTATCGCTGCCCCGGGCCCCGGTCGGGGCTGGGGGCTTGGGGCAATTCTTGCCCGAAGCCGGTGGGGACCCCGGGTCCTCCCGTTGGTGCAGCTCCCCTTCCCTGCCCCGCGGGGACCTGGGCAGCAGTGCAGAGAAAGGGGGACGGTTTCTCTGGGACTTTGCAGTGAGAGAGCAGGAGGAAGCAAATGTTTGGGGTGTTTTTTTTTTCTTTTTCTTTTTTTTTCTTTTTTCTTCGCGAGATAGACCAACAGGAAACACATTGACGGAAACGTTGCCAAAGCCCGTAGAGTGGCTTTAACTGGTCTCTCTGTTCGGCGGAGGTGAAAAATCAGAGAAGGCGAAAGATCAGGCTAGGAACTCGGGGAAATAAAATCAGGCGAAGGAAACTTACGGGCCCCGGAGCCGGGGCGTGAGGGTCTCCGGACACACGTGTCCGCGAGCGGGCCATGACCCTGGGCTCTCTGCCTCTCTCTGAAGGGAAGCCGCTGCTGTGGAGCCCCTTCATCCAGAGGCCGCTGCACAAGAGGAAAGGGGGGCAGGTCCGCTTCTCCAACGACCAGACCATTGAGCTGGAGAAGAAGTTCGAGACGCAGAAATACCTCTCCCCACCGGAGAGGAAGCGCCTGGCCAAGATGCTGCAACTCAGTGAGAGGCAGGTAAGTCCGTGCCCGCGGCCCGGGGAAAGGCACTTCATCCCGGGGCATCCCTCGGGGCCGGTCGGACTAGGGGTGGGGGACTGGGATCTGGCTCTCACTTCCCGCTTGTGGCTCAGGTAAGGGTCTTGGCACTTGCCAGCTCCCAGACTACCCTGTGCTTTTCTCGTTGTTGCTCAGGTCAAAACGTGGTTTCAGAATCGAAGAGCCAAATGGAGGCGTCTAAAGCAGGTATGGGGGATGTTTCCGTTTCTATGGAAATAAGTATTTTAATTGTTTTATCTTACCTCCCGTGCTCGCCTATTCCAGGTTGTATGCAGAAGTCATCTGAAAGGCTGTTTAACCTCTTCACCTTGATTAAAAAGACAAATAGTCATGCTGGAATCCATGAGGGCTCGTTCAGGCAGCACTAACGTTAAAAGCTCCTAATGTAGTTCCTATATCAATTATGGCCGGCTTTCACACACCACCTATTAAAACTCCAGGCTAATTGTTTTGTAAACCCATATGTTGTTTAGCCAATTAACATGGAGAAGATAAGTAATCGTGAGTAAATTACCTGGACAGTTGTTCTGGAGCAGAATATTTACTGGTCTTTTTAATCGCCCTCTCTTAATAAACAAAAGTAGATTTATTCTGTAAACTTTGGGAGAAGCAGATACAAACACCTCTTTTGTTTTTTACTTTTACTTTTCATTTACAAATAGTTACAGTGTATGAGGCTGAGCGGTTGAAGTTGTTTCCCTTTCCTTAGAAATTGTGCCCAGGCAGATAACCAATTTTTTGTGACTCATAGAGCCCAATACTTGGCCAGATCAAGGATCCTCAGCTCTAAGATTTGTGAAAAATCCTTGGATTGTGGCCTGAGTCTGCTGTCAGGAAGTGTGACGTGGACAGCCAAGTACTACTTGTAAATTTAGATAGAATAATAACAGTCTCAGCACAGTGCCATCCTCTGTGTGGTGACTTCCTCTGGGTTTAGCCCGTACTTCAGTTGAGTTAATAATAAATATTGTTTAGTAATAAATAATAAAACACAAGAGGCAAGCTTGCTCCCCAGCTAGGTGCCCAGCAGTACCTCCTTGGCAGGGCCTGAGCCATGCTGCAGTGTGCAGAGAACTTGCTTGGGATCTCAGCCACCTTAAGTAATTTATTTCTTTTGATTGAGTTGCATCCGTTTCTCTGAGTCCATGCAGTTCCACCACGGATGTGTGGATCTGCCTGCTTTCTCCGAAGAGTATCATTTCATGCCTCCTTAGGGGACTAAGCTCCCCAGACAGCTGCCAGTGCAGGCCTATTCCTGCCTTCTAAAATGGGTTTTGGTTTGGTTTTTAGTGGTGAGTGTTTTCACGTTGAGTTTTGGCTTAATTAGTAATTTTTTTCCCATTCCCACTGAGGGATTTGGCCTCCCTTCTTTTGCTGTTGGGAATAATTAAAGAAAGACCAGGGCAAGAGGAAGCTGTGTGTCAGTGTTTGTAGACTCATAATAAACATTTGCTTTGCTAAAGACAAAAGTTCAGAGGTTCCTGGGCTCCGGCAGCTCCTGACTCTTTTGAAGTGGCTGCGATAACCATCACCAAGGAGCGTTATTCTCAGCAGCAGCCCCTGTGGCTGCTGCAGAATGGCACCAGAGCCGAGTCTCTAGTGCAGTTGAGCCCCTACTCAGCCCTGGCTCACTTGGGCAGGTTTATAGGCAGGAGGCTCGGGGAGGTAGTGGAACACCTGCCTTTTTCTGCAAGAATCCCAAGGTGGTTTTCCCACGCACCATCTGAAATTCCTAGGCCTTCTGGCACTGCGGCTCGTATTTCTGTATAACTCAGGCTTCTTCCATTGCAGGAGAACCCTCAGGCCACTAAAAAAGAAGAAGTAGAGGGTGCTGATAGTCACAGCGACCAAAGGCCAGAGAGCTGCCGAACCCCTGAGCAGAAGGGTAAGGAAGTCTCCCTGGACGGCTCACAGTACACCCCATCGCCAGCCTCACAAGAGGACCTTGAGTCAGATGTCTCAGAGGACTCTGATCAAGAAGTGGACATTGAAGGTGATAAAACCTATTTCAGTCCTACCCACTAATGGCCCCATGTGGAGTGTGGACCCTAATTCAGCTTGCACTTTCCCAGGGGCTGGTTTGGAAGAATGTTATGCTACAGGAGAAGACTTTCACCATTCCACTGAAAGAAAAAAACTCAACACCACATAGACTTCTTTTGTAACAAAGAAAGAAATATGTGTTTTTCACAGTCTGTTTTTGACAGATCTCTTAATTTGGTTTAAGGATCATGGTTTGTATTTAATTATTCGTAAGTTATATTTGTACATTAATTGATGTTCTGACTGGAATATAATACTGCACCCTGTCTTTCCTTACTCATGTGAGGTCTGAATCAGCAGCTGTTGGTGATCAGGCAAAACTCCTTTCCAGCTAGCGTGGAAGTGAGTATGGAGTGCAGGACTAATCCCTTTGTATGTATAAACATGTGTAGTTAAAATAGGTTAATTTAAATGCCCTTGGAAAACAGAGAAACATGTTCTGTGAAACTGGGAGGGATTTGACCCTCCCAACAAGTGCCTTATGCTCACACCCTTCCACCTGCCATGGTGACTCTTCACTGAGACATCTCTCTGTCCATCAGGTAAAGTTTTTGGACAGATGCATATTTGCTCTTGCTTGAGATGAAATGTGCCTTCTCAGATTTTTGAGGACTGTGCCCAAGAATCCAGATGGTTTCATTTGGAGGAAAAACCCTCTCACATTTTCTCCCTGGAAATGTCTAGCTCTGCTTTTTACAGATTTCATGTTTGAGAAGAAAATGCAGGGAGTGATAGGGTCCTGCTGCAGGAGAGACACTGGCCTCAGCTATGGGAGAGCAGTGAGGTCCACTGCCGTGGGAAGATAATGCCTATTGTACACATATCTGCTTTTGTACATACTAGTTCTCTTTAAAAGTCTGTGGTTTTATACCTCGTGTTGTTCATATTTTGTACATACTTGTTCAGTGTTAAAAAAAAAAAAGAAAAACTTGGTATTTAATTTTTGATGGACTCATCTGTGAAATAAAACTAAACTCTGCACCACTCACCATGCTGGCTGTCCAGTTACTGGCAGAATTCCCAGACATTATACCCCCCAGCAATGCCCCAAGTGGGTAATAATTGGGCTTTTCCATCTAGTACCTTGCTCCTTCTCAGCCAATATGGAACTCTCCGCGGGCCCATGCTTTGCAGGGGTCTCGCCTGGGCTCATGGTTATTTATAATAAATTTTTTGCTGTTTTCCAGCCTGCCACCCCATTTATCAGTTTTACTGTGGCCACTCAGGAAAGGGGTCTGCTGTGGTAGGAAGAAAGCCTGGTCTGCTGGATGGGTGGGTGTTTACTCTGAGTTCACTGCTGTGGTGGGGTGGGCCATGGAGTGAGGGCTGGAAGAGGAGCAAGCACTGCTTAGGACCATCGATCTCAGTGGTTACCCATCGGCCTTTCTCTGAAATGGTGCCAGCCCGGTGGCGCGGAGAAAAGGAGTGCAAAACCTGTGAGAGCGGGGAAATGCCCGGGGATGGAGCGGGATCGGGGCACTGTCCGACGTCTTCTGGTCCTGCGCGCAGGGGACAAGGACCTGCCTCCGGCTGGCTGCCACGGAAGCTTTTAGTGCCAGGAGAGAGCGTCAAGGAGTAACAAGTGACCGTTTTGCCTGATGAGGCAGGAAGGCCCGTAAGCCAGGCGGTGCACCGCGTCTAACCGAATTAATACTTCCAGAATCGTGGCAGCCGAGTTTGCTTACTAAATGAGTGGCTTCAGCGTTTTAAAGTGAACGTCGCCCCGAAAACGTGAAGTAAAAGGGGAGATTCCCTTTTTATCACCTGTCCGTGCGCGCAGGGAGAAGTGTGAAGCCTCTGCCTGCGCACAGCACAGCATCCCGGTGCGCACACGTCGACAGCAGAAAAAGCTGCGGGCCCTCTGAGGGGTTAACCCTTGCCCAAACTTCACGTTTCCCCTCGGTGTTTCTGTCTCCGCCTGGGACTTGGCAGGAACCGGAACAGTCTGCCTGCAATCCCCTTGTGCGCGGGGTGTGCCGGGGAAGGGGCATCCCAGCCCTTTCCCATACGTTTTCCCTTATCTTGACCGAGAGCAAGGAGGAGAGCGAAAGCGGCGTTGTTTCTTCGGGGCGGCTTCGTGTTACGGTTCTGCTTTCGTTCGGGGACGGGAACAGTCGTGGGGCAGAGCTGCCGCGAAGTAGGGGCAGCAGGCAGGGCCCGGGGGTGCCGGTGACCTCCGGTAAAGCCCACTGCCACGGGGCGATGCCGCAGCCCCCGGCCGATCGCTGGGGGAATCCGGGGGCTCTGCCCGAGGCGCAGAGCACGTCTGTGTCCCGCCCGCTGTATCGCGGTCACAGGGAGGCCCGGGCGCGTTAACCGCTGCGCGTTCCCCGCCGTGCGGAGAGGATTTAGCGGATGCCGGCAGGTGAGGAGCGGAGAGATATCGTCTGCAGCTGCCGGGGCGGGGATGTGGATTTCCAGGGTGTCAAGACACGTGACAAAAGCGCTATCCCTCGAGTTTGGCCGTGGGGATGCCCTAGCTTACCCACCCACCCGGGGAGGGGGTCACCCCCTCACATCGGGGAGAAACACACCGGTGGGAACAGGACAGATCTGCCCGTCAAACTTCCCTCCCCGCAGCCAGCCCGAAAGCCCAAATCTCGTTTCCACAGCGGGGTTGACCCTAGTGGGGATGCTCACGTCGCGGAGGGCTCCGCGGTTTTCCCCAGGCCCTGTCGTCTACTCGTCAGGGGAAAAATGGCTAAACCGCTTTAAACCATCCCATAAAATCTTGGGGACCCTTTCGTGCCATGCTGCTTTCTCTTATTTGTTTGCCTGTTGGCTCTTTCGTGCCGAACTAGCACGTCTGACCTTTCTAGCACAACTCCCGTCTTGTTTTCGACTTTTTTATCAGCCGATTCAACTTGAAAATGGTTATCATTTAGCAGAAAAACAAACAGAAAAGCACATTTTTGTAAGCAAAACGTTAATGATTGGAAGAATTGCACCAATTTCAGCTTGACAGTGTGTGATTAATCCTGCGGGTCAGGTACTTATATTTTTAGTCATTAGGTTCGTCGCCCTTTGATATGCACAACTGTTTCCAGCCTAATAGGGCATCGACCCCCCCGCCTACGAACTTTGACTCCGTACACAGCGTGGCTCCGGCTCGCAGCGGGCACAGCTGTCTGCCCGTGGGATGCCCGGGCAGATTCGGGCCGGGGAGAGCTGCTGGCGCTCTCCATCCCAAAAGCAGCGGCCAGGGTTACCCGCGAGAGCGGGCGGGACACGTCCGCTAGCAGGGCGAGCCCACCCCCGTGGCCAGGACATGCATGGGGCAGCCGAGAGAGCCCGTGGTGTGCGAGGACGNAAAGTGGTTGCGTGATGTTTGCAATTCCTGGATGCTTTAATCCTTCCCGATGAAATATTGAGAGCCTCTTTTATTGCACAATAATAGGAAATAATAACTTAGGACTCCTAATTGTTTGCTTTCACTTAAAAGGACCTTCCTCTGGTCATATCGGATAAATGGAGGGTTTGCTGCTTATTGCTGTCCATTCTGTCTAGTGGACAGCAATAACTGATACTGGGCCCTGAAGAAATCTGCTAGCAGATGTCTTCTCAGAGGACAAAAAAAGCAGACCACAAAAAAATCTGTGCCTGTATATTATTGTCTTTCAGGTACATGTGTTTATATGTAAAAGGTAAGATTTTAAAGATGTTGTTTTAGCACATGAGAAAGTTTCAAGATAGTGCTGAAAACCTGAAGCAAGCATCAAGAGCAGGCCAGACCTTGCCGATCTGATTCAGATCAACTTCCTATGAATGTTTAACAGTGTCTTGGGCTTAGCAAAGACTGAAAGATTTAGTCGTCTGTGAGTGACAACTGCTTACCAAAGAGACTTTGCTGACTGGGGAGACTTGTCTTATTATGAATTACACTTGGTTGGCTGCAAGCCTCACAAGCACAGGTTTATTTTCTTCCTATTGATTCAAAACAGGAAATCTGTGTGTATTTCTAAAATATCTCAGGTCAGGCACACCAAGGCCAAAACAACATGTCACAACTGTGAAAAAGCCTCATCATTACAACTTAAGTAGCTTCATTTCACAAGTCCATTGTTCAAGAGCTATTGACAAATGACTGCTAAACCCAGGGAACACCAAGCATCTCCAGACTCTGTTGATTTGGCCAGTTGGAGGTATATCAGCAAATTACTATCTGGTGAACACTTTTGATTGGGTTGGTGACTTGTGAATTTTCCTGTGAGTGTCAGATACTCACCCATGTCATAAAAATGTAATTTTTAATGGGGCTAAATGAGATGTAGATTTTTTTTTTCCTACCCAATTGATACCCACCTGTATGTAATTGATTTGAATGGTTATTTTGGGGGGGGGGGGGGTGGTTGTCATTTTGAGAAGATCCTGACATTAATTGGTTAGAGAGGCTGTGGTCATGCATGCCCTTCAATTGTGGTAGTGACTTTTTCCTTCTCTAAAAAAGTTATTTTATTTCCTGAAGGTATGGTTTTGTGATGTCAAAGATGCTAGTACAATTCTGGGAAACAGTTTAATGTGTCCACTCTGCAGTCAGCTTGGTAGGAGCGAAGCAGTGTAAGGGTGTGTAGTAATGACTAAGAATTTATCTGCTGACTTGTAGTTATGACAGCAGGTGTGTGTGCTGGCGTGCAGGCTGGTCTTTTTCTAATAGCTCTTGAAAGGAATAGATTCAATCTAGTGTTTTGTCTGAGTACGTTTCAGTAAAAATGAAGTCGAAGTCAAAACTAATTGCAGTCTGGTGGCCTGTAGAAAGAGTTGTTGCTCACAGTCATCTAGAAATACTAAAAAGAAGTAGGACTGTGTTTGCTGGTAACGTTTAGGCAAATTGTACCAAAGATTGAACGGGCGTGGAAAATGAGCTGCCAAATCATCAGCCTTAGGGAGGAGCCATATTCAGGAGACTTAATTCAATCAAACTTATTCAAGGCCTAAAAATCCCATCTAACACACACATAGACCTCAATACCTTTAACTTGACTTTAGCAGGATGAGTTACAGTCAGCCAGGAGCGCAGACTATGACCTGCAAAAAACGAGAAGATTATCTTAGTAGGGTTTTGCTTTTTAAAAAAAAAAAGAAAAAGAGACAGACTGAAATAAATCTACTGATCTTTTTCTCCTCTTGTCTAGACAAGACCTTCAGGGTTTTCCCAGTTGTCTATCTGGCTATTGCTTTAAAAACCCATGTGGAAAAACTTATTGTTTTCTGTGCTCCAATTCTCTTTGGCTCTTGCAGTAGGTCTTTCCGTGAGCACGGCTTTTTATTTTAAACAGTATTCTGTCATTGTTTAGACAGGCATAAAAATGTTATTTTTAGAATGACTTATCAAACAGTTTTTAACCCTTTTTGACTTGTCCTATCTATGCAAGGTTTCAAAAAGTGTTAGTATGTGCTAACTAATATCTTTAAAGCCACAGCTTTTGTCCTAGTCTAGATGAGACAGTGCTTGTCCTGGGATACACCCACATGAGGCTACAGCAGTTTTGAAACAAGTCAGGACTGTCCACCACTTTGCAATTGTATCTAAATGACTTACTGCAACTATCAGAATAAAGAAAAGGGGAAGAAATAACTTTGCTTTATACACATCAGTTCTTCCACTTCCTTCTCTGTGTAAGGAGGAACTCTCTTACCCAACCAAAAACCAAATCTAGCACACAGAGTCAATCAGAATGCAGCTTTTTGTACACTTAAGGTGTACGAACACCTAGTTCTGCAAAAGGCTGGGCTGAGGATGCTCTCAGGAGACCTGCTTTCACAGTTGTCACCAGACCTCTTCACTTCTGCCAGCAGAGCTGTTTCCAAGCCTACCCTGAATGAAGGTAGCCAAGCTAGGTGTAAGCACGTTAAAGGATGACAGCTTGACTTGGATGAGGGACTGGCATGCACTGTCAGCAAGTTTGCTGACAACACAAAGCTGGGTGGTGTCGCCAACACCCCTGCTGGAGAGCTGGGCTGAGAAAAATCTAATGAGCTATAACAAGAGTAAGTGCAGAGTCTTACATCTGGGCAAGAACAACCCTAGGTACCAGTATAGGCTGGGGACTGACCTGTTGGAGAGTAGTGTAGGGGAAAGGGACTTGGGGGTCCTGGTGGACAACAAGATGACTATGAGCCAGCAATGTGCTCTTGTGGCCAAGAGGGCCAACAGCATCCTGGGGTGGATTAGAAGAGGGGTGGTTAGCAGATCAAGAGAGGTTCTTCTCCCCCTCTACTCTGCCCTGGTGAGACCACACCTGGNATGATAACTCTTTAAAGAAAAGGTCTGCGCAAAGAGATCTGTTAATTTTAGCCAATGGGTAGAGGCAGTGTAGCAGACCAGGAATTGCTTCTGAAGTTCATCCAATGTCAAAGACAAATTTGCCAAATTATTCTTTGTGGTAAAGCGCAGAGACTGCCCTGGGAATTGGCAGGGACCAAATCAGATTTCAAGCCTGGTAGCATTTTTGGCTAACCTCTCCCAGGACATGGATGGCCTCTGTCCTGCCTGTTTCACCAGCTTTTCCCCTGGAGGCTGGCATAAGCAGCGCTGGCTCCGTCACTGGTGTATGGCTTCTGGTACAATACCATCTCCTTGGGACAATAATGCCCGCTCCCAACCTTCTGAGCATTTGACCCTGAATGGAACAGCCTGATTTTATTCAGTGGAGCAGCAGTGACAGTGACTGCAGCAGAGACAGTTACTCTCGGCAGGCTCTGCCACCTAGATCTCTCCTCTATAACCAGATGGGAGTTGTACAGCGCTTCCCCGAAAGCATGTACCTATATGGTAACTCTTTTTAGGAAGTGGAGGACTGAACCCAAGCAGACCAGTAACTACTTTTGAAAATCTCAGTCTGAACTGCATGCAGGTAGTCTTCATGTTACTCACAGTTTCCCATGCTGTGGTACGAGAAGACAATGCTGACGCTGCATTAGCTGCATCAAAGACACCCATTTTCCGCCCAGTGCTACTCTCACAATGAATACTGCTCAGGCTTCGCACTGCTTGCGCTGTCAGTTATCTCCCCCAGCAAGAGTCACAAGGATGATCAGAGCGCTGGAGCACCTCTCCTATGAAGTTGGCTGAGGAAGTTGGTGTAGTTTAGCCTGGAGAAGACCTTGAGGGGTCCTTAGAGCACCTTCTGAAAGGTGCTAGAGAAAAGCCAGAGGGGCTTTTTGAAAGTTAATTATAGGACAAGGGGAAATGCTTTCAGCTGGAAAGAGAGTAGATTTAGATTAGATTGTAGAAAGAAATTCCTCATTATAAGGGTGGTGAGACACTGAACAAGTTGCCTGGAGAAGCTGTGGGTGCTCCATCGCTGGAAGTGTTCCAGGCCATGTTGAATGGGGCTCTGGGCAACCTGGTTTAGTGGGAGGTGTCTCTGCCTGTGGCAGGGGGGTCAGAACTAGATGATCTCTGTGGTCCCTTCCAACCTAAGCCATTGCATGATCTTATAAAGCATTTGGAGCACCTGGGCAGTCAGGGTGTAATTGCAGGAAGTGCAGTTATTGAACCTCAGCATAAGCTTGAATACATTTATGCCTTAATTAAAAAAAAAACCAAAATAATTCTACAGCCCTTACAACGGTCACTAAGTTTATGGCTAACATATCCACATTACACTGTGGTTTTTATCCCTTTTTAACCATTGCTTGGTATTTTTTCTGTAACACATTATATGCTACTTGCAGACAGGAACAGTTTTGCTAGAGAGCTATGCTACAGACACCTGTGGGTGACACGACACTGTAATTCTTCCGAAAGTCATGTGCAGCAGGATACAAGCAACTGCTGGTGTTTCAGAATCTTTGGAAGACAGCAGAAGTTCTCTACACTTAATGTAATAAATAACCTTATACCTACAGTTGTGGTTGGGGAGGGCAGTTTTTATTGCTTCACTGTCAACCACTCTGAAATGAGCTTGCTGTGTTGTAATACAGCCCTTGGAAGGGATTTCCTAACAAAACTAATTGCTTATGTTCAGTACGTTTTCCTTTCCCAAAGTGATTCTTTTCATAGAATCATAGAATCATTAGGGGTTGGACGGGACCTCAAAAGATCATCTGGTTCAATCCCCCTGCCACAGCAGGATCACCCAGACCACGTTGCACAGGAACACATCCAGACGGGTTTTACCGAACACGGTTCATTAACAGGAGCTGGCCCACCTTCTTTCCTATATATGCAGTAATATATCTAGCACTGCCAACTGAAGAACACATGTTGATTGTCTAAAATGTAGATGATTTAGTTACTTGTTGGTTGCACCAGAATAAATATAGGATAATGTGACAAATTGATTAAGGTCTTGTTCTTTCTTAGTTGCTTATGGAATCTGCATTACTACATACTTTTGTAATTTGCAAATTACACCAGACTGACTGACTAAACGCTTTAAAAATGGGTCCAGAACACTGGTTTAGAAGCCCAGAGGAAGTGGTTTCTTGGCCGACTGCTACCCACATATTGATTTGATAACAGGGAGGTGGAGGGGCGAAGATGGTTGTATTGATGTACAGAGCTGTTGATTGTTTAATTGAAGGTAACATTTTTAGCTTCACTAGTCAATTACCTGGTCTCATTATGTTCTTAAAAATCACTAAAATACCATTCTGGCTGAAGCAGCTGCACTTTGCTGCCATATTGTCTAAAGCATTAGGAAAATCATTTGCTAATGGTGATTTACAAGTGTAAATATGTGATATTTTTAGCGTCCAAACAAGCTTTCGCTGTGTGAGAGATCCTGAATGACTGCCATGCACCAGGTATGTTAAAGACAAAGAGGGATATGAAATCAGTTTTCCTCTTCACTTAAATGAGCACTAAACTGCCAAATACTTTAAGGCTTTGTCTAAGTATTTAAACCTTATGAACAGAGAGGAAGGTGGAAGGAGAAAATAGCAATTTCTTGGCATTAGAGCTCTTTCAAAAGTAAATGTTCGTTGTTCAGTGCCTGGCACAATCCAGAGGCTTTTTTTAAGAGTAAAGGTAAACTAAGAGAGCATTTGGCACCCCTGTGGAGGAAGAAGCCCTGTGCAGTGAAGATGCTATGGATGACATGTGGCAACAAGGAGACTCCAGAGCAGCAAGACTGACGTGTCATGTGCCTGGTCTTGTTTGGAAGTTGCTCACACAGGGTTTTGCACAGCGCCTCTCAGATTCTGTGTACACGCAGTACGGACTTGAGCACTGCTAGTATTATGTGCTGCATTTTATGTATTTCCAGTCCTGACATGGAACACAGTCCTCTGGGCTAATGTGTCTTCATTTTGCAGGAAGACTGTCACAGAAATGTAGGCGACCAATCCAAGCACAAGTTATATGAGAAGCTGTTTTCAAAGTCTGTGTGGCATGAGTTCTGCTTCCTTTACTTTCTTTCATTTGTTTTTAGATCAGTTTGTAGAAAGACAGCTGATTACCTTGCAGAAGAAGAAGCCTGGCATGAATTTCTTCATTCTAGAAAGCATTGTGACTTCACTCACAAGAACTTGATGAACTTGCAAAGGCAGGCAGACATGTTTTTGTCTAAGTCCAAAAGGTTATGAATCAAGTTCCAGAATGAGAAATAAAGGAAGAATTAATCTTTTTTAATTTTTTGAAATTCACAGAGGGGTAGTGGTAGATATTAGTTGTTGAGGAATAGTATAGAACAAATTCAGTAACACCAGGGCCTTCCAGGTTTTGGGGTTATTCCCAGTGATTGCTGTTTCTGGTTCTGTGCCAATCTGTGTATCACCCCCCGTTTCTCTGGAGTCAAAGATGACTGTTAAAATATGAAGAAGGAACAAAACCACATCGTGCTGATGAACAAAGGTACCTGTGCCCCAGCCTTAGAGCACACTCCTCCAAACTTCTCAGGAAATACAACTTCACTAGTTATCTGTTACGGTTTCAGTTCCCTTACATCGGTAGCTCCCAAACTACCTGCACACTTGTTACTTAGGGGTTTAGATACCTGACTTGAAGCACAAAGAGCAAGGCAAAAGAAACTGCTAGTATTTATTTTGAGGTTATTTGAATTGGCAACCAGATTAGGCACAAGGCATTGATTTAAATTATGAGATCAACCCCAAATTCTAGGGCATTCACAGGGAGTCTTCCTTACGGTTACATTACATGCTGAAAGACCTTTCGTGCTGTAACATGAACAGTGGCACGGAAAAAGCAAACCCAGCTCTCCAGTAAGACAACATTGCATTTCGGACTGCAAAACTACTCAGGGTCTATTTTGTTGTTGTTGTCTTTGTTTTTGACAGGCTACTGCCTTTTTTGAGTGTGGGGAGGAGGACATCTTGGTCCTGCACCTCTCTGTATTTTCTGTGGAATTGGGCAGAAGAGTAGGAGCTATGCAGAGCTGCTCCGTGATTCGTCTGTGCTGTCAAGCCTGGCAAGCCTGTTACGCCAGCATTACTGCCACCAGCCTGTCTGTCCAGAATGGAACCAAAACCGTTCTCAGGTTTAAATGGCACAAACCCATTTTTGAAAGGGGTAGAGCAGGTATAACTTGGTTTCACATAATTTCTGGAGTGATAGCAAATTTGACTGTGATTTGTTTACAGGAACAATTAAACCATGTAAAATACTGATTCAAAAGCATTTCTTGGTGATAGCTGCTATCAACAGTGGCTGGACTTCCTCCTTGGTAAGCAGGCCAGGAGAGCCATCCTGATGGAAATGAGAGCCTGGAAGCCCTCCTCTGAGCAGAGCCCTGTACAATAGAAAGGGCTGCAGAGAGAAGTGCTGGGAATAGTCAGCTCAGGAAAAGTGCCCAGGGCCAAGTATTTGCAGAATTGCTCTGAACTATCATATTGCTTAAGGTCTTTGTGGTTTTTGAGATAAGAAACAGAGGAAACTGAATGAAAGCAACTGCCCACCAAAAGAATGAGTGGTGTAAGAATATCACTGCTGTGCTCAACCTGCTCCCGCTTGAAGACCTGTACACTGGAGAAGGCTGTCCTGAGGCTGTTGGTAAACAGTTTCTGAGGTATTTGATTGACATTAAAGCTCATGCAGCACCTTAAATGCCAAATGCCTCCTCACCTGCACCTTGAAGGGCACATATTGATCCATGGCTATACATCTACAAGAATCCTTTGCAGAACAGAATGGTGGAGAAGAATTGGGGTGTAATTTTCTTTACTGTAAGTATTTTTAATCTCTCCTTAGCTTTGTGGCTTTTTCTTTTTCATTCTGTGTTTATTTTCTGTGATTTTTCACTTTATTTTCAGAGTTTGAAGAACTATTCCACTGGTAGCATGAGCTATACCAAACCCTGAGGCTGCACTTAGTATTGATTTATGAGGCAGATTTAGATAGGAGTGTCAGCCTAGAGACACCATTTTCCTCATCGGTATATGAGCACATTTCCTCAAATAAAGGTGGTAGGTGATTATTTATTTCGTCCCTTTCATTCCTTTTTTATTTGAGTAGACTACCTGCTGTCTTATTGCCTTTAAGCATTCAGAAACACACTCTCTAGAAAAGGAACAAGCATGATGCACTGTATTTTGAAACTGAAAGAGCCTGAAATCATAGTGTTGACCATAAACACATTTCTCAAAGTTCTGCCTCCCAAGAATTGACTAGAGCATAAAGGTGGGAATAGAATGTGTAACGAATGAAGAGACTTCTGTGATTTGTGAGGATATGTCTCCTTCTGTTTCTGGATAGAAGTAGGTAATTAACTATCCTGTAAATACATATACATTAAAAGTAGGATTTGCTTATGGCCACCAAAATAGGTACGATATGATAAAAAACATTTAAATACTTTATTTTATCTTAGCAGTAATCTTTTCTGTAGGTACATCATATTCCCTTTCTGACAAACATTTTCACATGATCACTCACAAATATTAAGGCTTTTAATAGTCACATTGTTCAATACTTCTATTGCCTAGCCAGCATTTACTGTGAGTCTATTAGTGTCCTGCTTTTAATTCCTAATGATACTAAAATTAAATTAGCTATGTCCAGATCTAGAAGACTGTTTATACAAGCAATCAGGGAAGTTAGCTGTTCACTGGCAGGGCAAGTGTCTGCAAATAGTCTCTGCAATAACATATTAGCCACTGCAAATGGAGGAATATGAATCAAGCATATAGATTTTGCACTTGTTTCCCTTATGCTTCCCCCTCTTCCTTGGGCATGTTTGCTAACACATTTGTAAGTCAGAAATGGCTCCAAATGTTGAGCGTTAGTTAGACATGGGAACTGGAGCATAAAATAACAACTACACTTTATCCTTCTTAATCAGGAGGAAATGTTCTAATGTTGGATTTAGATTTAATGTAAAACTAAATATTTGACTCGCTATATATTATGTCAGTAGATTAGCTGGTAATTATCACAGTTTTCAAAAGTAGGGCTTTAATGCCTCATTTGACATGATTTTGTCAGTTCCTGGCAGAAAGCTGATAAACCCTCCATTTATGCCATTACAGCTGCTTCTTCTAGCACTGTGCTGCTATGGAGAGGGGTCAGCTGTCATTTCCTTAAAACCTTTGGTTTTGGTCATTTTATAACAGGTTGATCTTTAAAGTTCATTTGGCTGTATTACAGTAGATAAGGTCCAGGCTATAAATCAGGTTTTGATGGTAAAAATTACCTTAAATTGATGAAGTGTCCAAAAGTTATCTAAATACAACACTTTGTCCAGGTAGCTGTGCTGGAGTTAAAACTACCACTGGACTCCCCTATTTCCAGTTCCTTCTTATAGGAAACCTTTTAGTCCTTGTTTGTTTGTTTATGAACAGAGAGCAAGAAAAACGTTTTCCACACAAAATTGCAAAGCTGAAGTGGGCCAGATCATATGGCCTCTGCTGATCAGATAACGTGATTCCATAGGATCCTCTGGCTTTAAACCTTCTTTATTACCTGGGTGCAGTTATGGGAATGGGCAACACGTTACCCTGCACCCCAGCTCTTACAGACAACAGGGATACGCCAGCGCCAAGTACGCAGAAGATCTGCATCAGGAATGTCATTAGTCCCACTGAATTCTGTTGTAGTCCTTGCCATTTCCACTGGGAAGAGTTGATATCCTCACGGGCCCACCTATAAATGTGTTTGAGACGACAAATGCCACCTACATTGGCTGACACGATGGAAGCTCAGGTACAAAATGGCTCCAGCCGTGGCTTCCTGCATGACTCGCTGAAGCTCTGCTGGATGATCAGTGAGTTAGCTGCACAACATACTCCATTTTCGGTGTGGTAACTCCATTAAAAATACAAAATATGCATCTGTTTAGGAAATCTGGTGTGTTTTTACAATTATTAAATGAAATTAATTGCAGAATTTCATGTTAAACCTAAATGTTGCCCTGTCTCCAGAAGTGGAAGGACAATCAAGGCTCTGACTTGGAAAGAGCAAGACTCACCCTGCCCTTTCTCTTTCTGTGCCGTTGAAGCCAACGTCAGCATTCGCATGAGTAGAAAGAGCGTTTGCCTTCAGCGGCTGGCTTTTGGTAGGGCAAGTGTGTGCAGAACCATCTCTTCAGTGGGCTGGCAACAGAGCTTTTTGTTTTACAGGTGTGAATGGATTTTTCCTCTACCAGAACAGAAGGAAAAAATGTTGCAGCAGTGACAGTTTGTTCTGTGCAGGCATCCAAAACCTGAAGGCACAATTTAAGAATTCATTCCTTAAAAATCTCTGCTCCTGGCCAGTCCTGTCCTTGGCGACCGTGTTCAGCTCTCACCAGCCCGAGCCTTTGCTGCATCAAGTGGCGATTTCAGCCACAGGCCTTTCATTTGTCCCTCTGATTTGGGAAGAGCAGAAGAAGGGCAAACAAGACAACTTCCCCAGTAAGGTGGGAGGAAAGTCACTCACATTTGTGCCCCATCGCAGTCCACCCACTCCTTCCTGCCCTGGGCCCGCTCTTCCGCCCTTTGCACGGTCCCCGGGGGCACAGAGCCTCTGCCTCAGCTGGGCGCAGTGGCAGCAAAAGGGAGAGCAGAGCGCCCTTGTCCCTGCAGGGCCTGTGCAGAGGGGAGAAGGTGCTTGGGGACGAGGGAAGCGGTCCTGCAGTCCTTCTCTGACTGGCAAAAGGAGTCATCTGTGTACCTAAACACGATAAAAAGACAGCTTGTGAGGTACGTGCTGGGCTAGTCCAGGGAGCTGCCTTGTTGCTGTGCCCCGTCTAACAATTGGAGCTACCAATTCTCTAACACAAGTCAAGTTTCCAGGTCGTTTGGAGACAAAATTGGCTGCGTGGTGGGTTGAGGTTCGCACTCGTGTTATCGTAGAGATTAACATTCTCATGGGAACGTGCAGAGGTGGCATCAGGTGGACCACTGTAACTGCACGTTTCGTTTGCTGACCTGGCATGAAGGCAGCAGTGCCAGTCAGCAGAGGCCTCCAAGCTCGTGGGATCAGCACTTTATTCACATGAAAGGCCTGACACTTTTGATTCAGTACTTCTGTCTTTCCAGGATGACGACACCAAAGCAAAGGTCCCTGTGATCTCACTGTCTCAGCAGCTTTCACTTGTGAGGTTGGTACACAGCAGGTTGCCCCTCTGGCATCTATTTACTCAGTGGAAAGGGAGCAAAGAGGCACAGACTTGCCCAGTGTTGCACAACAGAAGTGTCGCCAACTCTCCACAGTGCACTGCTTGTTGCACCAGGTTTTATGGTTTATTTTCAGTCTCAGTTATTACTGTCGTGTGATAATCTGAACTTCCATTAAAAAAAAGTTCAAAGATCTGTTATCAAATTAAAATTAGAAAATGCACAGCCAAAAATGCAAAGACTGAAAGAATGCAAATAAGAACCTATGTGATGAACCTAAGAAGAAACATCTCAAATTTCTGACTTTGCTGGAGTAGGGCAACTCATAGTTTTAATGTGGATGGTGAAGGCTGTGCTTTGAAGTCCTTCAACTTGCTGAAGATGCTCCTGTTTACATGCATGGTTCTCAAGGTTGCTGTAGCCACAGCTACGTCCCACAGCATGGGACAATAGTGTTGGTGGAGGCACCCCAAAAACACATAAACCAGGGGCAAGAAGAATTCTCTTAACTCATCAGGTTTACTATTCTGTTCTCACAGACCTCATGGTCTCCTTATATAGATCACTGAAGGGGGTATAAGGCACACACCTTGTTTTCACCTTCATCCTCTTTCATTTCCCACACAACTCCTGCTGCTGCTGGCACTCTTCTTACTGGTTGACATGTCAGCATGTGTGCTGGCCAGTGTATGTTTTGACTAACTGCTGTTTAGGTGGGGTAAGTGCAACACCAAACCCCAAACCTCTATGTACTCACCTAATAGAGCAAACCAGAAGGTTAAATGCCCAACCAGGATGAGACTTTCAGTAGTATTTGGCACTGACCTAACAACATCCACTATTAAATAAACTCACAATAAAATCCTTCCCTGACTCGGTGGTGGACACAGCCATTCTTGCCTGCTCCTGGAGATGTGACTGTCAGTGATGTCTCATCCCTGTTAAAGCTCAGTCTTTGAGTCAAAAAAATCAAAAGAAGAGACATACTTAGATTAAGATTTAGACTGAATTTATAAACGTAGATAGAGGCTGTAATCTTAGACATATTCAGAAAGAGTGAAGAAGCAGTCAGCAGTCTGTTTTACAGATTTCAATTAAAAATGGTCTGTTAAAAACAGACAATTTATTCAAATAGAAACTCTGTCTAACACAGAAGAATCATTTTTACTTTGCTTTTCTAACTAAACACTGAGAAATTCTGCTTCCCACATGACTTGATCTTGTGCATGCTTACTGCTTACCCAGGGGCAGCTGGAAGGACTGGGGAACACACGATTATACCCTTGTCATTTTAGGCTGAAATAAATGAAATAAAACACCTGCTTTAGTTACACAGTGAGGTCTAGTGTGGTCTTCTGGTATGGCATAAAGCACTTCAAAACACTGTAGATTGAAATCTGTAGGTCAAATTTCTGCTGCATTTCATTTTTTTAATATCAGATGCTGCTAATTCAGACCTAGAGCTTGGGTGAATAACTACTGTGAGGTATGCAGAGTAATGGGAATTACAGTCTCTGTACTAGAATTATTTTTGTCTGATATAAGGTGCCAAAGACCTCTCTTACCCTAGTCAGACAGAGTGGAAATAATTGTGCCCAAAATAAGCTCAATTTTTCAGCACTGCATATATATATTAAAATCCTGGGAGAACAATGAGTGTGTTTTCTTTCCGTTTAGTGTCAGACTCAATTAATCCTGTTTAAATGCATTAATTGGATAACTATGTGGAACACTGTCTTTGAAGGGGGAAATGCTGTGGCTTTTAACCCGTTATGTGGCATCCAAACTGCCAATTCTTTGTTGATTTAAAATCAGAGAGGCACCATGACAGCAATAATGCATGCGAGACAACAACTATATACCCCAGAAAATAAAATCACTAAATGTACAGTGCAGATTCAGTGAGCATCTGGTAATCTCTTCCTGTTCCAGCAGAGCAAAAGGAAAAGCTAAACTTAATAAAGTTACAAACCCCATGATTTCTAAGAAATCATGATCTGAATTCTGCCTCAGGAAATGACAAGTCTACTACTCACCTACCCTGAACAAAAGAAACACCTGATGTCCCTTTGCTCTTAATTTACTTCCTCTGGCCAAAGGTTCATAGAGTCTTCCTTCTGGAGATGTGGGAGGAGAAGAAGTCATGTTCTTTTTGTCCTTTAGAATTTCTACTGAAATAAGCAGGTAAGCATATTCAGTTGTGAGGGATTATTACAATTTGCTGAGGTATGTGTTTTGTTCTTACTCTTCCTTACTTATCTAGCACAATATGTAGCTGTTGGAGGATCCTTGCTTACCCGGGCTTTTGGTTTGAGCTAATACGGCTGGGTTTGTGTTGCAGAGCTAGTACTGCCTTACAAGAGAATGAAGTCTAACCACTTGGGGAAACTGAACCGTAATTTTTATCATATAGTGATGACAGATATACTCCTCAGAAACTTCTCCTCTTTTTATGCTTGTGTCATACAAAATCCTGTAGGCTCTGTGTAATGAGGTGTTCAGGAAAATGAAAGCTCTGTGTCAATCTTGTGGCTAACTGTGTTTCAGTGGATGACACTATGGCTCCTTCCAAAAAATCTGTTCAGGGTTATGAAATGAAAATGGCAAAGTTCTGTCCCCTGCTCATCATAAGGTTGGGTTATTTGGTAAAATAATTCAACATAAAAATTACAGTGAGTAATATTTCCTGTTATGATACAACTGGCCTAAGACAAACGGAGCTAACACTTACCTGTTTGTTCATTTTATCTGGGGAAAAAAGACCCAACCTGATTTTGCTGCTTTTCCCTCTTCAAAGAGAGCATAAATACACCTTGGTGGTGATCCTTTACGATCACGTAAAAGTGGCTTTAATTGTGTAAAACCATATATCCTTTAGGTAACAAGAACAAAAGCTCCTATACGTGCTAAATATTGTTTAATTCAGGAAGTTATTCTTATGTGTATGTTTCCACAACCATTATCAGTAGAATTGAAGGGTGGCAACAACATCCACAAGTTGTCTGATTTCCTTCCCATGCTATCAAAGATTGAAACAACAAAGCTGAAAATGCTGAGGGAAATGCCTGTAGCTCTGACATAAATTGCTTTCCAGAAAAGATTCAAGGAAGTTGCCTTTAATATATTGTTTATGGTATGGAGGAGGCACCTCTGCCTAAGAGTTTTGTTGGTTGGATCTTTTAAACCTTCCCCAAGTCTGGCTTCAGGATGTTCCTCAGTGGGTTGTGTTCTGCTTTTTGTGAGCAAGTGGTAGTGGAAGCACAAAGGTCTTCCATTGTTTCTAGACTGTTTATTCTGACTTTGTGCTAATGCATCTCAAATCAAGCTGTAGCAAACATCTGTAAAAAACACAGTTCAACCCACTCCAGAAAGTTCAGAGGATAAAATCACGTGGGAAATTATTACACCGGTAGTGTTTACGTTTATTTTATGAGGTTTCATATTGAATACAAATTTGTTTTTATTATTGTGACTTCTCTCACTATATTTACTAGTGGCTGTGGCTGTGTCTGTAGTGGGAAGCTTAAAGAAAGAGGGCTCCTGCTAAACCATACAGCACTGCTAAGATGTTGGAGCCTACGTTCCTAGCTCCTGTTCCTGTCTGGAAAATACCCTTCTAATGAACATCACTTCCAATGGAAATCTGTGCCCTGTGAATGGTTTTAACATTGCTCAGTTCCCTTTTATGGCCTTATTTTGTCTAAATGTCACAGGTCAGTTTCATGTATGTCCTGGGATAGGAACTGGGAGGAAGCACTTGGCATGGCAGCTGATTGGGAAAGGCTGTCTAGCATTAAAATCAGACATCCAGATGCTTCCTTGATTAGGATCTTCAGACTGATGTTCCCTTGGAGTCTGGGAAGTGGTAAAGAACAGAACCAATGTCTATCCAGGACACAGGTTACTTTTCTCCTTCAAAACGCGTCTGTCCCTTCCTCATCACTGCTTCCCCTGCCAAGGGCTTCTGCCTAGGCAGAAGAGGAAGGATCACAGAGATGTTTTTCCAACTCAAGCCACAGACACCCTAAAACCAGGCTTCATCAGAGACCGTGGGTCTGTTCCATGGCAGCAGCCTCCTCCTCTGTAGCTGGTGTTGCTGTTGTTTTGCTCTGTTATCCTCACAGCCAAGACACCCAATTCTGCTGAGTCTTGTGACTTCCTGGCTCAACAAAAGAACTCCTTCTATTAGTGGTTAGAAATTCTTTTAGGGAGGAAACAAAGAAAAAAGAGTAAAGTAAGCCTTCGTGTATCATCAGCTCCAAAACTGGTGAGACCAGGTGTCTGAGATCTGTTGAGCCAAGCAATAATGGCCACACTGGGGAAGGCCTGCCCACTCATAGGCAGAGCTAGGGAAATTAAGTCTGCTACTAGTGTCAGGGAAAGGATCAGGTTTGCACTCATTTATTTAGATGCCTTAGTTCTGCCCAAGTCTGTCTTGCACATGGTATTCTTTAAAAATGAATGATAGGCATTGCTCAAAGTCTGGAGGAATGAAACCTGGCTGGTTTGGAGCTTGCCAAAGGGAGAGTTTGTTTTAAACAACTGGATTATCAGCTGGAAGTTTCTGAGAGGTGAAAACAGAATTTAATATGCACTAGGTTAAGGCTATTTCTCCAACAAGGAAAAAATTTACGAACTTGATAGGTTTATATTTAAATAAGACATGTGAAAAATCAATCACACAAAAAACACATAAAATCTTACTTGCTGGACCCAATCACTTTGTGCTCATCAGCTCTTAATACCTCTCTGCCCTTCAAAAACACCTGTTAACTGCAGTCTTCATGTGTTCAAGGTCAGAGGCATCTTGTCCACTACTTGTAGTGCAGGCTATAAAACCAGAAGATAATGCTTAACAGCCAACTAGCAACTGCCTTTTGAGCAGGTGAGAGCTGAATATCCATTACCCTGCAATGGGTGCCACTGTTTGTGCCAATCAAAGTGGTATAAAAGCAAGTCAGATGTGCAGGGTCAGGAACTATGCTAAATTGGGTGTTAATCTGATTTTTCACTCCTCTATACAGTGAGGCAAAGAACTGGATTATCCGTAAATCCCAAAGGAACTGGAATATACAGTTTTGCATAACTTTGTACATGTTCTGGCACAAAGATTCTTCTATCCTTATGCAATGTGTGTTTTTAACATGGAATAAAATACCTCCTCCTCCTTCAATAGTATTAGAGTTGTGGGTTTGGTTTTATTTTTTCCAGGAGGGAGTGGTATAACTTAACAACAGGCACAGGAGGCTATGCACACTCTCCTTGATTTGCTAGGAATGACAAAACTGTGGATCCCTCCTGTATCTTGTGACTGCAAGATCCAGTGCAGGGTGCAGAGACCCATCATGGGCAGAGTGCTGTCCAATCCAGTCACCACCCTGCACAACCTGCTGGTAAAATCTGTTGCTATTTTATTCACGTCTAAACCCTACCTTGAGTTGTTCCTGGGATGCTTGCCATTTTTTTGCTTCTCAGCAGCGTGCACAGCCCTGGTGGTGCTGGTCCTGTGTGTTCTGCTGTTCCCTGCCTGTGCAGCCACACAAGCCCTGGCATGGCTACACAGCTGCTCATTTGCCTAATTCATTAGCAAATACCTAATGGACATTTCTCAATGTTCTGCATGTTGGTCACAATTGATTTATTAATGAAGGGCAGTGGTTGGAATCAATGATCAGTGAGTTTTACTTTTTGTGTCTTCCACTAACCTGCTTTTCCGTTTAGGTAAATGATCCAGAGCACTGGAACAGGCTGCCCAGGGAGGTTGTGGAGTCTCCTTCACTGGAGATGTTCAAAACTCACCTGGATGTGTTCCTGTGTGACTTGGTCTGGGTGATCCTGCTGTGTCAGGGAGATTGGACTAGATGAGCTTTCCAGGTCCCTTCTAATCCCTAATGATTCCATGATTCTGTGATCCAAGATCTGTCTACACCCTTGTTGCTGTAAAACAACCTTGTAAACCTACTTGTAACCTTTGCTGAGCTCTTCAGCATCCTCATGCTTCATGGAGGCAGCATAGAAGTATATGGCCAACATACTATTTTAAAACAACCTAGATTTAAAACATTGCTAAAACTCTCCTGTTAGCCGCATGGTAGCTCAAAGCCCTCTCCTGGTGATTCTACCATCACCTGAATAAATTGTAGTCTGAATGGTTTTCCTTCCCTCTCTCTCTTCCCTTTCTTCTCTCCCCAGTCAGTGTTCCCAAGTGCTTTGTGAAAACGCAGGCTATTGAAAACTAATCACTTTATTAATATTTTTATATGTTAATTTTCAGCAGAGATTCCTTGACCTAACTGGCCACATACTTCCATGACTGCTTGCGCTCACAGCAGAGACATGGTAAGGACACACCTGAGTATGGGTAGGGCTGCCTCTTGCAGTCACAGCATGCACTAGACTAGCTTAAATTTATCAGGAAACTCAAGCTTCAGCAAAGCTTCTCCAGGTGATGGTAGGTAACCTCAGCAACCCCTTTGAGGCACATAACGTCACAATATCTCAGTGAACCAGGCATCTTAACCCTTAGCACAGAGAAGTGTTTAGGGTTAGCTGAAATTCAGTGACCCACCATGTTCAGGAAACAACGATTTACACATCATGTAGTCAGCCTTTTCCTGGCTATCTGGATAGAGGTAATAGAAGGGAAGTATATCTAGCTTGTGCTCTGACACAGCTTGTGCTCCTGGGGAGGAGTAAGCTTGGTATCTCAGCCCTGTGCTCTGCATAAGCTCATTAAAAGCTAGCACTCGGATGAGGTCTTCTGTAATCCCTAGTTGAACTGGAAGATAACTGGGATATAGAAGTTTGAAAGCTGTAGAGCTAAGGAACTTTTCTGGGATAGTGACAGACTTCACTTAACACCTCTTAGACTTTGTAAAGTAAGCTAAACAGACTATCAAGAATGTTTCACATAGTTTTCTCTAGTGTTGAGGATCCTACTCCCAAGATAACAGCGTAATGAGGGGTGATCCCGTTAATGTCTATAAATATGTGAAAAGTGGGTGTCAGGAGGATGGAGCCAGGCTCTTCTCAGTGTCATCTAGTGATTTTACAAGGGGCAGTGGGTGTAAGCTGGAACATAGCAGGTTCCACACAAATATGAGAAGGAACTTGTTCACAGTGAGGGTGACAGAGCACTGGAATAGGCTGCCCAGGGGGTCGTGGAGTCTCCTTCACTGGAGATGTTTAAGACCCATCTGGATGTGTTCCTGTGTGACTTGGTCTAGGCGATCCTGCTGTGGCAGGGGGATTGGACTAGATGATCTTTCGAGATCCCTTCCAATCCCTAACATTCTGTGATTCTGTGAATGTAAGCTAAATGCTTGAGTCAGCATTCTTGGCTGCTAAAGGGAAAATCTAGTAACAGGCCCTGTTACAAAAAATGGTCTTTCTATCATAAGAAATGGGAAAAGTATTAAATTCATTGTTTAATTACTGAAGTATCTTCTGCTTTCAGATTTGGGGTCTGTTCAACAGCTGCCTTTTTCCATAGTTCAGTGTGTCCATTAGCGTGTGCAAGGAGCAGCTAAAGACATTCTATTACACTGTTGAGGGACAAATCTTCTGTGACGAGACTAATGCGGTACTTGACCAAGAATGTACCTACTTCAGGCTCTCTTCAGGTTTCAAAAAAAAGATGTAAAAATTACTAGAAGATGACTCATAGCAACACTTGGTAACTTTTTTACTGAAGTCTAAAGAAATTACACTTGACTGGTGAATGTACAGAGAATATCCATATTTTTCAAGCAGCTATTAAAACCAAACCCTGATACCGCTTCTGGCTTTACCAGAATCAAATGTGCAGTAACATTACCAGGGTCAACGTTTAGAAAACGTAGACAAATGCATCAGTTTTGGAGTATGCATGTCCACCGTGCTGAATAGTTCTGTAAACCTGCTGGAGTTATGTGGTCCCAGATGGTTAGCTTAGTTTAAGAAAAACATTCAAAAATTGTCCTTTAACTTTGTAGTTACTAGGAGTTCCTGCCGTTTTTCCTGAAGGGAATCTTATTCAAAATTACTGTTATGATATTTTGCCCTCTCTTCTGTACATATCTGGTGAGAAGAAAGTACACCTAACTCAAAGGTCATGATACAATGACCTCTGGGAAAATGTAAGATGCTCTTGTTTCTTTGGTGTGATGTAACTCAGTCAGGTTTTAATCCTGAATGAAGGTACTGCAGAGCCAGGTTGTATCACATCTGTTCCCATTATTCTTTTACTTTCTTGATGGTTTGCTTTCTTGATTATGAACGAGAGCAACTTCCCTGGGAGCTTCAGACAGAAAGTTATCTAATTAGAAAAATACATTGAATCCTGTTGATGGCTGGTTTTTGCACGGGTGAAAATGTGTGAAGAGCTGAATCTCTAGAGCAGCTGGTGGTTCATTTAAAAAAAGAAAACTAACAGACCCAACCTGAATACAAGGCATGGGTTTTCTGACCCTTTTCCTGACACTTGTTTTAAAAGCAGCTTATTCAGCTGTAAAGATTTGGGGCTGCTCTTTATAACTGGACTCTTTGCATGACCACTATCTGACTACAGTCTGAAAAAAAAGAAGTTTGTTTTAGCTGAGTAACAAAGAGACTGATTTATAAGGCACATGGTACTTTCTGATTTCATTGCACTGAAGTTTTGAGGTAACTAGTTCTTCCAGGGAAAGACGCTGTGATTTCTGATGTTGTTATTTCAGTCTTGTGCAGTCGTACATCTCAAGCAGAATTTCCCATAGGTGGAAATCAGTGCATTTCACGATACTGGCTTACGAAGCGTTTATTTGACTTGGAAGTGGTGGAGACTGTAACCTGTTCTGCAGTGCTAAATAGAAAGAATCAACATGGAAACCAGTTAATGAATATGAGTTTTTCCCATCCGAGACTTTCCGGCATACGTACATGCACACATGCCTACAAGTGTATGTATGTACTTACACTGAAAACCCTTTAAAATGTTTTGTACCCGCTACTTTTCACACTGTGGTAGGATCTGAGCACCTGTGCCAAAATCCTTGTTGCATTGTACTAGAACAGCAAGTGAATGCTCTTTTTTTTAAAAAAAAACCCCACCAGTATGTGTTCTGTAGCAGACAGCATTTATCCTGCACTTCCAGGGACGCTGAAATACACAAATAACTTTAGTAGGATTGATCCTGCTATTCTATGATTCACTATCAGATTATATTTGAAAGACCTACCTGCATAACTATAACTGCTGACCAACACCTGCTGGGGTGAGAGAAAAGCATTTTGAAGAGTCCTCCCAAAAGAGCCCTTCTGCTGCCCTTGCACCCGGAGTCTTTCTCTGTGATCTCCTCTCATCCCCATCTTTTTGTCCTTTCACTTCCAGATTCACTCAGCACGTCCTGCTCAGTCCTTGCCTCCTCGCAGATGGGCAGCACCAGCAGGACTTGGGTCTGACTGCCCTCTGCTTAGCTTCTGCTTTGGTTTGTGGTGCTGACTTGCTGAAGACTGAAGGGAGAGATGTAGGAGTAGTACTAGAGTACAAGCACTTCCAGGTAGATCTTAAAGTTTGCAGCTGTATTCCTGAATTCTTATTTTGACTGTTGTCTGTAGATATTGAGGAAAAAGTCCTTTCATGACAAAGGCAGGAAGCTTTTAACATGAAATCGGTCAAACTTGTCACAATTCAAAGCAAATCTGAGGCCTGGATAGAAACACAATATAAACATTCCCAGGAGAGCTGCTTGAGTCTGGCATGGTGAGCCACTAAAAATCAAATCGCTGCTTGGGGTTTCTTTTGTTATTTTTACAATATTTATGTGATATTTCATTTAAGAATCAATTGCTGACGCACAAGACTTCTCTGTCCATTGAGTCACGTCAGATGACAAGACTCTGTAGTCACAATTATCTGCTTGGCAGACTTGTTTCTGCAATTGAAAAGTCAATAATTCATTCATAGCCAAGATAAAGAGCTCAAGCCCATTACAAGATTACCACCATGGTGAAGACTTTAAGTTGTACTCAGACTAAAAGAGGAGGAGACTCTTACTAAATGCCAAGCACTCATACTAAGAGAAGAGTGTTTGCTACTTGTAGTTTGATCCTATTTTTTTTCTAAGATGCCTATCGTGAACAAGCAGCTCTTGAGTTCATGAAGAAAAGTAATTTCATTGCCATTGAACAAAATCTTACACCTGAAGAAAATACAAATTGCTCTCTGATAGCATTAATTTATCTGCAAGAGAAATCCCTCTAGGGAAGGAAATGTAAAGGGGCTCAGAACAAAATTCTCAAGTGTATCAGAATAAAGGAAAGCAGTAAATTTTGAGCTAGATGAAAAGGGAGTGAGTTTCCATACCTACAATGTAGTGAGGAAAAAATGAAAACGGGACAAAACTGCCCAGAATTGCCCAGCATTGGTGTATTTTTTAATTTACTTTGAAACATTTTTGCTACTACCATGGTAGTTACTGTCTCTTAAACCATAATAAGCCTGTAGTGCTCCACAGTATTTGGTTCTTCGCCTGAGTGCGTGGCTGAGGCTATCAAAAAATAATCATTGTTAGTTCCTGCTGTGGTAAATCTATCCAGTGTGTGAAGTACCACAGTTTTAGACCTAGTGTTTTCTGCATCCTGTTACTCTGACTGCTGTCTGATTCTGGGCAGTTGCCATTTACAATGTCTTCAGAGTCAAATCTGATTCTCCTTTTTCCTGTCTGACACGCAGATCACTGGGGTGCCTGCTCCCCTCTTGGTGTGGCTGTGCTCTAACCCAGCCTTCTGAAATTATTTACTTGAAAAGACTGCCAAAAAGGGGTTTTGAGTTTATTTTTAATAAAGTGTTGTTTCGCAGACAGAGCGTGGCATAGCTCTGGCTTAGGCTGCCTGGACTCAGCACTGTTGTGCTGAAGGCATCTTCAACACTGCTCAGACCAGAGCTTCGTGCATGGCTCAGAGTACGGTTTAGGTCTGACCAGCAATGTGTGGGGTCCAGAAGGGACCAGAAGAAGTGCTGCTGTCGTGGCTCTTTATATGTCAAGAAGCGGTACAGCACAAATCTCTGGGAATGTCACCACAAAGGTGGCACCTTAATCTAATCGATCATTGTCTTTCCCTTATTGCTTCACAATCTTGTAACAGAAGATTAAAATCTCTTCAGCAATGTGTAGAATTTGATTGCTTTTTAATATATGCAGTCGATTCTCTCCTGACTTGTTACACAGTCTGAGCGTCTCAAAATATTGATATAAATAAACTGTAAAAAGAAGTTCACAGAAGAGGCATAAGTTAGCAATGACTCTCTATTTCAGAGCAGGTGGTAATGTGCTGAGTCTGGAGCCCTTCTGGTGTCTCAGAGTGAGGACTTGTGCTGAGGCTGGCTCTAGGGCATCTCAGGGCAGATGTCTGCGTAGTAGATGAACTGTTGCATCTATGGAATCCCTTCCAGACTTCAGTGTTTTCTTCCCTGTGCTTCTGACGATGAGTCTATCTGTTTTCCTTGCCCCCTGCCCCTTAACATCCAGTGAACAGTTTCTTATGAATTCTTGAAATTTTCAATTAGAAATTGCATGTGCTTTGGACCTTTAACTTCCATGGATTTTTACGTCATATTCTATTGAGTTTGTTATGAAGAAATGCCTCCACACTTCAAATATTTTTTAACATGCACCCAAAATTGAGGGGTTTTTAAGTACTTGCATTTAAAACTCATTTCACCCATGACTTCCAGTGTAAGAAAAACTTGCCTACTCAAATGCTCACAAAGTGAGCTTGAAATAATTATAAATATATTAAATTTCTTGGAGTTTGAGGTAACATTGATGTAAAATAGAGAGGAAATTCCATGGGAAGGAATTAATCATGTTTCCTATAGGATTTTTCTCTTATTGGAGACAATCTAGCCTTATTCTTTAAACAATCCCTCCTTATTCCTCCATTTGACTAAACTTTTGTTTTAGCTTTCTTTACTTCTATATTCAAGAAAGTCCTAAAAATATTAGCTAAATAATAGAGAGGTTTCTGAGTTGCTGGGCTCCAGCTGCAGCACAGGGGCCTTTGGGAGAGCACAGATCTATCTGCAGCTAAGCATTAAGCAGAACCATTTCACAAATGTGTGAGTAGAACTGCTCTACAGTGCAGTGAAACTTAGTCACTTGTGCTTCAGCTTTTGCAATAGCCACGTGAAAAAGAAAGGGTTATTTATTAAGAGCAGAACAGTTCCCTTTTAGTTCTGTAGCAATCATGTCTCTTTTTTTCCAGTCCATGGAAAGTGTTATCTCAGGCAGCTTTGTGCAGGAAGTTCTGTTTATCACTTCCTCACAGTTGCAGTTTGTCTAGGACTTAAATATATGATATCAGATTGCATCAAAATGTGGGCCTTTGTGTGCTTAACTCATCAAAGGAGCGGACCCTCAGGACTTGATATCACTTCACTGCATATGCAGTCATGTAGCAAAACAAAGTCTATCTAAAAAGGACAGGACTATTTCTGTTGGTAGTGTAGCAAAGCTAGCAAAATTGGTGTAGTTTCAGGTATCTGCACTGTTTCACTTCTTGTTTTAAAGTTTATTGCCTTTTTTTTAAAGTGACATTGTTTCCCTGTTCTCACTATGTAAGCTGTGACCAAAACCAAAATATTACTTGTACAATCAAATAAAAAACCAAAACCAAAACCCCAAAGCTGGAATTTGTTTGGTGTACACTGCTGAGGTGGCTGCTTATGTTACAGGAGCACCACGGTTCTGAATCTGTGGTGTTGGCTGGCTCTTGTTCCAGCAAATCTGAAATGGTTGATGGTTATCTAGGCAACTGTCTGTCAAATAAGCTTAATGCGATGTAACAAATAACAGCAGCTACTGTGGGAAGTTGGCTACAGCTCACGAACCTCCTCTCCCACCTTTGCGGTTGTGTTTCTATTTTCTGTACCCATGATAAAGGAGTTCCCTCTGCACTATAGCCGGCTGTATGGCCAGATGTTAGTCTTTCTGGGCAGCCACAGGAAGCCTATTCAAACCATGCAGCAATACTTCTGCTCTAAGCAGCAGCTCCTCTGCACTGACTCTGGTTTTTAATACCACCCTCTCCCACGCCCCTTGCAGTATCTTACTTAACTGTATTGGCCTTTTTACTCAACATGAGTTGGTTTTGTGCTTGGCTGATAAGTGTCTGGCTGTTGCAGAGCCTGATACCCACTTGTCAGTTCAGGAAGCTGCAGATCTTGGTCCATTTCTGCTCCTTCCCACATGCTTCTGGTGCATGTTTCAACCATGTGATAGATGCAAAACAGAGAGTATGAAGTTAAGCCAGTATCCACTCTCAGATTCATGATGTAACACACTCTGTTTAAGAAATCTGCTAGTACTATACAAAGTGGGGGGAGGAGTTTAAATTACTCAGCAGTAAAAAACCAGAGTAAAAGTCCATTTTCTCACTTGTATTAAAAAAAAAAAATCCCTGTTGTTAATGGAACATGGGAAGAAATGGGTTGTTCAGGGGTTGTTCTTGTCTTTTCCCCCCCCCCCCTCCTTATTTCTTATTATCTGCTGTAATCATGACAAACATGATCAAGAGATTGCTCCAAATGTCATCAAGCAACTGCTGGAGAGATAGTCAGCAAAAAGATGTGAGCAGAGCCATCTCACTGAAGGAAGGAACCTAGAGAGCAAACTGTAGGCATGGCATGAGCTTCTGGCAAACTCCTTCCTGTCAGTCATTGGACCGAGCTGAGAAATAAACCAGTTTTCTAATCCCACTGTTTTCCAATCTGCCTTTCTGTGCCAAGGAAACCCTGGGAGGCACTTTATTGTGTCTTCCTGCCTCCACTTGCTGCCTCCCACCACTTTTTCCACAGGCCAAGTGATGCGTAGGTCCCAGCAATCACTCTTCGGAGCTAGGGAAAAGGTGTAGGATATGCTACTCTGTGCTGTAATTTTGAGCATTGTCAGTCTTTTGTGGGGAACAAACTCACACTATGGGCCAGAAAACAGGAAAGCACTTAGAACCAAAGACTTTATTTTTTTTAATTAAAAAAAGCTGAACTTTCATCCCCTCCTCTTTTTGTTTGACTGTACAGCAAAAGTGAAAGTCAGGATCTCACTTCAAAAACCGTCCAAAACATTTTGACTTTGAAAATAGCAGCATTTTGTAAGGAAAAAAAAACATGTGCTGTTGTCTTGTAAAGAGTACGGTTGTTGTTCACTGTGGGGGAGAAAGCTCTCTGCTTTTGTTGGTCAATATGGATAATACTGCTGGGAATCAAGTTTGACAGAACTTTGCACAGACACATTTGCACAGTGGAAACTGGAAGTTCCGTGTGGTTTTGCCTTGTGGAACCTCACACCACCCTAACACTGCACTCTACAACAGCTGCCTCTTTTATTTATTTTGTTTTTTAGGAGGAGGGTGACAACGAGATGTTGGCAGTTATTGCCTTGATAATGTTGATCTTGATGGTTGTACTTGCAGAAGTTGCTGTCATCCATATCAATTGATGTACTTTCTTTATTAATAAAGTGTTAAATGTTCAAGTAGGTGATGGTACTGTACGTGTGAATGAGGATGTCTAGAGGGTCCACTTGTCCTGACAGTTGATGTCTTGTGGGCTCTAGTGGGTGTGAAAGGTCTAATCAACTAAATGACTAGATTCCGTTTTCCAGTTAAGGTGATGTTGTAAATAGAATTCCTTCTGTTTTGTTTGGGGGAGGCGAGGATCATGGTGTTTTGTTTTGGACTTAACTTTTATTTGTCTTTGCTCCCCTGCTCAGAAAAGCATGCAAGAGAGTGTAAACTTTCAAGTTCTGCTTAAATCCAACCAAGGTCAACCAGGATGGAGAAGCACCAGCTTGGGGCTGCTACAGGACACCCAGGGATGCTGATGCATGGTAATTTAAATTTATCACTACACTAGCAAGACCATTCACACGGTTTCCAGAGACACCTCAGGCTTTAGGCTGTTGTCCTAATTGCTATTGTTCAGGCTGCTGGCTACTGTATTTACCACAAGCTGTTTTCATCTTGTTGGGAGCCTGGTGCTAAACTGAAAAACAACACCTATCTTAGCAACTTGTTGCCTTCTGGAAGCTAAAGCAATTAGAGTGTAGAATGCAAATGAGCTTCTATACAAAGCTCATAAATTTTTTGGCTGTGGTTCCCATGTATGGTACACCTGGTTTTAGAGAACCCTGTGCCTGGTTAGAAAGATACGTGTCCATGACGTAAAGCACAATACAGAGTCTTCCAGTAATTTTTTGTGTTTGTTTTACATAGCTGATTAACCAAAATACATGTGAATATGGTTTTTATGCCAGATCACGTCTGAATTTACCCTACAAGATGGACTGATAGTGGATCCACAACCTCACTTTGTGTCTGTTTGCATCAGTGACTGTCAGAGGTTTCCTTATCCCAAAGAAAGTTTAGCTGCTCAGAAGACCAGGTTTATACAACCATGGTGATACCAGTCTAGAAAAATATTGCAGGCAAGTGAGAGCAAAGGAGAGAGTCCTTTCTTCCTCTCAGTTCAAAAGAAACTACTGTCTTAATCTGTGAACAAATTTCTTTCACTTACTGTGGTTTGGTATTAGATTAGCCTTGCTATGGCAGTTATCTGCTGCTTGAAAGCACAGTCCACAGTGTTTTCTGTCCCTTTTTTTGCACCACGAGCAGTGGTTGCCTGACCTGGCAGTCAGCCAATTAGGAAAAAGCCAAACTAGAAGAAAACAAATTCTATTAAGAAAACAAATTTATTTTCCTGGCATTCGCATTTTTTTATCTACTTTGGGGAGAAGTAAAGAAATTTGCATCCTGGTCAAGAGATCCAACCTTTTGAGCAACAATGCCCCATAAGACTGTGTTCAGCAGTAAGTTACAATAGAACCACAAATGTCTGACTTTCTAAATGGCTTTATTGTCTTTTGTTTTTCTAAGTACAGTTGTTGACTTGCCTTAAAAAGCAAAATAAGATCATAACTCATGGATTTTTATGGACAGATTGATTTTAGGATTTTTTTTTTCAAAGGCAAATTTTTTACCTCCAACAAACTATAAGGAAGCAAAAAAAAGTTTGGTTATCCTTGTATTTATTTAATTTTTTACTGTTTTCCCCATTATTTTCATGGAACACATTCAGCCCCACTGGAAGTGCCAGAATTAAACCAGAAGCACCCATTTTGGCAAATCATGGGTCTTCTTGTGCTGAAGGTCCTAGGATCTGGGAAATCATAGAATCATAGAATCATTAGGGATTGGAAGGGACCTCGAAAGATCATCTAGTCCAATCCCCCTGCCACAGCAGGATCACCTAGACCAAGTCACACAGGAACACATCCAGACGGGTTTTAAACATCTCCAATGAAGGAGACTCCACAACCAACCTGGGCAGCCTGTTCCAGTGCTCTGTCACACTTACTGTGAAGAAGTTCCTTCTTATATTTATGTGGAACTTCCTATGTTCCAGCTTACACCTCCTGCCCCTTGTCCTATCACTAGATGAGGTTGAGCAGAGCCCAGCTCCATCCTCCTGACAACCACCCTTCACATATTTAAAGACATTAATGAGGTCACCCTTCAGTCTCCTCCAAACCCAGCTCTCTCAGCCTCTCCTCATAAGGGAGGTGCTCCACTTCCTTAATCATCCTCGTTGATCTGTGCTGGACTGTCTCCAGCAGCTCCACATCCCTCTTGAACTGAGGGGCCCAGAAGTGGACACAACACTCCAGATGTGTTCTCACCAGGGCAGAATAGAGGGGGAGAAGAACCTTTCTTGATCTGTTAATCACTCCCCTTCTGATCCACCCCAGGATGCTGTTGGCCCCCTTGGCCACAAGAACACACTGCTGGCTCATGGCCATTCTGCTGTCCACCAGGAACCCCAGATCCCTTTCTTCTACACTGCTGTCCAACAAGTCAGTCCCCAGCCTATACTGGTACCTGGGGTTGTTCTTGCCCAGATGCAGGACTCTACACTTACCCTTGTCCTTATTTGCAAGGAGGCCTTGGCTTTTCTAGTTCCATCCCTACATTCTCTCTGGATGTAATCTCTGGATTAAATTTTCTGCTTTGCCACTCATTTGCGGTTTAGCATTGAGTAAATTATTTCATAAGATTACTCTGTGCTTCAGATTGCCATCTGAGAAACAGCTGATAATCTGCTTGCCTCGAAGGAGGCACACTAAATTCATTCCTTGTTCTGTCAAGCTCCAAAGTCATTTGCAAGCACAGAGAGGCTCTTTTAGAACAACAGCCAAATGCTGCCATGTTTAAGTAAATATTTGGTTTGTAAATCATCATTTTATCTTGTTTTAACCTGCTGAAGAACAAGCTGTTGTGTTTGTTTCTAGCGACGTATATTATCCTAGTCCTAAGCTGCGTTGTTTGTCTGTTGTGACAGTGTCACTGCAGGCCAGCTAACCTGGAATGGGATGTGAGAGACAACTCATCTTCAGTGGGGCTTTTATGGGGGTTTATTGAAAATGTCCTGTTTTCAGAAAGGACGTTTTTTTTCTTTTAAGACTTAAAGCATAGCAAATTTCAAGCCATAAGCAGAGCCATACTTTTATGTAGCCATGTGATTTAGTGGCCAGCGTACAAATATAAGTCTGACTCTGTATTTAAGCAGGGAAGGAAAGATTTGATCTGAAGTTTAGAGGTCCAGGCTCTGTAGCATCTCTCATACTCAGTTTCTGATGGCCCACTCTGACTCTTTTGCACATACAGAACTGGATTGCCAGATACACAAAAGGATATAATTGTCATAAGACTTTAGAAAACTTATGCAAGCTGGTTTGGGGTATGACTGGATATGCTCTGTAGATATTGCTTTCTGAACACTTGCTTTGGATTAGCAAAGTAGTGGATGAGGCTCCAAGATTGGATTAAATACTGAATACAAACGAGTTCTAAGTTAGTTGCATGGTTTTAAAGAGTGACGGGAGTCTTTATCTGAACAAGTTCATGTCATTAAGTCCTTGCCTGGTGAACTGTGTATTTGATTAAGATAGGTTAGTTCTGTTTTAACAGACTGATGGAAAGAATGAGACCTACATTTGTGTGGTTGTAGAATTTGATTTATGAAAATGTGGGGGGTTCTGCTGTACAAGGCTTCCTGTGGCCAACACAGAAATGTTCTTCAATCTGTGTTTCAAAATCTTCCTCCAAAGCTGTTGTGAGGGACTGGGATGGGAGGATGGTTTGGATTTTGAAGGTTCTCATGTTGGAGTAGATCTCTCTATTTTCAGCCTGTGTGTTGTGAAACTGAGGACTCTGCTAAACACTCTCTTCTTCACAGCCTGTCTAGACCTATAGAGATTGAGAGCGTCTAGTAACCTCTTAGCACTTTAGCAACTGATGATTGAGTGTATGGACTAAGGCCTTAACTAATCACATTAATGCCACAGGGAGGGAAAACTCATGAACCTCAACTCTAGATTCTTGGCACTACTCAGTGACTGATTGACTCAAATTAATCAGTAAGCGTTCCGAGGAATAACTCATTGTGTCAGCTGTACCATGCCTTTAGCGGAAGGTAAATACAAGCACACCAGCCAGAATGATGTGATTGTCTTTTTGCTGTGCTTCATTATAGCAACTGTAGGAGTTTCTTTCTTCCAGATATGAGATACCAGCTGTGTCTTCTTCCACTGCTGTCCTCAAGTATGGCATCAAAATTATCTCCTGGGTTACCTGCAGAGAGACTTTATCAAAGTGGATTAGTTCTGGTCTAGTCTAAAAGATATACACTAGACTTCTTGACTCTTTGCTGAACTCCATGGCTTTCCAACCTGTACAGTTTAACATCTTAATTTTTAATGACAGGCGCTTTAATACCTTTGAAAACATGCATAAACTTTCATTTTCTGAGTTTGTTCTTCCCCATGCTGTGGTATGTAGGACAGGAATAATTATGAAAACTGCAAGTGCAGAAACAATGGTTTGATGTGAAATATGGGATCTGTCTGCATGTTTTTAGGATATCACTGATTCAGCCATCTTAAACTAGCTAGCACAACTTCTCATTTCCTAGGCAGTTGTAGAAGTAGGTGAAGAGTGTTTTTTGATACCAGTGACATTACTAATGCAATCTGAACTTTTTTTCTTGAAATTATTTTTGTATTTGCAAAATGCCCTGGCTGAATTTTAACAGTCACTCACTGGTTTTCAGGATTGTCACAACACTGATTTGTCAAGGAGCATCGGGGCAGTGGAGAAATATGTTGTTTCAGGTCTCTTAACTGAGCATTTTGGAATTTGACAAAGAACTTCTGTGCTGCCCTTCTAAGAAATTAAAGAACTCATGTTCACAAGAATTAAGCAAAATAGACCGGTGGCTACCAATGTGAATTCAAGTGGCTCAAAATCAAGTAAATTAAAATAAGGGAGAAGCAGATGAGTTCATTTTCCAAAAGAAGGGACAGATAACGAGCATCTTTTTTGCATTTGGTGCCCCAATAACACTGAACTTGCACTTTTGGGAACACCAGATGTGAGAAGGCATGCTTGTAAGGCAGTGAGAAGTCATTCAACAACTTCCTGGCAGTCACACAAAAACCGAAGGCATTAAGTCATTTTTCCTCATGACAGAAATCAGAAGTGACCCAAAATTTGTTGTTTCAGTATGAAAAGCAAGAACTTATCCTAATGTACAAAATGAGACGTCCTAGGAAGAGACCCAGCAGAAAGAGTGCTTTCTCTATTCAAGAGTCCTTCAACCTGGGAAAACCCACACGATTCCCAAATCCAACTCCAAGGCATGTCCTGCCCAGGCAGCAGTCACCTGTGGCTACCTTGGAGGTTTAGCTTCTGCAGAAAGAGAGGAGGGGGTTGTGCTTCACTGCTTCTTCACTTTCCTGTCCCTGCCTCACCAGTGTTTTTTGCATGACTGGACACTGCAATATGTGTAAGGGAGGAGAATGTGGTAACTTTCTGCTGGGACTCTGGGAAAGTTTTTGACTCAGTGCTGTTTAGGACCGGGGGTTCTGAGCGTGCAACCTCAGTGAATCTTTCCTGCCTCATCCTTTGGGAAACAACATCTGATTTTCTGACATTTTGAAAATTCATGCTTGTGAGAGATGGTGGTCACAGCACTATTGCAGGTGCAGCTGGGTCTCAGGGTGGGTGGTAGAGCCTGTGGTTATCTGCCTGGCTGCATTCTTATGGTGAACACTGGCATAGGGTTGCAATGATTGTTATGGTTTAGTCCCAGCTGGCACGTGTAGAAACCAGCTTTCCTCATTTCAACGCCTGGGCATTGCAGAAGCTATCACTTGGTTCCCAGCAGTCAAAAAGAATGAGGCCGTGCTGTTATACAGCAGGAGATTGGCTGGATGCGTGGATTGGAGCTGTGTTGTGCCTTTTGCCCACAATGCCACAGAAAAGGTCCCACCCCTGATTAGTTTCCTAGTGTAATCTGAGGTCATATAGAACTAGAAGTAACTGTACCCTAGCACTGAGAGTAGTTAAAGATACAAAAATATGGTTCCATAACTCATGGCTGAAATGAGCAAAGGTTAAAACAGAACCGCATGTGTGTTGGTCCCCAAATACATACCTGCCAAATGGAAAGTTTGGCTAGGAATGCCCAGGTATGGTGTGTCTGTTCTGTAAATGGTGCTGCAATGACCCCTGTGGCCAACGAAGGAGAATTGAAGTCCTCAGTAAAAAATGCTGATGCAACTGTCTCAAAGTCACTCTCAGTAAATTTGCAGATGACACCAAGTCAGGAGGCAGTGTCGATGTGCTGGAGGGTAGTAAGGCTGTACAGAGGGACCTTAACAGATTGTATCAATGGGCTGGGGATAATTGTATGGATTTCAGTAGCCAAGTGTTGCATCCTGCATTTTGGTCACAACAACTCCATGCAATGCTGCAGGCTTGGGGAAGTGTGGCTGGGAAGCAGCCTGGCAGAAAAGGATTCTGATTGGGGTTCTAACTGACAGGTGTCTGCATATGAGCCAGCAGAGTGCCCAGGTGGCCAAGAAGGACAACGGCATCCTGGCTTGTATTAGAAACTGTGTGTCCAGCAGGAGTAGGGAGGTGATTGTCCCTTTGTACTCAGCACTGGCAAGGCTGCACCTTGAGTACTGTGTCCAGTTTTGGGCACCTCCATACAAGGTGCTGGAGTGAGTGCAGAGGAGGGCAAAGAAGCTGATGATGGAGAATAAATCTTATGAGGAGAGACTGAGAGAGTTGGGGCTGTATAGTTTGAGGAAGAGGAGGATAAGGGGAGACCTCATCGCTCTCTACAACCATCTGAAAGGACATTGTAGCAATGTTGGTGCTGGTCTCTTCTTACAGGTAACTAGCGACAGAACCAGAAGGAATGGCTCCAAGCTTCAACAAAGTAGGTCTAGAATAGACGTTAGGAAGAAATTCTTCATGGATAGTGTTCAGGCACTGGAATGGGCTGCCCAGGGTGGTGGTTGAGTTACCATTCCTGAATGTGTTTAAAAATCACTTCAATATAGTATTGGGGGATCTCGTTTAGGAGTGAACTTGTAGAGTTGGACTCTATGTCCCAAGGCTCTTTTCCAGCCTGAATGATTCTATGATAAGATATTGGCTGTTTATGGCAAAAGACTCCAAAAGACTCCAACAATAAGTGGTTCTGTGTTGTACTCAATTATTTAAAATGATATTAAAACGTTTGTTATCTTGTAACCAGAAGGAATTATGAAGTAACAGTCAGGGAACCTGGATCCCTTAGTTTTCTGGAATTGTTTGGTCTCTGAGAATGCAAATTCTGTCGTGATTCATAAGCACTTCACTTGAAAGCACTCGCCCTAAAACTGTCAGGTAACTTATCTCTACCTGTCTGCTAAGATTTGCTATATTTCAGTTCAGTCACTAAAAAAAATAAAAAGGGGTGGGGAAGATTACCAAACAACTCAAAATGTTCAAAAGACTTTTTTTTAAACATTAAACTGGCCAAGGAATTTTTTTCTTTCTCATTTTTAATCCCATTACATGATTATTTTAAGCAGTACTTGTTACTGTGTTCTTTCTTATTAGAATATTAAGTAGTCGTTTCCCTTCCTCTTCCCCCTCTTTACATCATGTCAGATATTTATTGAGAACAGCAGGTAATAAGGCTAGCCTGGCATCTGACCAAAAAGGTTTTTTAGCTAAGGATTCATTAGTGTGTATAAAAATAGCTAACCTTGTTTAAAGGCACTTCTTAAACAACAAGAAAGTGGTTCAATTACCATATCTCATAAAGTGAAGATTAAACATCTTTACCAGGATAGTGCACTAATCCCATCAATCCTATTTATGTTGAAATGTAGTGCTATTGGCAATAAACAGCAATGTGAGAAGTCATAACCCAAGAAAACAATTGTCAAGTGACTTTAGAGTTCTCTATAAACTTCCTCTTCATGACTTCGGCAGTAGTGTTCAACAACAGAGTTAAATATTTGTATTAGGTGCTCCTGCCTTTAACAGACTAATTAAGAAGATGGAATTCTTTGATTCTATCTCAGATAATTTTAGTTCTAATCTCTTTCAGGCAAAGTCAGCTCTATAAATTGAGCTAAATGTATTTTTTTTCTGGATAGAGACTTTACGGTGTAGCTATAAACTCAAGCACTGGGAAAGTAAATGCAGCTGAAGTACTCTTAATGATGCTATTGTGTGGTTGTTATGGTTATAATCCCATTACACAGACCTTTACCTTGAAGGCTATAAATTCTTTGAGAAATTGTTCTAATGGGAAGGGGCGTTACTTAAAACATTTTGTTTAAATATGATGATAAAGGGGATAATTTAAGTTTGAAAAACCAAGTTGAAGCAGTAATAATGGTGGGAGATGAGATTTTTTTTCCTATCATGCAAAATTTCTAAATTTGTATTTCCTAAGAAAATATGGAACGACACCATCCTTGGGGGTAACTCCTCTTATTTGCTTCACAGGCATTCCAGGAACTTGTCATTAAGGATCAAGACCCCATTCTACTGTATACCTGTTAACTTTAAAAAGTGTCTGAATCAAGAATTGTCAGTCTAAAACCTGACCCAAAGCCTAGTCAAGTCAATGGGAGACTTTCCATTGATTTTAATGATTTGGTTTGTGAGCCAAATAAGTATTTCTAAGACAAAAATCAATATTGTCCCCGAGTGGTAATGTTTTCATATGCTTCTATTGATCCTTTTGTCATAGATTACAGGATATCTTGGCACTGTCAAGACATTAGGTTTTAACAAAGCAATTTGATTTATTAACAACTGTTTGATTAACGTCTGCAGTAGCAAGTATTAATCAAATGTCAGCAAACAGAAGTTCAGCAGAAGGATCACCACAAAAAAATGAACTGAAGTTCAAGAGTAACAGGCTTTCCTTAAAACCAGTCCTCCATGACGTGCTCATTCTGTGAGAATTCAGAAATAACTATATCATCAGGGATAAAAAAAAGCTCTTGCCTCTCCTGGAGTACCTTACCTCCTTACGTGAACGTGGACACGATGGTGTGGTGATAAGTCTGTGCTGAAATTCTCAAATAAACCTGAATTTATTTAGTCTGTCAGTTATGCTTCATGATTTAATGACCCATTTTCTGGATAATTTCAGTGAAATGCATGATTATGACTTAGAAATGTGAGTCCTGGGGCACTCTCAACAGGGCTGCTTATGGCAGGAATATCTAAAGTGTGACTGTGCAGTTGGCAGCCCTGTTGTATGGCTTTGCCGTCACATAAATTAAAAAAAACTCTGCAGTTGTTTCTTGAGAAGGATTTTTCCAAGTCTGGATGTCTAACTCAACTTGGGTTTTGTATGGTTATCTGAAAAAAGAAAAAAAGTTAATACTATTTAAATATCACGTAGAGGTAGTCTAGTGGTGTACAGATGTCCTACTGCATGACCATAATCTACCATTTCAGTACGTCAAACTTATCCACAGAATAGTGTTTTTCACTTTACCAAAAGTCAGTAGATACATCCTCAAGTTTAAAATCTCTTTTCCTCCCTTTGAAAGAATATTTTTCCTGGAAGAAAGAATATTTGAAAATTGTCCCAGTCCAAATACAAACCTACAAATTACATGTGACATAGGCGAGGGTGAGTTACGTTGGTTCACCTTTTGCAAACCAACACAAAGCTTAATTTGTTGACTGAATTTATGGCAATTTATTACACAATCTGTTACAGTATAAGTATCTCTACCAGTTCAATCAATCCTAACAAATGTTGATAGCATGTAAATCTTATCAGGGTCACTAATATAATGGGACTTTTGTTTACAAGGTGTCGATTGGTTTTAGAAGCTTTGATAGTGACTCCAGACAGTCAATAAATACAGAGACTTTTACATTGCCAGTAGGAGCCGAACTAAACTATCTAATCTTTTTAAAATGACAGACAACACAATGAACTCTGAACTTAATCCCCTCCAAACATCAAGGAGACACTTTAGTGCTTAAAGTGCTTCTCAAACTCAAGCCCTACATTTAAAAAAAATAGAAATCATTAAGTGTCTTAAGCACACAGGAAAATTCAGAGTTAAGGCTGATTTTCATTCTCATTGTGCATGGGCAGTGGTCTGTGATGGGCTACAAGCCTGTCAGTAGTTTGTCTTGGGCAAGGAAAACACACCTGTGTGGTTTTGAAAGCAAATGTTCACACTCTATCAAGCAAATTTCCCCCTAAAGTTTTGAAAATGTGAGGGGAATATGTTACACACAACATTTCACGTGACAGAATTTACATTGCCAGGTTCATAACCCCTGAAAATGATGTGTCCTTTTAAGAGGACAAGGGAACCTTACATGTAAAGTTTATATTAGTGTTAGACATGAGGAGAAGGGGGCGGGCAGTGGCTGACACCTTGTGGGACAGCATCTCCAGACATAATTATTCACTGAGAATATTAATCATGGAAGGCACATTAATGTTTTGCTTTAAACCTATGCAGACAGAACTTGTTTTATAAAAATGGTATCACAGCCAAACACTTATTTAATACCTGATAACAGAGACAAAAGGTATGTATATTTATTTGATAGTGACCTAAAATTACAAAATATAAATATTTTTAAAAGATATAATTAATCACCCTTTCTTTTCAGTATGCTATCTTTAAAAACAAATGATGAAACAATCTGACTATAAGATTCATTCTTCTACTAGTAATAAAGAGGAAAGGAAATTAAAATGTCCTTGCTATTAATGCTTCTATGTCAGATAATTGGTTCCATTTTAACTTTTCTGTCAGTTTCTGCAGTGCAGTACTGGTGGAGATTCAGTATTACCCCGTTTTCCATGGTTTACATCTTGTGTGTCTCTCTTACTGGTTTGTCTTATGAATGTACCTCTCTGGCTAATAAATGGAGGAATTAACCTTTATTGAGCTTTTCAGAGCATCCCTCTTGCTGCCTCATATAAAACTTAACATGACAAATGCTTTGGTTTTATTCTTAGCATGGCCCAGATACCTCTAATCTTTCCCTTGAGTTATGAGAGATCAGTTGTGTTAAATCTCTGCACTTGGTATTAATGATTTCCACTGAATATATAATACATCCTGAGTTATTTCTGATGTCTCTCTGTATCTCATGTAGTTTTCTGTATGCAAAGGGAAAATAAAATAGTTGTAATCATTTGGATTTAAATATTGGATTTTAACCACCAAATCTCTTTAGATAATTGTAGGCAATTTGTTGTTCTGCAATTTTGTAAATATTTTTGCTTAAGGTGTTCTGACTTCTTCATAAGGTACAGTGAATGGTTTAAAATATTTTACACTTTTAACAACTGTTTCTCAAGTCAGGACTTTCTGAGGTTCCCACTAATTGCGCTCTGCCATGATGGATTATTTAAGCTTGTCTTTCCTGCAGTGCTGGTTTGCAGACTGGAGCTACTTGTTGGTTGAGTAGTCACTCAGCTGAGCTACTTTATCAGGAGAACTTAAATCTTATAATGGATTGATATTGAAAGATGTAACGTCAGTGTTGTCAGGACAAGATCAACCAGTAGAGGCAACTGAGTATTTGTTTGGCATCAGTGTCTGCTATTTTAAACCAGTTTCTGAAATCTGTATTTACATTAATTGTACACAAACTGTCTTTTGATTTCAGGCTCCAGTTATGCTAATTAATTTTGCTGATCTATCACAGCACTTGAAGATGTTGTAACAAAAACCTCAAAATGCTTTCTTTAGAATTTTATTTTGTAAGTTTTACATGATATTTATTACGAGTAGTTTCTCTGGTGGTCATTTCTGGTGAGATTAGTTAATTTTCATGGCACTTCAGTTCATGGCAACAGTATTTTTCTGCAGTTGCATAGCTGGAATTTCCTGAGTCAAGGAAGATTTATGTTTTATAATGAAAAAAAAGAAAGATGCTGAACCAGAACACTGCCAGGTGCTGTGCTGCATGGAAATCTATAACTGCTAACTTATCTGGATTCTGTTTTGTTCTTATTTTCTTTAAAAATCTTTACTTGCATTCCCATTCTCTTTTCACCACTACGTGTTCCCAAACACATTGTGTTGGGGCTGTCCCATCACAATTTCAGAGGTAACTAAGATTAATAATAGGCACTTGCATTTTTTTTTCTATTTATTTGTAGCAGTGACAAAAATTAGACAGTTTAAGAAAGCTGAAAGTCCTGACTCTGTGGGCAAGGCATTCTTGGCATGGATCAGATGGCACAGGACTGGTGGGCTCACAGTTTTTACCCACCCTGGACTAGCTGGAATGCAACCCCACCAACACCGCCTTACCCTGACAGTGTCAAGAATCCACTGGCTTTGTTCACAGTGTTGCTCTTGTAGCTGTCTAGCTCATAGGTCCAAGCTGCCAATGCACCATGGTATGTGCCCTGGGAGCATGCTGGTGCGCTTGGGGCTGGCTTGGTAACACCTGTGTCCTGGGGTGTTGGATCTGACCTATTGTGTTTGCTCTGCCTGCGGTGATTCAGTTTCCATTTTTGTAACATCAGGCTGCCTTATCACTTACAACAGCTTCTCATTTTGGTGCTAGTCCCCTTAGTGCTAGCTCAGCTTTGGTGTCCACAGAGGTCCTGGTCTCTTGAATGGAAACCAGATACTGCTTTCTGGAGCAAATCCCAGCTGTGACAGGCAGTGAGCTTCCTACTGAGAAGGAAGATATGGGCACAGACTCTTTGCCTCTGAAAGGAACACAAGTTACCGTAACTTCAGTCCCCAACTGTGCAGCAATTCCACAAAACACTTACACACTTGCCAGTTTTTCAATATTTTAATTGATCAGACCCTTCCCTTACTTTGCCAAACTGCATGTGTATTTATAGCCATGTAACACTAAACCAGATCTGCCTTTGTTTTTTTTTTCTTAAACAGGAAAGCATTCATTATCAAATGTTGTGAGAACAATACAGTAACTGGAGGTTATTTTATATGAAAATATTGTTGATTGTTCCCCCCCTAGAAATCTCTCTTGGCAGCTCACTTCCTGCAAAATGAATCAGCAAAAACTGCTCATGAAAGTTGTTAATATATAATACAATCACCCAGCACAGCACTTGCTCCTTATCTCTGAAGTCCTTTTGTGATCAATGATTCATCTTTTGATTATAGTCTCTGAGCACAGTTTCTTAATATAAATTAATGGCCTTGGAATTTCTAAGTAAACATTCTCTTTTGTTTAGCATCATTTCCTATTTTCTTACCAAAACAGAGTCTTATTGTAATTGTTCAGTTTTCTCTGCAAAATGTGTTTGTAGACTGGAATGTTCTCAAAAAACAAGCAGTTCCTTTCAGAACTATTAGTGTTGATTTACAAGCTCTAACCTGCTATGTTAATTGAATATGGCTAGGAAGCACTATGAAAAAGCAGTCAGTGTAGCGTGATACCCTGAGTAATGATTCCTACATCCTACATTGACTGGAAGGGAGATTTTCTCTTGAAGTGTAATACTGTTTGGCAATGTGATTATTTTTTTATAACACATTATCTGAGCAAGATACTTCCTCTACATTTTCTATTGTTGTTAACAGAACAATAAACCAAACAAACACTAAAGAGGTATTGGGGCATTCAGCAAAATTAATTGTGAAGATAACACAGTGTAAGCCGTGTTAAGGATCCCCTCTTGCTCTTGGTGATGCACGAGTGGAGAATGTAGCACAAGCATAAGCCTGACCTAGAGAGAACTGGTGTAAAAGGTCTTTTTTTTTTTTTTTTAAGGCAGAGTTACTTCACCTCGCTCAATTAGGCAGAGTTGTAACTAAACTAAGAGCCCGAGAGACTGAAAATGCCTGTGGAGGTTTTTGGCTTAGTTAATTGCTAGCTAAAGTGATCCAAGCTCGTATTCAAACATACGTGGTTTTTTTTTCCCTAAAACACTTCAAGAATATAGGCCGTAATAAAAATGACCAAACTGCTGAACAGTGCTCATGGTGGTTTCAATTAAAGCACTTCTAGAGTGGCCATAGCGGTGGTCTTGTTGGCAGAGCTCACCAAGCTGGGGGTCACTCGGCCATCACCAGTAAGGTGTCCATTGTATATTTGTCCTACCCTCAAAAGTGATTTTAATTTCTGAGCCACTCATACCCAAAACTACAACAGAGGCTGATTTTCTCAGGGAAGTTCTCGTGGGTTCCATTAGGAATTTAAACATCATAGCTATCTAAGAGTAGATGCTTTTCATTCAGGAAGGGAAAAAGCCCTCCTGTTCCAGACAAGCTATGTTCTCCAGTGTAGTGTCTGCTGGGCAGCTCCTCACTGCTTATGAGGAAGCAAAGTCCTCTGGCTCCCTGGCATGTCCTTGATTCAGGGTTTTACTGATGCCTATTCCTTAATGAACTAGTGAGCAGTGTGTTAATGCATAAGTTTTTTGTTCTGGAGAACAATAAAGAAGCTACTTTGTAAGTAATTAACTCATGTTATTAAGCAGAGTCTTCTTCAAGTCTGAAATGTAAACATAAACATTAAAATGTGGTAGATTTAGTATTTTTTATTTATTAGTCTGAACTATTAATTACTTTTTGTATGTGCCCAGGGCTGGGACTAAGAATTATTTCATGGTTTGTATGTTGACATGAAAATGGAATAGTACTTGTTTCTTGATGGCACAGAGCATTATATAAATACATCTGATGAGAGTGATATTTCTCTCATCCCCTATTGCTGCCAGACAAAAGTGCCCTGCTCAGGCAGCCCTTTGACAACTCTGTTGACTTTTATAAAGATAACATCAGCACCAGCAGAGGATCTCTCCTGATACTTTTAGGCACTTGTAAGATGTGAATGAAAGTAGCTGGTGATATGCTGCCCTCCTAATGGGAGGTGTGTGTTCTGAGCGATTTGCTGTAAAAGGAGTAGGTGTAAATGTGTAATAGATTGCTAATTCCTCAGGTTTTTTTGTGAATTGTTACATACACTGTCCAATTTTTTAATACATTGTAATTAAAACAAAAACCAACATATTTACAGATATTGACTGCGATTTTGGAAGTACAATTCATCTAAACACTGAAAAAAAAATCCATTTTCTTGCTGGAATGGAATTAAGTGGTGATACAGGGTGATCAGGAAAGCCATCAATTTATAATAATACATTTTATCATATCCTTGCTGAAGAGATGTTTTAGCAGCGATGTATGACTAGAGAGACAGTAGTAATTCAGGTCAAGAAACGTCTGATTTTTAGTTGTGGTGGTGCTTTGGGCACTAAACCACCTCTTAGCAGATTTCCCTTGTCTTATGGTATATGTATGTCTGTGTAATGCCTGCCAATGCTATTCTTAAATATAAACATCAATTTTATACACAATAACCAAAATCACAGGGCTTTTTTTTTTCAAACCCATATCATAAGAAAGTGTGTTTGGGACAATTGAAAAACATACTCATATGCAGCAAATGGCTGTGAATCCTACATTAGATAGAAGAGGTCTTCTATCTAATCTGGGAGAAGTTTCCAAAGGTTAATATACAATTTATTAATGTGTCCATGATGTACTTAATCTGGAAAAGCAGTCAGTTATGAAGATCAAAGGTAGATAACAACTACACTTTTATTAAAAATATTTTAAAATCCTATTTAATACATAATTGCATGTTTTTATCTCAAAAAAATGAAAAATTCCAAGAAGAAAATTTTTTGGTATAGAGAGTTAAGAGGCCTTGTAGGGTAACGCAAGTCCCTTTACATACAAAAAAAGTACTGCTGTCTTCAGTGTGCTGCTGGCAGGTCAAGCTGACACTGTCTAGGTGCTCCATCTCACCCTACATTGTACATAGGTTATTAATCTCACAGGTCACACCGAATCCTGTGCTCCTGAATCGCTACTCTTGCTGTATTTGCTTGGGAACAGGTGCTTGATTCCTGCTGGGATAGCCTTGAGCACTGTTTTAGTCTGAGCTTCCTATTTTGAATTTTCAATAGTGTGAGAAAAATCACTTTGTTCTGACCAAATGGGTCAGGCTGAAATAGATCCAGCTGTAGTGTTGATGGCGAGATACAGATAAGTGTATGTTGGTGATTTGGGGGGCAGGATAGAGAAAATAGCAAGGAATAAGGTAGAGTTCTCTTCTTCCTACTGGTAAATTCCTGATGGTTGTTGTCATCAAGAAGCTGAGGTAGCTATTCAGGTTATGCCTTAAAATAAAAATCTTAAAGCACATCTGCACCAAAGCAAAAGATGATAGCAGTAATTCCAGCATCTCTTTATCTGCCTGTGTCTCCGAGAAACCACTTGACAGAGTTGTTGCCACCATGCTTTATCCAACAGGCATGCAGAAATGGGTCTGGCCATCAGAAAAGAAGCAGACACAAGGGGAACAGGAGCAGCTTGTGCAGGTTCTAGGGAGAAGGAGCTGGCCTGCAAGGTACTGGTTTGGAGATGAGCCCAGAAAAGGTGACTTTCCCAGAATAGGAGATGCCAGAAAAAGGACTAATGCCATTGTTGCCCTCATGGAGGGATGTAAAGAGAAGATATCCAGGCAATGACCAATGAAGTAATTTGTTATGGATGGCACTGCATGTGAAAATTATCTATAGTAATTCCATTTGAGTGTGGACATTTTCCCTCTTCCCTCTTTTCTGTGAATCATTCAAAACAGATTCCAATCCAACTGGGAAAGGAAACTCAACAAACCTCTGATGACTTGATGCTGCTAATCTTGCACTGGTAATTTAAAAGAGAAAGTAATCTACACTAGAATTACGTAGGTAGTAGAGCTGACTCTGTACTACAGCATATGCTACTCTTTTTTGTAATTGTCCTGTAGGTAAACTGTACTTTTAAAGCTTTAACATTGGCCAGTTCTTGCCCCTCTGGTATCCCACTGTGATTGGGGAAGACTAGGAATTAGGCAGGAAAGGGAGAAAGGACGACCTGAAAAGTGGTTTTGCTCTAGATAAGGCTCTGCAAGCTTAGTCACAATCTTGATGATATTTGTCTCAATTTCCCCACTTAACCTATTCAGAGTTGTGAACCAAGTTACACTTTCAGGAAGAAATAGATGCTTTGGCATATTTTTTTCAAAGGAAAATCTCAGGATGATTGGAAAGAAGGCAGCAGCTCTCTTCACAACTCACAGGTCCTAATGTTTCTGCTGGTCCAGGCAATTAAATACCTTCTTCACAGAAATAGACCTTAAGAAGCACAGAAAACATCTCCCCTTTTTCTGCCAGGGATTTCTAGCAGATGAATACTTTCTTAAGCTTTTTGACCTGGTTAAATTTCAACTAGCACAAGTATGGTGCCTCATAAATTATATTTCCTACTCTCCCTTTCAGCATGAGGAGTACCATAAACTTAAAAAACTCTTCAAACCCCCCAGGAAACTTAGCACTGGTTTTGCTCTTAGTCTACTTAGTTGTAGCCTTGTCCAGAAGTTAATGAATGGATCAGCTTATGTCATGTCACAGTACTGAATTTCTCCTTTTATCTTTGAGCAAAAAACCTTTTATTTCCTTGGACAAGCAGTGCCTTAAACCCTTTTGACAGAGACCCTGAGATAAGCTGGAGAAAGGAAAAGCTCATCTATGACAGAAGTAGACAGCAGGTATGGTGGGTTCAAGACCACAATTAAAAATAAAAGAAAAAAAAAACCAAAGCAGTTAGGTCTCGATGAGACCTTGGATAGGATTTGCCAGACAATGGATAGCTTAGGGAAAATGGAAAAGGGTTTATTAACTCTATAACTTTCTACAGAAAGAAGAAAAAATTAAGCAAGTTAGTGCACACAAACTAGAAACTCTGTCACAAATGCCATCACATATTCTCAGAAAAATACAATGAGAGATCACTATCGTATTTGTCCTTGGGTTTTTTACATTAGAGACCTGGGGAAGAACATGTCAGTCAAGCAGAGAGGCGTACCACCACTCTCTCTTCTATTCATTTGTAGACACCCTTCAGGCTCCCTTCCATGTGTCACCCACTCTCGTCTGCAGACGCTGAACCCTCGGCCATCCAGACTGGTGAACTCTTCAGTTCTTCAACATAGCTTCTCCAGCAAAATACTGATCAGATAGGCCTGATTCCTCAGCACCTGGAACTGCATTCTCTGATGCAGGAGACATGTTTTCAAAAAGAACCCAGTTTCTCTTCCTTGCCCAAGGTCTAAGGATTCTGAAGTCCATCTGCTTCCTTCAGAATAGACAGTTCAGCTAAGCACAAAGGAATTTTCAAATGCCTCTCCTAAGGCTCCTTCTCTCCCCAACACTCAAGCACCCCCATTTTTTTTCTCAGTGGCAGAAATGACAAACAGTCTCTCTTCCTGATGAGATCAAAGATAACAGTGACTGGCCGCATGGCCCCGGCCACATGCAGAGCTCAAGACAGCAACCAACTGCACGGCCGGCATCAGCAGGGGCCTCCCTCACGCCACTAACGTGGCCAAGGGGGTTCCATTCCCCTCCTGTCTCTCCCCCTCTCCTCCCACCTCAGCTACAAGGGAAAGGGGAGAATTCCTCAGCTCACCACGGGTTGCTGGATGGTTGCCCTGTGAGGGGGAAAATTGGCCCTAAGTACTTGGTTCTCTGGTCCCTGGTGCCAGCTCAGAGCTGGACCAGGTTGGACCCAGGACTGGGCCGGGGCTCATTCTCTCGGGCTGCCTACCTAAGGCAGAACAGGGGCCCAGGGCAGGGAGGGCCGCTGCCCTGCTGCTCTGTCCAGCGGGAGTGAGGAACGGGGTCAAGGAAAGCCACTGCGTCCCCTCTGTCCCATCTTTCCCCTTCCCACCTGGAAGTGGTGGGGGCAAAGACAGAGCTCCATGCCAGTGTGCTGGGTCAAAGTCCCCAGTGAATGAGAGAGGGCTGGATTGCCAACCCTCTTTTTTGATGTCATCTAGTCCACCCCCAATCCAAGAGGATTGTTAGTGGGACAATCCTCTTAAATCAAAATGCATGTCTTTCTTAATGAAAGCACACATCTATATATTTGAAAATTTTGGTAATTTTCAAACTGTGTCAGCAGGTATGTCTGATCAGCACTGAGATTCTGGAAATGGTGGGGAGGAGCAGGAGGTGCAGGTTGGACAGGTATGGGGAAGACAGATTACCTGCAGCACTAAGAACCTTCACCAGGGATTGATGGACTCCTGACCATGGATGTGGGGTCAGCTACAGCTCCACCACTATAGGTTTAGATCCTTCTCCACATGTCATTGTCTTATATGGGTTCTGCAAGGGTATAAAACATTCTGGTGAGCCAAGCAGCCATGTTTGGTCTAATTTGTTCTCTAACTCTGTACAGAGAACCAAGATACCTTAACTCAGGGGTCCTCAAACTTTTTAAACAGGGGGCCAGTTCACTGTCCCTCAGACAGTGTCAGGGGCCGGGCTATAGTTTGTGCTGCCTGGCTTGTCCTGCCTGGGAGCTGGAGGGAGGGAGGAAGAGATGGGGGAGCTGCCCTCCTCAGCCCGGCCATGCAGTCGTGGGAGCTGGGGGGGGTAAATACCGGCGGGCTGCATTGGAGACCCTGGGGGGCTGTATCCGGCCCACGGGCTGGGGTTTGAGGACCCCTGCCTTAACACTTCCACAACTAATCAGACCACAGCATCTGCCTGTTTCTTGGTCATTCACCTCTGTATTTGTTTGCTTCTTTTTACATAGCTTTGCTTTGTTGCTAAACATATTTAGTTCCAGATAGCTGTGATACCTATAAAAAAATTTTGCACAACAGAGAGACTAGTGTTTATTCTGGTTGATTTACTCCTAAAGCAAGCTTCTGTGTGAGGTTTAAGAAAGAAGGAAAAAGAAATTTACCCAAAGCCTCTCTAAGTATTCAACTCGCTTCAAATCACATAAAAACATTCATAAAAGTGTTCTGTTGAAAGTGTCATGCTCCCATTGCTAATCCTATTTTTCTTGCAAGCTATGGAACATCATGATTAAGTGTAGACGTCGAATGTATCTGTTTCACCTGGCCAGACTATGCTCTGCTGCAGTAGCAACAGATATACTTGCTTCTGTCATGTGAATAAGCTTAAGCTTCACCTTCTTTGGTATAATGATTTTTGCGGTTTACTGTCACAGTGTCACCTCATAATTGATAAAGTAATACGTAATGCGGTTACGATTATAATGAGTTGTTATATGATATCCTTTTCTCTTGCATTTGTGTGACATCCAGTGGCTGGATGGGTCAATCACAGGCTTCCCTTTCCTGTGGGACATGTAAAAATGGCTCACATCTCTGCCCAGAGTATGAAAGCAGAAATTGTATTGGACAATAATGCTAACAGAACAATTGCTTAATTTTGGTTCAAAACTAAATAGGTGATTAAAGCAGCTTGTTCAAGGGAACACGTTACAGATTTATACGTGTGTAAGTCACTGTAGCCTTTAGAGTCCTTTCCTACTGTTACTGACATGAATTCACCTCCCCAGTATTCCTTCTGGACACAGAGAAGTGAATAAACAATATATCACTTCTGGTCAAAAATGACTACTTTCTGTTTTCTTGCATCTAACCATTGACTTCTTTATGAGTCTCAAGATTCTTATCAATCTTGTCAGGAGTAGTACTGAGATAGGAGTCAAATTTTCATTAAAGCCTTTGAAATATCCAAAATAACCAAACATAGTAAGATTAACTGTGCCACACAATATTGAATCAGGCATCTCAAAAGTTGTTTCAATTTAAAAGTCTGGAACTCCAGTCTCAGGCAGCAATAACTGCTTGAAATGGATTTGTGGCAGCTGTGCAAAGTACTTTCTTTGCTGCTATCATAATAACAATGATTTAGACAGCAGCCCTGCTCTCAATACTTTTTAGGAGTTTATTAATTTTTTACCCCGTAGGTAATGAATTAGAGTTTTGTTTAATGTACACTCATATAACTCACATTTATCTCAGAGCATTTTTTCACTCTATTATAAGTACTTACCAAATCTTGAAAAGGATAAAAAGATGAGACCAAAAGAGTTTCTGTGCTTTTCCAGTCTGCTTTACATGATCATAAACCTGCTACATAAATGCAGTTAATCTTTTGTATGCACAGGCTTTTTATACAGCACAAGGAAAAACACAATCTTTTTAAAAATACCTTTTTAATGTCATAAAACTTAACAGAGAAATTAAATATTTTGATGCCTAGTACTTGAAATTACTTCAAAATTGTGTTTTCAAACTTCAGGTTTAGTATTTATTACTGGCAAACTATTGCAAGGATGTAAAAATATCATTTTTGCCAGTAAATTTCCTGTTAAGTAAATCGGACGGACACACAAAAAAGGCTGTGCAGGCCTGGGTAGTGCACATGAGGCAAATGTTACCAGCAGAGACAGGAAAACAGCAGCTGTGCACCATTCTTGGACACAAAGTCCTCAGGAGTCACGAGGTTAGCGCAGGATCTGCTTTTTCATGCCTGGTTTTGCTGACTACAGAGTCACTTAGTCCACGACAATAATCAGAATAAAAGTCCTCTCCTAAAGTCAGATAAATTTGATGCTAATCTATGGCAAACAAAAACAAGTCCAATCTGTCAGAATTGTATTTAGAAGAAAACAAAGATCAGATATATGAAAATGCCCTTGCTGAGATCCAGTCCTTTGAGCTGCCTCTTGGAACCACCTTAAGGTAATACTTCTTTCAGATAATACTATACTGTTCAGTACGGACTTGCTCCACTCTGTAGCTGTTACTTTACTTAGCTCAAGACACTAGAAATTTTATTTTCCTGACTCATAAATTTACATGAGAGTTGAGTTTAATTTCAATGTGATTGGTACTAAATGATAAAATACAGTCCAAGGTCACCTGCTCAGCCTTTTATTTTCACCAGGACAAATTTGTCTGCTACTGAAGGCTGGCTGCAGGATTCTCTGTGAAGGCAGAAATTACTCTTAAACATGAAAACAAGGAGAAATTTGGTTTTTTGTGTAGCAGTGGTTTAAGTTTGATGTAAATAGCTAAATTTAAAAATAATTAGTAGCTTCTTTCTCTTAGTTTTTTGTTAAATGAAACTTCTTTTTTAATGGTTAAAAAGACAACTACTTAAGGCTTTACTGTTGATGTTCTGAAACACCTGAAGATTTTAGTATTTTTTTCATTTGCAGTTTATGGAAACTGATTAATGGTAAAAGTGCAACTGAAAAAGGTTTCCCCTTGCATGTTAATCCCCACAAAAAAGAAATACTTAGGAGATTATGAAGTGTCTAAGTATACTATCAGTATCTGTAGTTTTAAAAATAGCCTGCCTAGCAGTGTAGGTGTCAGGTTGCAATGACTATCAGGCTAAAGAAAGAAAAAGGTAATTTACCCTGAAAAATGCATGTGTCAGTCTATTACTGCAGTATTTTGTTGATGGAAAAAAAGGAGTGTGGGAAGTTTGATACTGCATTTGAGTGATTCCTAGAAGGCATACTCCTGCAGCAGTAGTCTGCAGGATTTTTCTCTTATTTTCTTTCTGCAGCATGCACTTTGTAGGCACTTGCCTACTTTTGGAATAGTCCTTATTGATTTAGTAGTTGTCATCAACAAATTCATCTGAATCAATTCCGAATACAAAGCCACAAATACAAACAAGATGTGCAGAGTCTTCAGTGCCATTTATTAACTAGCACCCAGGTGTAGTTTCGCTAGGGCAGGAGAGATGGTAAGTTTGATTACAATAACTGGCAGGGTGTCAAACGCAACCGTAAGTGGCTGCTGTGTAGATTTTGAAGCGTTCACAGTTGCAAAGTGCGGACACTTCCTCACTGGAAGTGCAGCCCCCCATTACCCTCAAGTTTTACATCTCAGGCCCAGTTCTTTATGCTGGCTTCACACTTGTGCATGGATAACTTTGCCCAAAGAGCAGGTGTATCCTGTCTCCTGAGCATGCAAAACCAAGGACTACTAGCTCACTCTGGCCACAAACCACAAAGTGTATAATTTGAATAGAAAATGGGCCATTTCTTCTTCGCTGAAGAAGGAGGCTTGGCTGTGCATGTGCTGAGGGCACTAGGGCACAGTCGTTCAGACGGCCTTTGGTGAAACGCAGAAACCGGCACACAGAAACGTGCGCTTTTTGTTGTTGTATTTTCACCCCGATCCACAACTTTATTTCGCCTCGAGGAAGGAAACAAGCCGCGGTCCGAACCTGGATGGATAATCCCCGCAGAACTCCCGCGTTAGTGCTCGGTCCCGCCGACCTGTCCCTGCTGGGACCAGCCCCGCCCGAGTGTCCGTGAGGGGGTAAAAGCAAAGCAAAACTAATAGACGCGTTGTTCAAAAAAACACCCTGGGACAAACCACAACGGGGCTAGAGGGAAACGCCGTTCTGACCCTATGAGCCATCAAAGGCTCTCTGCAGCGCGGTCAGGCTCTGCGTGTCGCTGGTGTCACTGAGCGGGGTAGGGCGGGCGCTTCTGCGCAGGAGCAGCTGCCCGCGGTCGCCCCTTGGCACTGGATGCCCCAGTGCCTGGGGATGCCCAGAAGTCGGAGGAGCGTTGTGGGGCTCCCCCGGCGCAGCCCTTCCCGAGGACAATCGGACCTGCGACCTTCTCCTCCTCAACCGGTTCTTCCCACCTCACCCTACCCAGTCTAACAACCCTCTAAGCCTCCACCTATCCTGACCNCCCAGTCTAACACCCCTCTAAGCCTCCACCTATCCTGCCCGCCCCACCCTCGCTCCGCCACCGCCTCCCCCTCTTCGTCCCGCCCTGGCACCGCCCTCAGCGGCGCGGCCGCCGAGTCCCTCCCATCCAAAATGGCGGACAGCCTCCCGGAGCATGATCGGATCTTGCAGGAGATCGAGAGCACCGACACGGCCTGTGTGGGACCCACCCTGAGGTGAGGGGACGAGACGGGGTCGCGGCGCCTACAGCGGGAGAGGGTCTCCGCTCTGCTCCGTCCTCCCGCCCGCTCGGGGAGCCGGGGCCCGGCCCGGCCGTGCTGTCTGACAGCTCCTCCTTGGAGACGCCGCGGGGCTGCCCGCGGGCGGGAGCGGCAGCCCTGGACCTGCGGGGGATGTGCAGCCCCCGACCGCTGCGCTGCCTCCGGCTCCTCCAGGTTGAGGGAGCGGTGCGGAGTGGGCAGGGAGCGGGCCGGCCCTGAGCCTAAGCACTGAAGGGCCCCGGAATCGCCTCCATCCGTCGCTGTCTGTCAGGGAAACGGGGCCTGGGGTCAGGGACATCTCCAGGCTGCGCCGGTACCGCCGCACCCGTGAGAGCCAGACCGAAACCTGTAGCGGGGGGCTGTTGGAAGCAGGAACCGCAATGCTCCTCTGTCTCTGCGGCCTGTTGTAACGCGGTGTGAGATCTGCCCCGGCCCGGTGCCTTCTGCGAGCGTGACAGTGTGCAGAGCCCTGCCGAAACGCCAGGGCTTCACTGCCTTGGTGGTTGTTGTTCTTTTTCGTTACTTCAGTTCGACATCCTGACAAATGAGGCAGCCTGCGTGCTCAGAAAAGGTTTTGCCTAATCTTCCCAGTTAGGGATGAACGACGGTGCTCTCCAGCTTCTGGGAAGAGATGGTAGGGTCTGGAGGGAGTGAACTGGGGAATGGAGAAGGCAGAGAAGATCTTCATCCTAGAGCCGGCCTGATGCTTCCGTGGTTAGCTTTGTATCAGACAGAAGTGGAAAAGCCCGGGCGCGATCTAGCCCAACTGATGGGAGGGAGCTGTGAATTTACACAGTATCATTCTGGGAAGAGACCTGTGTGCAAGGAGCTGGAAAAGGCAGTTTGTGTGATGATCGTGGTGTGCCGCAGGTTTTCCCTGGAGAGCGTGGGCAGGGCTGGAAAAGAGTCAAGACAGGGTATGCAGATGGTGAACCTGGTGCTGATAACCGATGGAAGAGAAATGTACATTGCACGTGAAATGGGTCATTTTGCCCTTCGCAGCAAATGATTTTTCTGGTTGGCTGAACCTGTGTGCAGTAGGTCCTGCAGCATCGAGGGGTGTGTGGGAGGTGGCAGTCTGGGTATTTGTGCAAAGCTGCAGTTACTCAGTCCTCAAAGATCCTGAATGGGGTATGTGGTGGGATATCCCAGACATCACCCAGGGGCTGCTTGTGGGGTCAGATTGTGGTCTTGGAGGCCAGCTGGAAGCAAACAGTACTTTGATCTTTCCTTACTGTTTCTTAAACTCAACCAGTGTTAAGAATACAATATGGAGGCTTAGTATCACTAGGATCTTCACCTGTGAGAGTTTGTGAACTCAGGCTGACAGAAAGCAGCTGAGATGCTTTGGGATGTGAGTTGTCGGTACAGGCAGTTTAGCCATGTTTCATCTAACAAGCCCAGGCAGGTTGGACCTGCTGTCTGCAAAATACATGCCAAAACAAAAAACTTCACAACAAATATTAAATATAATTGCTGTTTTGCTACCGTCTCCAGTATAGAGCTTGTTATCAGAGGAGTCTCTGTGAAGAATGTACAAGTAATATAGGGCTCCACAGTGATAGAAGCCATGTTTGGGAACCCCAAGTGTGATTGGGGAAGGAACAATATGAATCTCTTATTCAGATAAAATATTCTATATGTTTAATTTGGATAAGAGATTAGACATTTTTATTAAAATGATAACATATTGTCTTAATTGTATGTATGTGCCTGTCCTCTCTTTTTTCTGCTTGTTTCTCATCTCTTTTACCTTTTCAGAAGGGTTGCTGACTCGCAGAATTTTTAGAAGGGACATGCACTTCAGTCTGATTTAACCTCTAATGTCCATTTTCAAGTAAAAAAGAAGAAAAAGGCTAAAGAAAGGCATGTAAAGAAGAGGCTGTGTGAAACTGATAAGTCTAAAATTCCACATTGAACTCCAAGGTCTATTTAATGAACATAAAAAGGAGCGTATTTTTCTGCACAAAATCTGGGTTTTACTTGCTAAACAATATAAATCAAACAAATTAGTTGAGTAATTGTATATGCAGTTGCATATGATGATCCATCCACTGGAAAGTAATGGAAACCATCAATGCCAGTGTCTCATGTAATGACTGCAATTACATTCATTTCATTACGCAAAATGGAATATTTTTGTAATCTGTGGTCTGTCATGTTGGAAGAATATTTACAGCATCTTGACATGAATCAAAGTACCAACATATCTACTCAAATAGCAGAACAATAGAAGGCAAGCAGTTTAACTAAGTAGCATGAGGTAATACTAAATGCTGAAGATTGTAGATATGCAAGACCTGACTTATCCTTAATTGTTCATATAATGATCTTAAGATCTTCCTAGTGTGTCTGTGCTTCATGAAGGGTCTTTTCTTTTTGTGGGCTGTATGTAGATTTCGTAGAAACACATTTCTGCTCTTGTTTTCATTCAATATGTTGTTTTCTGTTTTAGTGTGGCTGTCTATGCAAAGCTGCTGTCTCCTACCCTGCTAGAGGAGCGGCAGCACTTGTGCTTATGATGTTAAAAAACCAGCATGTATTGATATATAGTGGTTTTGTGTGTAATTTGCAGATATGAACAGTATACAGGCTGCAGGTGATTTTTTTAGTACTGAGTTTCATCCATGTGTAGGAATGTGAAATGCACATTGTTTATACGAGGAATCAATGTACAGCTAATACATTTTGGGTTATTTACAGTTTAGGAGAGTAAATTAGCTCCCAATGATTGCTTAAGCAGTATAAAGTAAAGATACTGTATTTTATTTAATCAATTACAGTAAAAATTAATTTTAAAACTTTAAAAATAAATTTTTAGTGATTTGAAATGTATTTAACTTATCACTAAGTGTAGTGATACACACTGAATCATTATAAATGAAACTTAAATGAACTGTATAACATGCCTTTCATTAAATAGGCAGACTATGTATGCAGCAGGCCAGGAGTAATATTTTTTTTCAGCAGACTGTGAAACTTTTATCAACATCTTTCTGGCTTTAATAGTGAATGAACTGAGATTAATGATAACATCTATTAAAGGCTTGTCACTCTCACCTTTTTATAAAACATGTTAATATCTTATAATTCATCTCGTATGCATACCGTTGGGCTTTGCAAAACCAGCAGGTGTTGTCAGCACATTTTTATATTCATAAAGGAAAAGAAGACTAAAAGAAAGGTAATTTCCACATCCTTAAAAACAATATTAAGAAAAAGGTAATAGCAAATAACTTTCAGGCCTTCACTGAATTCCACGTAATACATACTAACAAAATTTCAAGAGTCAATTTCTAAGCTGGTATTCTCACTTTTTATATACTTGGTTGGACATGCCAGGGTAATTATTTAGATAAATTATATTCTGAAGAAAATAACTGATATTATCTGCTGGTTAGCTAGTTTTATGTTAATTTAAGTAAGTCAAGGTAGAGCTCAACAGAGTAGATGGTAACTGTTCTGCCACTGTCCTCATATACTGTATTTGTACTATATTTGTGAGTCTCTTTGAGCTTGTGGTAATGTGTAGTATTTTATAACCCTTTAAAAAAATAAATAAGCTTCCTCTTTAACTTAGCAATGTATTGTGTAAGCACATGGTAGGTTTTTTTCCCAAAAAAACTTACTTCATCTTGTAAGCTTTGCCTCACTGAGTCTGCTGTGTTCTGTGATTCCCATGCGTAGTGTGTCAGAGGACAACCTCCATGTTCACAGTCAGATGACTAAACAACTAACACAAAAGTAAAATGAAATTTAAAAGTTATAGGGGAGTCAATGAAGCTAAGGTTGATAATGAAGTTGATAAGGAGGTGCTGTACCTCTAAGCTGCTTTGACCCACAGGTCCCATCTTAGGAAATCCTCCTTGGAAGTCAGTCTAAAATGATTTTAAGCAAATTCTCTCTTCCTCTGCTCCTGTAATCTGTTATCACTAGGATGTGTCCTGGTAGATGTTTATAGAATCTTCTAGGTTGCTGTATGTTGTGCTGGCCATGAACTTCTTTGCAGTTAGAGGGCTTCCTATGTTTCACTGTCACATTGTCTCTGCCTACAGCAATCACACTGACAGGAACCTTTATGTTCATAGAATTCTGTCTGATGCTGCAATATGCTGTGGTGACCTTCCACTGACCTGTGATTATATTTCACTGGTTAAAGCAGCACTGAGCCACCCAGCTGCAAAGCAAATTCACTTGTGCATGCTGCTGCTGCTTTATTCTTATTTAAGTTGAACAGTGTAGGATGTAGATTTGCTGTATCCATTGAGGGGCCCTATCCACAGCCAAGTGAACGAAGCACGTAAAATACCCTTCGGGGTATGACAGTGTGCTCTGAACCCTCAAGGTAACTTGTTTTAGCAGAAGTACACACTGGTACTACTAGCAAGCATGCTTCAGTTAGGTGATTGTGTATCTCTAGGGGAAATACTTAGTAAGCAGAAGCATAGGCAGTATGAATGACTTCTGTAAATGTGGGAAGATTGTACAGCACAAACAGTTGCAGCCTGCTAAATATTTTGTCTGAGTACTTGTCTTTGACAGTTGGGATTTGTGATGTGGTTATTCAATGACAAAATGTGGTTACCCTCATTTTTGCCCCATGGCCTTACTTGTCAGGTTTGATTGTCTAAAGGCATTTTTATAAGTTTCCTTTATTTTGACTTTTAATTATAAGCAAGCAATTCACATTTTTATTTATAACTTAAACTTGTTTTGGGTATAGAGCAAACGTAAGAGGATTTAGGAATCGTCAGCAAATGCTTTGAATCAGAATTGAAATGTTTTAATCATATATTTCACATTTCAAATTTCACATGATATTATGTTGTTTTATAATTGTAAGCTCTGTTATGGTTTGAAAATCTGTAGTCTGTCATTTACATAGTGTTCTGTCTTCAAGCCCTGTTCAGTTTCAGAGTTGATTTGTTTAATTCCTGGTTCTCTTTCACACTGAAGTTGCATAGTAACCCAAAGGAACTAGAAATTCCCTTTGGTCCCTTGGATCTGGTGGCAGAGTGTACTTTGATATGTATTTGTATATCAGTTTATTGTAATAACTCACTCCAGTATTGCAGTTATGTCATGGGTTCAAACCAAACAGAAATGGAAAGAAAAGGCAGCCAGGCCTCAAGGTGGGGTCTTGGATAGAATTTACCAGGCAGTGGAGCAGCTTAGGGAAACAAAAGGGGTTTAGTAAATCTATATGTACAGAAGGAAGAAAAAGCTCAAGCAAGTTAAAACACACAAACCAGGCACCTCCACCATGATGCCATTACATACATTTCTGAGAAAAATGAGCAAAGAATTAATGTAAGCAGTCTTTGTGTTCAGCCAGGGTCCCTGAGGCAAGGGACACACATACACATTTTCAAAGGCACAAGGGGAAGGACCACTCCTCGCCATCTGAGCTCTGCCCATTTTTCCTGAGCAATCTGCCAAAGATTTAAGAGTTACAAATCCCTTCAGCTCTATTCTCCTGCTTGCTCAAAACATCCCCAGTCTTTCTCGATGACAAAATGAAAAACAATTTCTCTTTCTGCTGTTTAATCGCTCAAGATGACGATGGCTGCATGGCTGGCCACATGATGAGCACACAATGATGATGGTTGCATGGCTGTATCCAGCAGGGACCTTTCTCCTCCTCCTGACTTTGGGCTCTCCCTCTTTAAAGTTATCTCACTGTCCAACATCTCCAGGCTTGTTTAGCTTCATCTCACTCGATGCAGGGAGAAATCAGCATCGGTGGTTTTCTCACTATGCAGGCGGGGAAATGGCTTTCCATCGGCACAGCATTGCAGTGGTGAGGTGCAAGGTGCTACCACCATCCTGCAGCATTCCAGCCCAGCTGGGGTTGGAGCTGCCAGGGGATGCGGCGCTGCCACTGCCTCTGACCTCCCTGCCTCCCCACCCAGACCTGGGGACAGGGACGGACCTCTCCACAAAACCCAGAGAAGAAGAAAAGACACAGGGCAAAAAAAGGGACTCGGCCTGCAGGACACCTGGGAACACACCCTGGCACACTCCTCTAAATGGAACACAAACCCCACCACCCAAATCTTAAGTTTCAGACCTGGAGCACTCATGGCCCTTGCAGCCTGGTGAAGACTTTGTCTATGCAAGTGAGCCATTAAGAAAACAATGGTGTAGGCTGATAGCTCTTTAACTATTCAACCTCCATGAGAAGCTCTTTCTGGGGTGAGGGGTTTCTTTCTGACTTCTTTATGGTTTAAAATGTAACACACATTATTTTGGGGAAAAGAAGATGAAAGGAAAGGTGATACCCAATCTGTTTTCCTAACCTAACACAGGTTACCACAGAGTAAGGAGAAGCATTTGATAACTTAAAACAGCATGTCCTGAAAAACTAGTGGTTAGCTCATAGTTTTGGTTACAGGTATTACTACTCAGTTTTTGCTGATAGTTTAAGTGTTTAAGTTGAAAGGCACAGTTGGGTGAAGCGACTGTGTCTGTCACCACGTATATTCCTATGGAGGAACAATTAATGGCATTTTTCTGTTGTGCAAAAAATCTTTAGGTTCAATGCTGATTAAGTTTGTTGTGAACTATGTGATTGCACGTGACGTTGCCTTGATTTTTCTTTTTTTAAATGTTCATAGTTTTGACTTAGTGTTTGCAGTGCTTTCCAATAAGCAACTGCCAAATGGAGCTTTAACGTACGTAGTAATCTATGTGAATAGTACTTCTGAAATAGCTCTCTCCAATCTCACAAGCATTACCAAAGAAGTTGAAAATGCCCCTATGTTTAGGAAATGTATTTCAAAATACGTTAAAACTTTTAAAACAGGTATCATTTATTGAGAGGCCCGGAATAGTGTTTTTGATATGTGGCTTACTCAGTTTGCATCATTGTAGGTAATCTAAATTTAGGCCTCTCCTCATATGAAGAGCTTATTCACTGTTACATGTGTTACATTCAGGAAACTCAATAGTTACTCATGTTGTATCTTCATCGACTTATTCCTTAATCTGATTTTTTTTTTAGTGTCTGATGCCTAGGAAATGTGTACTTTTACATCATTCACAAATGCCAGTCACATGGGTACTTACTTTCTTGCAGATCTTTTTTTGGAAGCCAGCAGCATACACTGTACTTTAGCTTTCTGTGTGCGTTGTTGAACCATTGCTTTAAGACTTTGCAGGTAATGTACAGTGCTGAAATTGCAGCAACTGCAGCTAAGCAAGTTTTGTCATGTTGCGTTTTATGAATTATCCCACTCAAATGAGCTCATAAAAATCCACGAAGTTGATATTTTAAAAATAATGCTTCTAAAATAGTGACAGGAATGGGTTTGCAAATAGGAAACTATTTCTATGGGTTGTAGTAGACTATTAAGTACTAACTTGTTCCGAAACATCAACCTAGCTTTGCATCAGCATCAAGTAATCACGTTAGATTTTATCTTATGGAAGTGCTTGCTATGGCTGGTTATAAACTCCAGATGTTGTCAGTATTTCTGGCTATTACTGGCTGATGGTTGAAATGCTGAAATCTAGTCTCTGACACCATAGACCTTGGTATAACAATGGCATCGTGTTGAATTTATTGTTCAGCTTAAAGTGTGCACAATACCACATCTATTTCTCATCTTGTCCATGTCCAATAACGAATTATTTGTATGCTAAACAAACTGTGTCCTGTGTAGGAAAGAGTTAATCATCTCTCCTGGAGCCTAGCCTATGCCTTTCCTCTATCTCAACCTTTGCCAGTAATACCAAACCAGTGGGGAACTTAATCACTGATGGATATATTAAGAAGCAAAGAAGCAATGCCTAGAGTGCGGTCAGCACTTGGCGGAAAGACTTGGGATTTTACAGAGAGGACCTAAAAGATGTCTGTGAACAGTCCTGTGCTAGGGACTTGCAGAGAGGCTTAGGGCTCTAAATATATATGTATATATAGCGTGAGAAAGATGTTCATCTTTAATACTGTGAGTGATATTTTCATTGTATCTGGAAGAAAGTAATTTGCTTACAAGACTGCAGTGAGTGTAACCTGCAATTCTCCCATGAATCAGAGCAGTAAAAAATCAGTAGTGCATATACTGTGGTATGTGTACACAAGGGGATAACTTTGAGCCATTTCAACTTTAAAAAGAAGTGTCTACTTTTCCAAGTACCACATACTTCAATTTTAGTGCACCTTCTTTCTGCCACAAGCATTTAGATGTTTCTGTTGGCAGCAGCTCTCACTGGTACTTTCCCAGTTTGCACCCTTCCTTATGCATAGAGTGACTTTAAAGGGTCTTCACCCCATTGATTTCTATGAAGCCACATTTTCTTCTGAGTTCTGTTTTCATTTAATTTCAACATAAAAGTGTTATAGTTTTATTGTGCTTTGTACTGTATCTTCGTTCTGTTTTGTGTCACAAACTCACTAAAACATAATCAGGTAGCCAATGTATGCTACCTCCTCTTGAAATGTGGAGTTTGTGCTGAACTGGAGTGTCACCTTTCTCTAAGGCATGAATAGATGTTCTGCCACTAAATTTGTTTACTGAGCATGGAGAGGACTGAAGAGAGATAATAAAGAGGAACTTCAACACTGTTAGTGGCTTCCTAACACTGTAGGTTAATTTTATTTTGAATTAAAATAATACTTTTTTTCTGAGTAATTTTTTTATTTCTTTGGTGGTCCTGGGGGATGTGCATTTGGAAAGGAGGCATGGCTTATGATTTGTGTGAGAGAAAATACATGATGATTTTCTGTGTCTAGGCTATGTGAGTTCACAGAATTAACAAAAATTAAGAACATAAAATACTGGAACATATTTGTTATGTATTTGCAAAGGAACGTGACACATCAAAGAATTATCTGGTTTGATCTGTATTGAACAGAATACAGTCTTAATCCAATTGTGTATTTTATTTAATCTGGAACCCATTTGTTTCTAAAATAATACTTATCTCTGTGTGGTATTGATATTCAAAGCCTGTTGAAATACATAACTTAGACATTTGTGACATTAAGTGTTCTATTTAATTAGACTCATGAAGGCTCTACAGAAACAATTGATATGTATTTATCTTGGAGATTATGTCTAAATTCTCCCAGATTAAGACGACAGATTAGCTATAGGTTCTAATAAAAGACTATTTTTTTCTGGGACATGTAAGATGAATCTGGTTAAATATTTTAAAAGAACTTAAACTCACATAATTTCATCATTTATAAATTAATCCTTTGCTCCTAAAGTGGAATAATTTATATTACAATCTGTGAAAATGTTTAAGGTAGATAAAAATATTTGTTATATAAACTGTTTCAGAATGAACAGTGTAGGTTCCAGGTGGACTACTCTGTATCTTCAGGTGTGTGGGGCAGATGGTAAAACTCCACATTTTGTTACATAGCGATAGCTAGTACCAAGGTGACTGAAGTTGCTGTTTTCTTTGCTGTCTCTTTTTATCTACTATTATAACACAAAGTCGGGAAAAAAAACAGTAGTGCAGCCCTTGTTTTTCAGTTTCTTGCCTCATACATCAGTAAGTTGCACAAAGGCGTAGCAGGAAGAGGCATCTCCTTGGTCAGCAGTGTAAAAACAGGAAGGAGGAAGTCTATTGCAAATCTGGGTTCACTGATTATCAGTTCATGTTTCTCTGGAGAGGATGTTCATTAACAACCGTCAGCATGATCCATTGCTTATCCTGCATGAACAATGACTGCTCTAGTGCTGCTGCTACAGAATATGCACCCTGCTTATAGGAAGTAATGTTAACTAACAAACTTTACTCAGCCTTTTCCTGCTCATAGAAACCGGATACTATTAGTGAGAACAATTCACAGAAATTGCACATCCAGGAAAACCAGGCAAGCTAAACATAACAGCTAAACTAAGATTTTATTAATCTTTTCTCTCATTATGCTGTAGCTTGGGTACAATGGTGTTCTGGCCTGTAGTGCAATCTTTTAAATAGAACTGCGAGTTGTAATTATGAGTAAGGATGGCCGAGTGGGACTCTACATAGCACCCGCCTTAGAAAGGTTTGCTTAGGTTTTAAGAAATGTTCATATTACCATAACTCCAGTTGAATTACAGGAAACACCTGGACATTATTTTATAAAGCTTTGTAGGGTGTAAGCAGCAACCTATATGAAATTACTCTGTGGAAAAATCCCTACAAAGTTTGTGTAAACAGAAAATATCTTTGTATATTGTAGGACAAAGGAACTTTCTGCAGGGTTTCCTGTGAAATAAAGGCTTAAACTGAGTGTGTGATACAGTAACATGGTTAGGAAAGCCATAGTTATTGTCACAATGACAGGTCTGTTTTATAGGCAGACTGTTACTTTGCATGGTCGGTGTTTTGTGCTTGTTTTGATCCTACTGAATTCAACGACCAAATTTGAATTGTCAATATGTTATAAAAGCTTTTTTTAACTCTCAAATAGAAGGAGAGAACAAACATGTAATGGGCCTCTTCTTGCAGTGGGAGATAGTGGAGAACATTTCTAGCCTCACTACAAATTTTACTTTGGTAGGAAAACATGTTCTGAAAACAGGATTTTCTACAAGTATAAGTAATGTATTTGAGCATTGTGTGTATGCGTTTTCAGTATTACTTTGAAAAAGAGAATAAAAATTGTGTGTTTACCTTTCTTTTACTTTTTTGGTGACTTGCTTTAACTGGTCTATAAATATTTGAAGAGTGGGTGTCAGAAGGATGGAGCCAGGCTCTTCGCAATATCATCTAGTGATAGAACGAGGGGCAATGGGTGTAAGCTGGAACCTAGGAGGTTCCATATAAATATAAGAAGGAACTTCTTCACAGTGAGGGTGACAGAACACTGGAACAGGCTGCCCAGGGGAGTTGTGGAGTTTCCTTCACTGGAGACATTTAAAACCTGCTTGGATATGTTCCTGTAGCAGGGGGATTGGACTTCGATGATCTTTGAAGGTCCCTTCCAATCCCTAATGATTCTGTGATTGAAATGATAATTTAAAAATTTATTTTTCACCTGATGCTAAATGCAAAGCTCTGAAAATTAGTCTTTTTCTCTTATATCCCTTGCAGTTCAGAAGTTGCATGGTCAGGCTTGCATTCCATGTGAAACTTGTACAACTATAGTGTAGATGTGTGTAAATGCCATCACCACAGCATTCATGTAGATGTAACTGATAGGCATTTACTAAGTGGTTAATCCTGAAAGGAATGTGTGTATACAGGTTTTCATTGCTTCATCTGCCTTGTGTAATCAGGAGATGAAAGAATTTGTGGCAGTTGTAGGCAGGATTGGAGAACCTGCAAATTCATCCTAGAAATGGAACAGAACTGAATGGGTTGGAAGTGTATGAAAATGGTAAATGGTGGCAAGTCATTGATGAGGAGCTGCTTTGTCTTCTAACAATATTGCTATTTTTTCTCTGTTTTCTGACTTTTTTCTATTTTAAAATAGATTATCAAAGAGTCTGCTGCTTTAGAACCTTATGATTACTATTAATTACTGTTCACTCTAAAAATTTACAGTAATAGTACATAAGTTTAGAGATGTTTCTTCTAAGTATGGGTTGCAATTAAAAATTGAATAATTGCTCATAAAAAAAAAAAAACATACAAAAACAAACCCCAGAACTTAAAGAAATAGATTTTTAAAAAAACCCAATAACTCAAAAAGGGCTTTGTTAAACATAGTTTTTCGTAATCTAATAGATCACTTTAGTAATTTTCTGTAATTAACAGTTATTTATAATCAACTAGAAGTTCATATTATCTTCTAAAGTATTTTCTTATGAAAGTAGGGACCTATTATTTTCAATAAAATATACTCTTCATTTTTGCCTGAAGCCTGAGTACCTGAAAAACTCTGCAATTCTAAACTCCCACCAACTAGTTTAGAGTGGAAGTTGTATTCAGGTTTCTGAGTATTCTCATTTTCTAGTCTGAAGATGATGTAGATATGAAGATTGGCAATGAGACAGGGGAAAGGCAAATTAGGGGTATTTGTTCAAAGTATTTTTGGTCTCCCCTTGTTTCATGCTTATTTATGTCTATATTTATTAGAGTCTATAGACTATATTTTCCACTAGTCTGGTCAATATATTGCATTATTTTCTGATCTCATGGGGTTTTTTATCCTTAAACTTTTTATTTCCTTCCTCATTAGTAACATGTTGAGCCATGCATAGAAAAGATTCGTGGGAAATTATAGCAGAAATAGGTTTTTGAGGCTGTACTGTAATAGTTTGTAAAGAGATCTGTGACAGTGGCTTAGAGTGGTAGTGCATGCAGTTCTTGGCTGAACTGTAGCTCTGGAAATGGCCCTTTTGCTTACTCAGCACCTGGCGGTTTTGTGTATAGAATGGTGCCCTCTGGTGCTTTCTGCATGTAAACACACAAAACTTTGTCCGGACCTGTTAAATATATTTTTCATATTGTGTTGAGTTTGGAAAATAAAATAATTTGTGAGGATTTTTCATGGATTTAAAGTAATGTTGTATGATTTTCTTCAATTGAAAAAATGTTTGCATATCTGAAAATTCTCCATCATTTTTTTATTAAGACCTGAATTAAAACATAGCTTCTTTCCCTTTGGCATAGCTGTTAAGAAAAGGTCAAAGTAAAAATATCCCTATTACAGTAAAATTTAGTCAGTGACTGAGACTTTTTTTCTCCTTTAGATTACGCTTTCTCTGACTATTACTAGTAAATTTTTTTCCCACTTTTGAGTACTTTTTGCACTATCTTGTATTTATCTAGATTTGCAATTATATGATTCGTGTTGTCCAGTTGTTGGGATGAGTCAGAAAAGAAATAACTCATGTCTGTGTACAGTGTTCTGGGAAATACAGACAAATAACCGGTTATATATTACCAGAAAAATCCTTCAGCTCTGTTTGTTCTCTTCATGGATGACCTGCTTGCCCCATCAAGTAGGCATGAAAATAATACCTGCCCTGCCACAGATTTGTAGTACTGATGTCTACCTCGTCATTCAAGTTACAGGTCTCATTCTAGACAGAAAAGTGGTATGTTGTGGTTTGGTTGGGGGGGTGGTATCCAAATCAAATACAAAATTCTGTCTCAAATATAAATGATATTCTCCTTTTTTTGTTTTCCAGTTTGAAGACCTGTACTGATAAAAAGTTTGCTCCTTGGAGTTTTCATGGTGTGAATCTAGGTTCCTGTAGCTGTAAAAAACAGGTTTAACGCAGTGATAATACAAACTGATGATGTCTTTCAGTTTGGCTTAGTTCAGGTTTGTGTTGTTTTTCAGAGCACCATCATACACTTCAGGGGCCCATAAAGCTAAAAAACAGTACTTGGAGTTCTTTGTTCAGAGGCGTTTAAGTGTAAAGATAAGTTAAAAGAAGCATATATTGCACATGAAAATTTCTCTTGATAGCCTGGGCATGTTTGCCTCTTTTTATGATGATTCCCACTGATGTACATTAACTTAAAGTGAGAGAGTGATTTTTAGTGTAGACATAATTGCTTTTAAGAGTCATCTCTTAAAGAAATGCATCTCTAAGGGTTGCCAATTCCTCATTCTCATCCCAGGAGATCGGTGTGTGTCTGGTAAATTCTGTTAATTTTGTCTTGTGGTTTACAAAAATTAGCTATAGGATACTTTCAGGATTCCATGTCTTTCTGCAAGATACCGTGATATGGCGGTTTGTCTCCTGATAGTTCAGCTCTGAAAAGTGCTGGATTGTTGTGATTGGGATTGATTGCAGTGTAATCATAGAATTATTTAGGTTGGAAAAGATCATTGAGTCCGACACTTAGCCTAACTATTTCAAGCCCACTGTAAACCTAATCTCCACAACTTTTAAACATGTCCAGGGATGGCGTTTCAACCACCTCCCTTGGCAGCCTGTTCCAGTGGCCCTTTCAATAAAGAAGTTTTACCAAATGTCTAACCTATACTTCTTCTGGTGTGACTTGAGGCCGTTTCTTCTTGTTCTATCGCTTGTTACTTGTGAGAAGAGACCCACCCCCCTTCTCAGCAACCTCCAGTCAAGTGATTGTAGGCAGCAATAATGTCTCCCCTGAGCCTCCTCTTCTTCACACTAAGTAGCCTCAGCTGCTCCTTGTAAGACTTGTTCTCCACACCCTTGACCAACATTGTTGCCCTTCTTTGGACCTGCTCTGGCACCACAACGTTTTTCTTGAATTGAGGTGCCCAATACTGAACCCAGTACTTGAGGTGTGCCCTCTCCCGAATCTGTGAAAAATTCGGCTTCAGATAATTATTCAAAGATAACGTTTACTTTATTTAGGTAAGTATAGGTACGTTTTGAAATGTATATATGGAAAATAAGTTTCAGTGTCAGGACTAAGCACCTCCCTTATGAGGAGAGGCTGAGGGAGCTGGGTCTCTTTAGCTTGCAGAAGAGGAGACTGAGGGATGACCTCATTAATGTCTATAAATGTTTGAGGGGTGGGTGTCAGGAGGATGGAGCCGGGCTCTTCGCAATGTCATCTAGTGATACGATGAGCAGCAATGGTTGTAAGCTGGAACATAGGAGGTTCCACATCAATATGAGAAAGAACTTCTTCCCAGTGAGGGTGATGGAACACTGGAACAGGCTGCCCAGGGGGGGTTGTAGAGTCTCCTTCACTGGAGACGTTTAAGACCTGCCGGCATGTGTTCCTGTGTGACTTGGTCTAAGTGATCTTTCTGTGTCAGGGGGATTGGATTAGATGATCTTTTGAAGTCCCTTCCAATCCCTAATGATTCTATGATTCTATGATTAATAAGCCATACTGTACTACATGTGTTCCTTAATGGGTAAAATCAGTTCATTGCCTCACCTGTGTTTGCAGTTTTGAGGAAAAAAAACTAGGTTTTTTGTCCATGACCAGAGGTGGCATGGCTCTCTTGAGAACTCTTAAACTTCCAAAAAAGCCAGGGCTTTAGCTGAGACTTCCTTCTGAAGCCTCTACCTTGTGTGTAGTGTCCTATGGGTATAGTGCATTGGAAGTGAACTTTTGTTCAATTCATCTTCTTACTTGTCACCTAGATCAGAATGGAGATACAAAGCATTAATTTCTTTTACATACTGTGATGATTTATTTCTTTTAAGGTAAGCAGTTCGTCTGGCTTTTCACTCGTGTGGTGAAGAAGGTTGGTTTATTGTTGTTTCCACAAGATGGAGCTGTCTACCTATGTAATTAATACAGGAGTTCTATGACTAGCACATCCTAAGGGCCTCTGCCAAAATACTGCTTTAGATTGCAGAGCACCGTTTTATTAACATCCCTGCAGAATACAGCACAATGTAGGCCATAAATTATCAACTGCTATTTTAATACTGGTTAAAGCATTGAGTTGGGACCTGTACAGTATTGAACCCCAAATGGCCAATTTTAAACGTTTATTTCCTGTCAGATTTGGAATGAAATCTTGTGACAGTAGCCCTGAGAATTACCAATTAGCACTTTATGAGAGTTTTACTGAAGTAAAAGTAGCTTTAATTTTGAGAAAAAGAAAATACTTATTTTTGTAATAGTTAATACTGTATTGTCTATGCTACATCTTATTTGCTTCCAGAATTCTTTGCTATGTTGTCTGGAATTGTTTGATGGCATTTTAAAGAGAAATCCCCTGATGGCAAATTATTTCCCTTTTTCAGTATTTTAACAGCATGTATGCCAGTGCTGGCAGATCTGAAATTGATGAAAAGGTACTAAGACAGTCATGCTCAACTGCTGCTACTTGATCGGGTATTTGAACTAGATGACCTTTAGACGTCCTTTCCAACCCAATATAATCTATGATACCCCAGTATTGTCAGGCAATAATGAAGTCCAAAAGAACTGCCTCATCACCACCATTCTAAAGAATGTTTGCTGGTACAAGCTCAAGTATGGAGTTTCTCGTGTCATCTTTTCTCATTTTAGGTACATTTGGTCTATTAGAGGTTTTATTAGAGATTTCACTTCTCATTATGTTACACAACTTATGAGTACACAGCGATAAATTGAAATTTTCTATCTTTGTGCTCTTTTCTCACTTCCATTTGAGTGCTTTGATCTAAACCGGGAGAGTCCTCTCATCCTTAAATAGAAGTTTGAGAAAGCAGAAATAAATCTAACTGCTTTATTGGTTGTGCTTGTGTAGGTGGTGAGTCCAGCTCGTTCAGAGCAAGATTATGCATGTCTCATAACTCTGAAGGCATTGTGTGATGCCTCTGGTCCCCTGGGGTTCTTTGAGGGAAGGAACCTGATTTTCCTATCATAAGTAAAAGGAGGATATTCTAGGAGTATTTTATTGGGTAGATCTTTCCATGTCAATGTACCTGTAGCAAGCAGGCTATTAGGAATTGCCTTTGTTCCTTTGGCAGGTACAACAGCTTATTACCTTTCTCATTTCTCTAACTTCACTTGGTTTGATATGTATGTTGCTGAAGGTTAAAAGAGAGAATCACAGGAATCTTGTCTCTCCTATATCCTTTTCTTGAAAGGTCAAGTTCTTGCCAGTTACTCAGCTATAGGTCTGTTGAACAGAATATGACTCCAGATCTTGGCATAGCCCAGCTGTCTGGTTAGAAAAGAGGCACTTGTAGAATATGGCAAGTCACACTTCTCTGAGAAGACTGGGAGGGAGATAGAGGCCTTGACTCAGTCTTGCTTGTGTCTTGAACTTAAACAACATTGAGACCACTGGAACGTCAGCCTTTTTTTTTTTTTCCTATCAAGACTTTATTTTAAAAAAACCAAACTGATTCTTTTTATGGATTTCTGGAGAGAACTTTGTAAATATGACAGGAAATTAGAGGCTAAAAATGAAAGTTAAAAGAATTTACTTGATTTTTTTTTTAAACACTTCCAGTTTGTAATACAAACATGTTTGTGTATATATGACTATATCAACCTAAAAAGATGCTTCAAAAATTAGTTGTCTTTGCTGTAGTTACTACATCAAGTTATTAATAAATGTTTGGAACTGTCTGTGCTTTGTCATTGTGGAAGCACTTCATATTTTTGATTTCCAGTACAGTTCTCTGAAATACCTCTTTTTTGCTTCCTCTGCTTAAGTCTAAAGCTTTAAATTGTCTCTTGTCTCCTTTGCTCACTCTGATGCTGGAACATTTTTCCATACAGCTTTCTATTATGGGCATAGCTCAATTATGTTGGTAATTTATTTCTCTAGGAGTTGTATTTCCTGCTTGAGGTTTATAAGTGTGCTATGCAAATGATTAGAAAAAAAAACCCCAAATGGCCTGATTTTATCCATTCATGAAAGTTAGATCCCACTGAAGTAGCGGCTTTAGGCATATGTATGTCATGGTTTTGCTTTGGGAGTTGTTGAGTGTGAGCAGGAGGCAGGGAGCAGTAGGTTTTGCCCTCTGCCAGGGGTCTGGCTGCTGCCCCACAGCGCGTCCATCCTTCTGACTGAAAGCACTGAGTGCTAATGTAGTTGGATGACTACGATACTAGGAGTAGCAGAAAAGCAAATTTGTGTATTACTTAAGCTTGTATTTAGAAAGAATGGAGTTGGGTAGAAAAGCGATCCATGCTATTTGAGATGGTTGGAGAAACGGATTCTTTTGTACCCATACTTGAGCATTAGGGCATAAATAACACAACAGTGAGGCTCAGGTCAACCATGATATAACTGGTTAAGCACCTGGATTAATGCCATAAGGACTGAGTTCAGTTCTCAGTTTTGCGGCATCTCTTTCTTTTAATACTGGTTTCGGTGGAGTGCATCACAAATGATGCTACCATAACGTCAAGTCTGCATGCTTTTGTTCTCTTTCTAAGAGAGACATTTCAGTGAAGATCCCTGCATACTATTTTTAATGGGGGAAAAGTCAACTTTGATTTTCTTTTTGTATTTAACAGGTCTGTATATGATGACCAACCAAATGCGCATGAGAGGTTTATGGAAAAACTAGATGCCTGCATACGTAACCATGACAGGGAGATAGAAAAGATGTGCAATTTTCATCACCAGGGCTTTGTGGATGCTATTACAGAACTTCTTAAAGTTAGGGCTGATGCAGAAAAATTGAAGGTAAGGAACTAGTTTTTCAGAGCTTCGCATATTGTTGTCTTTGAGTTTGAAGGAAGCAGCTTGACTGAGGGGTAATAACTTAGTGACAATCACATACACTCTGATGGTTGCCACAATTTTTTGATAGCGAACTATTCAGAGTTTGTGGCTCGAGCTGCATTGCCTGATACAGTAATTTACATTACAAAGCTGAATGTTTTATGATGTCTAATTCTGATTTATTTTTTAATGTAAGTTTTCAGAAAATGTTACCAAAATTGTTTTGCCCTTTTTAAAGGCTTTCTCAGAAGGTAAAGAACAACAAATGGTAATCTCTCAAGTAGATATTTTTCTGACTACGCATTTATATGTCAAACTTCAGAAAAATTTTAAATCTGATTAAAAAAATAAAAATACTGCAATAGTGCACCAAAAAAAATACATTTTCCTTTGTAATGGGCAGGAGTGGGTGGAGTTAGTAATTCTCATTAGAAATGAGAACTAAGATTTACTCCCAAATCAGAATGCAGAATAGTGAATTATGAGATCTGTCCCTTTTAGCTCTCCTTACACTTTTGAGAGCAAAATGTGCGCACCAGACAGAATGAGCATAGTTCACCAGAGGTTATGATTAGAAGAGCATTATATAAAGGATATTCAGATAACAAGAGACCAAATACAGCATCAATGAGGTCATTGAGCATCTTTGTTCAGAAATTAATGAGATTTTTAATAAACTAGAATGTGCTTCCTTATTATGATGACCTAATGAGTCACTTACTATGTGGGAAAATCTGAGGTCGAGCTTTGCCTGCACCTGCAGCATTAAAATGTTGCTGTGGGTTGGAGATTTCCACGTTTGATGTTAATCAACCACCCAGTGTTTGCATTCAGCAAAGTATGAATGTTTAATTACCATAAAATGCAATCACCATTTCTTACAGACAATGAATGGCCCATAGAGCTCATTGAGGTTATCAAAAAGGGACCAGTGGTCAATTGGGTCAATGATTTGAATTGTTTGACAGACCTACAGAAACAAGGAAAGTTCAAAAATCCCAAGTAAATTTGATAAGTTTGCCACAGAATCTGTTAGAAAGAACTGTCATAAGTAATTGAAGTTAACAAAAACCCTTTGCGATCGAAAGTTCAAGTTCAAGCTGTAGAGTTAATTTGAATTTGCATTTCTTTGTTCTAAGTTTCTCATGAAGCATGATCTGATTACAAGGGTGAGCAGTCACATCAGGGCAATATATGCATATTTTTCTAACAAAGGTGAAATTATTTTTAAGGTCCAAGTTACTGATACCAACCGAAGGCTTCAGGATGCTGGGAAAGAGGTGAGAAAATGGTGTTTCCTATATGGGTATTATGAAAATTTGTAACAAATTTATTAGCATAATGTAATTGTGATCTTTTTTCTTTTTAAAAAAAATTTCTAAGGTGATAGCCCAAACCGAGGAAATCATCCGATGCAGAGTGCAGCAACGGAATATTACAACAGTTGTGGAAAAACTACAGTTGTGTCTTCCAGGTGAGTGACCTATGGCAAAATGCAATAGCAAATGAAATAAATTACAATAGCAAAAGCTGAAAAGGATTTTATTTTTAAGTTGTTATCCTGTAGCATTCAGTGTAACAAAATAGTAACATTTTTAAAAAGATAAGCAATTGTGACAGTTTGTAAGAAGATAGTAAGATGGATAAATTATACAGTGTAGCCAGATACAGCTTTAAATAAAGGAGTATTTTTAATATGATAAATATGAAATTATTGCTTAAGGTGGGGCGGTTACTCTTTTATTTCTAGGGAAAATACTAATGATTCTTATTTCGTTGTTGTGCCCTTAGCTCTGTGCCATTACGGGCTTCTTTAAAGTAGAAGGCTCTATATGAAGTTTCAGAGAGGTGGTATTGTAGGACTGCATACATCTCTATAATGGCTTTGCCCGCTTTGTTATACTGGTGTAAAAAACAGATTTGAGAATTTTTCTCTGTAAATTCTGATCGTTGACTTGTTATGAGTACAGTAGGTGGTACTGTTGCCATTTAATGGAGACAGATTCTAGTCTGGTAATGCAGATAAAGTTATGGTATGTAGTATGTGAATGTGTTTGATGTATATGTGGTATCTACTGTTTTGTTTTATCATATTTTTTTTGTTTATAGGCTTTCTTTCTTAGATGTGTTCTAGAATATTTTTTCTAGTTTTTTACATGTATATCATAGTAAGAATTAAATAAGGTAAATTTAGCATATCCTTTTCTGTGGTTTATTTTGTTCTTTACAGTATATATTGTCCTCTTTTGTTAACTAAAGCTGCAATAAGATCCATGCGTTAATCTGCTTGCTTTTATGCAGTGCTGGAAATGTACAGCAAACTAAAAGAACAGATGAAAGTAAAAAGGTGAGTGAGCTTATTTCTGTGAGTAAAATACAGTATTTGTAAGTAACCTTATATAATAGTGTAGACAAGTAAGTATTTTAAGTCCTGTAGCTTGGTGTATGTAGTCTTGTTTTCATTATACCTTGCCTGTGTTTCAAGAATGTCACTGCCAGTGAAAAATCTTTATATTAAATATTAAGACGCTTGGAGCTTAGTGATTGCTGTGAAAAAGTGTGTTTACTTAGGTAAGCATGACATGCAGTGACATGATGATTGTAAAACGAGAAGTACAGTATTTTTTAATACTTGAAACAATTTAAGAGGCAAAAATGCTGGGATCTGTGAGTAGTAAAGGTCTTGCGGATTATGAACTATCATAAGTATTTAAATCTATCTCGTTGTCCAAAAAAAGAACATTTCACTCTATATACTTTTCTTTAGACCTACTTGGTATTTCGGTGCCTATTTTTTGTGTAAATGGGACTACGAGAATGAAGTGTTGTGGTTTATTTTTTCTCCCCTCCTGTCACTAATTGACTTGTTGCCAAAAAACCCTAAACCCATAATTAAAACTAAATTTTTGGCATAATGGTATCTAGCAAGTATGTGACCAGTGGTTCCTTCCTCTGTTTCATCTTCGGTTTCTGGCTTCTCAGATAACCACTTGCTGCTGCTGCAACCCCAGTTCTCTCTTCATGACAGCTTTGCTGTCCCTGCCCCCCGTAGCTGTCATCATGTTCCACTGGGGCTGCTGGTACCCTGTACACCCACCCCAAGAAAATTATTGCTGCTGCTTCCTTCTATCTGATTTTTACAGCATCATTGCCACCTTCACCTCTACCTGCTTTTTGTACAGCCTCAGTGACATCAATTGCTCTGTGTCTTCCCTTGCTGGATTCAGGAACATTGTTATTGACCCTCTGTGCACCTGGTACCACTGCAGTGAGCTTCTGTTAACAGGTCTGCCTGGACCTGACTGTTTCCATTTGGAACTAGCTATGCGTAGTCAGGTGTCTGCAGGGCTACTGTTTAATCTAGATTTACTTGTGAACTGTTTGTGTGGATTTCTGTTGTCTGGCTAGTCAACACCCCCACACACACCATACTGCTGAACATCTGAAAATTCTCAGTAGTGGCCACTGTGTGCAGATTAATCAGCTCTAAAGCTGAGGTGCAGCTCTAAAGCCGAAATGCACCAGATCTACCCGTACACACTAGTATTGTACATGTCAGTCGGTGTTGCAGCAAAGAGCTACCAAAAAAAGGTGATGTGCTCCATGATACCTGTGCACACATGCTGTCTTGGAGGCCTTCTGCAGAAACAGAAGAGCTTTAAGTATAATGTATGAGCTCTGGTGTTGTGCTGTCTCTTGTTAAAATCAAAACTTGCTGAATATGAATCGGTGTCATGTATCTGCTATTCACTATTTCCTCTGAACTGGTTTGACCTCTGTTTGGAGTAGCTGGCAGCATGTTGCTTGTTGTATTGCCTTTGGAGCAGCTCAGAAGAAAGATCTGAAGAGTCTGGTTCTCTTGCTGTTCTGTTAGAGAACAGACTACAGGGTGTGCTGTCTGAATTTTAACATTTCCTTCGGCAAGGTGGTCTATAGAGTACACTATTTTGTGTGTTGAAAATGTGGAAATACTGGCATAAAGACCTGCCCTCCGCTGTTCCTTTGCTCTGTTACACAAGGCAAGCAGCATCCTGGTTTAGAATTGCCAGGAAAGTTACAGTTTCTCATGTCATCATGCAGAGATAAATTTGCAGACGGCTTTTAACATTTGGACTCCATGTTTGCTAGTAGTTTAGTAGAGGCCACTGATGGTTGGCTGAGATTCTGAGAAATTACCAGTACTCTTTAAATCCAAACATAAAATTTCTATTAAGAGATTCAGATCTGATAATTTTCTGTGGAAGGAGTAGCCAGACAGGAAGCCTGAAATGGCAGAGGACAATATTCTGAATTGAGTAGTTTGGACATGTCGTTGTCATACCATAAAAAGAGAAAGGGAGATTGTGGAGCTGTGTATTTGGTATAGCACATGGAGTGCAGAAGGTATAGAGATGGCTACAGACTACTGCTCCAGATCAGGTATCTCTTTCATTAGCTACGCTACAGTTACTGATTTGCCTGTGATTTACAATTCTCTGTAATACAGACTAGAGGTGGCTACTTCATGGAACTTGCAGGTAAAACAAATGGTAATTTCCTTGTGGTTTAGGAGGCAGCAGGTCTAAAGAGTAAGTGCACAGTGGCCTTTATCACCAAGTGACTGAGCAGTAGCACTGACATCCATTGCTTTAGCACAAAGATCTGATAGGTGATATGTGCAGGCATATGGAAGAGTCAGAGAAAGGAATAGTCACGTATCAAAGATAATTTTTGTTCGTAAGCCTTCACTGAAGATTGTTATTGTAGCAAAGCTTTCACTGGTCTTTTTAAAAGAAGACCTCTTTTTACATTCTCTGCTGGCAGCCTTTTAGAATATATTTTCATTGTTCCATTGTCTTTCAATCTTGAACTATGAACACAACTGGCATTTCTAATGTTTAAAGGAAGAGAAAACTATAGTGTGGATGTTCACTACTTTTGGAGATGGTTGTTTCAGGATAAAGGTTGGAATTCCATTTCCTTCATGGTAGATACTCTGTAACATAATGCAGGATTTTGGTCTGTAATACTTGCTAGTTTTTGCAGAGGGAATGGAGGTTTACTGAGGAGACCAGAAAGCCATCTATTAATAGCAACTTTTGGTCCATATGAACATGGGCTACTTTTGAACTGATGACCGAGAGGTGAAAGGCTCTGTATCCTATTTATCTGTCTCCTGAGCCATGGATAACACGAGCTGACAAGTTGTGAGAGAAAGTAACTGCAGAATCTGCTCTAAACAGACACGGTTGGAGAGAGTTATAGAGGGTTTAAAGTCTTAGCTGAGGGAGCACACAGGAGAGGCGTGGTTTCTCCTCTGCTCCCCAAAGTGCCTAGTGGGAGCTAAACATTTAAACTGAACAACCTAGACCTTTAAGTCAGAGATAAAATCGTCACCCATTTTATGTGTATGCCTGTACCATGGATTGTGCATTTGTATTTTTATGTGTCTCTGGAGAAAGTTCCCAGCTGCTTCGATTATGGTCTAATTGCAAACTGTTAGAACTGGTGTTTATGCAAGTCTTCTGCAGTAGGTATTAAAACCAAACCCAAAACCTACATAAGATGAAAGTAATTAAGTAAATGAGTTTTTTGCTGAATTTTTCCTTAGTCTTTCCCACAGTAGATTCAAGAAGAGAATGGTCTTTCAGAGTGTCCAGAAAGACACGGATTTTTTTCTGACCTTACTATAAGCTCTCTTCTGAACTGTGGGAAAGACAGAGTTGATTAGTTATTTAGGTTACTAAGTCACACTGACACAGTCATGCAGCTGTTCTGTGCATAAACCTTCCAGAGATTGAAGTAAAACTTAAGGCATAAGGGATGCAAATAGGAAAAACTTCGGAAGTTGTATAATTTAGTTTCATGCATGTCTGCATGGAAAGATATTTGGACAGCTAAAACCAATGGTGATTTGATTTTGGCTTTCTGTAGTGTTTTGGAACCATTTCAAAATGAAGCACTGGATATTGCCAGTTGCAAATCAGTACTTTCCAGAGGTACCCTGGATTGTCCAAACAACCCTTTACTGAGCTGTCAGCTGCCTTCCCCCACCCACCCCATCGTTCTCAGAACCCTATTTGTTTCTCTTTTAAAAACATATTCTACATCATGAGTAGAGTCACAGAAGGTATTCCAGAAATTTCTTTTTTTTTTTTTCACACAGCAACTCTTTATTCTGGTTTTCAAAAGTGTTGAGCTTTTGACTCACTTTACAGAAGTTTCAAAGTTAGTAGGGCCTTGATCTAAGTTCATAGGCACTTGAGGTAAATGATACCATTGGTTTTGCTGTGGAAATTTAAGGATCATATTTAAAATTGCTAAGGAAACCATATGCAAAATCAAAATAAATAAATAGTTGTTCCTGTAGTGAAAGGTTTTCACTTGCAATTTCAGAATATCATCTTCAAGATCTATGTGAATTGAATTTTCTGTAATATTATAGAAAAATTCCAATGAACTTTCTTAAATTTGTGAGGTAGAGGATAGAGATTTTCATAATTACTCAGTGGAAATGCAGTAAGCTCCAGGAATGTACAGTGCATCTGAGGGAAACACAGAAGTTGGAGAACATTACTACTTTTTCTCTATAAAATAAACTAAACTGACGTTATTGTCTCTCCTGTTTTTTTCAGTTTCCTCACTCAAAAGTCTTGTGTACAGCTATGTTACTCAGTAAAATTCACAGCCTTTTTGTTTGTCTTCTACTGCCCTTAGCTTCTTGAGTGCTCTAGTTTAACTGGATGGGGCTTTTTTTTCAGTAAGTTATGGTATTTCTCTTAACTGCCTCCAAATGGCACTCTGTTGATAAAAACATTTCTGTCTCTTTAAAACATAAATAATACTTGGAGTATGCTGAAATAATGCTCAGTTTCTTTTTTTATTTTTTGTACATTGATGTTTCAAATTCTAATGTAGATCTGACTACTCTGTGCCAGGGGCATAAACATTTTGTAAAATGCCAGATCAGTTTTAGAATAAAATGCAAAACACCAATCTTCTGGCTTGGCTGGGTTGTTTTGTTGTTTGAGGGTTTTTTTGTGGTGTTGTTATTGGTGTGGGTTTTTTTCCCCAGTCCTGCTTCTTGCTGGTTTTACAAGCTTCCATTTTTATAGTTTGAAGATATCGTAAATCCATCTTATAGTTCTCTGGTTCTGTTGACAACATGGTTGTGGACAGTCTTATATGACCTCTGTTGGTGTTCCAAATGCCTGACTTGAGTTTCAAGGCTTACAAAGTAAATGTGTTGAGGAACATATTCTTGTAAGACTAGCTCAGAAGAATAGACAGAGAACTGCTACATTAATGTGAAAGAAATAACACTGAAGATGCATCTTTAGTGATTTATAGTCAAGCTGACAAACTTTTACCTTACATGATTGAAAATACATGATGGTAACTAATAATAATGTAAATGTTAACTCTATGGGATGCTTTTAAATAAAAATATACAAATATGTAATTCTTTTCAATGATATGCAAAACTTTTTCATTTAAATCCTGACCTGCAGATGACCTTCAAATTAATAAGTGCTTTATCCTAACAGATGCTGAAAGGGCAAGATCCTGAGCTCCATGTGTATGTATGTGTGTGTGTGTGTGTGTGTGTGTATATATATATGTATATATAATTAGTAGGGGCCTCTAGAATGGATTTAAAATGGATTATGTTAATTATCATCTTAAAGACAGCAGTCAGAACCCTTCCAGATGAACTAACAGAGTTCTGATAAGCTGATCCATACAATTTAAATAAAAACCTCTCATACATTTTTGATGCTATTATGGTTTTATTCCCCAGAAATCTCTCCATGTGGCACCCTTAGTCATTTGTTATTTAAAAAAACCAAAACCCACACACATTACCCCAGCAGACCCCATCTTATCTGCGACATTCCCATTGCCTTATGTATACTTTCTATAAACCAAGTATGTAATAAACAAAAGCTCCTAATTTACACTTGAAATCTCTTTATATGCAGTCTTGTGAAAGCAGTTTTTGTTCTAGAATAAAAGAGAAGACTGTTTTCCATCCTGCAGCTATGCTGAATTGTTAGCATAGAAATGTCTTGATTGAGAAAAATCAAACCAAAATGTTTATTTTGGAATGGAACAATTAGTTATTATAGTATTAATAGTTTAGTACTGTTTGTCTACAGAAGGGAAGCCAACAGATTGAATTGAATTTCAATTTGAAAGTATTTAGTCACTATATCTACTAAGTAATGTCTACAAGCATAATAACTGGAAAGGACACTTTCCAGGTTTTTCTTGAATGCTTGAAGAGAGTTTACTTACATTCAGTTTTTCCTTTTCAAAATTATTTGGTAATTTTCCAGTACTGATTGTGTAGGACTTTCAAAAAGCAAAAGGAACTAAGGTTGTAATACTAAAAGCTAAAAATGTAATAGCTAATATAATCCTAAATCTAAGCATATTACTCTGTATTTGTGAAAAGAAAAGGTTGGAAGTAACAGTGAGTTACCTCAGTCTGATCTCATTTTTTGTGTCTTTCCCATTCAAGACCAAGCTAAAAGGCATTGGTTCCCCCTGTTCTGTTTTAGTAAGCCACACTAAGTGCATTTTTCCAAAAGCATTGTCTAATTGGCTGTTGAGAATACTGCATAAAGGGAAACTGATGTCACATCTACATGTAATTGCTGTCCTTTTTGTGTTTAACCTGTTTTCTGCACCTCCCTCCAAATGCTGTTGACATCACATATTTGTTGATAAAGGCATTTTCTGTTTATTGCCTTAGTTTAGCTGTGTATCTCAGAATATTATTTATTTTTTGAATAAAGCCGAAAGAATTACACTGTAGCAGCCTGTGTGACATTAATGAATGAAACAAAGGGTACCGACTTCAGGTACAGGCATATAGGAGCCTGACCAAACTCAGAATCACCTCCTTGTGGTGTTTATCCCTCAACTAATTCTAAGAAGAAGTACAGAATACCAATTTCCCTCAATTAAAATCTCCTTTTTTCAGCTGATTTTGTTAAGCACTTAAAGCATCAAAATTTTGCTCATATGCCACAGTGGGTAAGTGGTTCTAGCCCCAAAAGCCCTGTAATCTATGAGAGAAGTGAGAGAGAAGACAGGTAAATAACTGTAGTAGTTGATATCACACTCACTATGTGATAGCTTTCTGTTGTCAAAATAGTTTGTCTTTATTTTTTAAATTATTTTTGCAGTTAAATATTTATACTTAGTTTTACCTTGACTATTGTCTTTTATGTCCTCCTCCTCTCAGGACATGTCCTCCACATAATCTGTACAGAGAAAATGATGGGAGTCTTTTTTGATTGGGGTTTTAAAAGGCTCTCTGACCTTAATGCTTGTTCAAAGTAGTTGTTTTCTTGGTGGAATATGCTGTATGTTGTCACAGGAGTATATAGGTGCACGTTTTACAGCAAAATATTACACATTGATGAAAAAATTTTTTCTTTATGGAAGCCTATACTTCTATTTCCAGCTAAGGATGGTGAAAATAGGGTGGCTGTGGATCACACTTTTCCAAGACTTTTTTTCATTGTTTAGTGCGTACACCGCAATGTTGGATGATTGATAATTTGCATTACAGGAACAAGAACTTGTAAAAGCCCTTCATAGAATCAATGTAGTTAGAACTTCTGTGTCTCCATTCTGCAGGATGCTCCACATGAAACTAGGACCCTATTGATCAGAACAGCTAGTACTGTAGGAGCGTACGTAAAGTTTAGACTTGACTGACTCACTCTGACAATTCACTTTTTTTCCCAGATTAAAGCGTTATAAGGGTGACCTGTTGTTTCTTAACACAGTAATCTCATTAGATATATACTGATTGCATGCATGATATTGATTCCCTGTATTTGATAACACCATTGTCTTTAAAATAGATAAGACTTTTTTTAATATCTTTATAGGTACTATTCTGCTTTAAAAACAATGGAGCAGCTAGAAAATCTGTATCTTCCTAGAGTTAGCCAATACCGGTTTTGCCAGATAATGATAGAAAATCTTCCAAAACTGCGTGAAGAAATAAAGGAAATATCCATGTCTGATCTCAAGGATTTCCTAGAGAGTATTCGAAAGCATTCTGACAGAATTGGAGAAACTGCAATGAAGCAGGTAAGCTGACCCAACAAGATTACTTTAGTCCTCTTATGTACTGAAAATATCAGTCAGTAGTCTCAGATTAACCCAAAAGATTTATCTAAGGTTTATAGTCATCACACAAGCCTCTGAGTAAAGATGGAGAGCTGTGAAATATGCTTGCTGATGTATTGGATAGTAGATACAAAGTTGTCAGTTCTAGTGGTCCCTAACAGAAAGCTACAGTGTGACACCTTAGTAGCATCAAAATTTCATTCCAAATTTGTATCTGTGTCCTAAGCAAGAAGTTTCCTCACCAGGGAGGGAGACGCTAAAACACTTTGACTAGTCAATTCCTAGACAGTCTATAACTTAGCAGCTACTACACCAAAGTAGAAGGTTCTAGGGATGAAGAAAACTTACGTAGAAATTAGCTATTAAACTAATCAGCCATCCCAAAATCATTGGTGTAGGCAGAAGACACATCTTGCAGTTATACTGGTGTGTGTTCAATAGCACCGTCTGTTCTTCATGTCATAGCATACACCTATGAGAGATCAAGTCTGCATTACATCGTTTTTTATTGATACTACCTTTAAACAGGCACAGCAGCAGAAAACCTTCAGTACTGCTCTTCAGAAACAGAATAATGTGAGCTATGGTCGGAATATTCATCTAGGTAGAAGCAGAATTTTGGAATCCAAGAATGAAATTACATTGAAACGAACGTTTGAAGAAGATGATGAACGTGAAGAAGAGGTAACTTTTATAGTGAACAGTATGTCTTAATTTAAGCTAACTTTATAATTTTTTTAACAAAACTTGCAGTATGCAGTGTGTAGGCAGTAACTGTTAGGAAAAACCATGGGATACCAGTCTAGATCAGCTTTTTAGGGGGTAAAAGTAGTGACAAAATATTTATTGCATTAATGCTGGCTTTTAGCATCATATTTGGTAGCATTCAGATGGGTAGAACGTGTAATTACTCTGTAATTCTGTGGCAATTTACGTTATGTGTTACCTACCCGCTGTAAATGTTACATGGATTGCTGGAATATTCTGCTATTGCTAAGCCAGCATTTCTGTGTCCATCTTGTGTCAGAACCCTTTCAGCTATCAGATATTCATAAACTGAATAAACCAGAAATTATTTAGACCTTGAAATATTCTGCTCTGAAAACACAATGATGGCAATATGGTTTTGTAACACATGCAGCCTAGCACTCTAGTAGGAATGGAGGCGGAGAGTTGAGAAATTAATTTATTGTTTTGTGACAGAATGCATCTATTTTTAGGTCCTTGTTAAATGGACAAGTTCTCTTGGTAATGAACACCACTTTACAGGTCATATGCTTTTTATGCCTTGTATACTTCTCCTTTTCCTTCTCCAGGTTTTAACCGCCCAAGATCTTGTAGACTTCTCTCCAGTCTATAGGTGTTTGCATATCTACTCAGTTTTGGTATGTATTAAAATGACCTCAAAAAGATTATTTCACTTTCTGAAGATGAAAGTTAATTTTCATACTCTAGTAGTTCCCAAGCAAGCAAGCATATAGCTTCTAGTATCACAGAATCACAGGATTTGGAAAGGACCTTGAGATACCAAGTCCAAACCCCTGACAAAGCAGAACTACCTAAAGCACATTACAGAGAGCTGCATCCACGTAGGTTTTGAGTATCTTCAGAGGAGACTTCACAACCTCACTGGACAGCCTGTTCCAGTGCTTTCCGACTTTCACTGTAAAAATGTTTTTCTGTATTTCCAAATGAAACTTCTTGTGTTCCAGCTTGTGCCCATTGCTCCTTGTTCTATCACTGGACACAGCTACCCTGCAGATATTGTAAGCATGGACAAGGTCTCTTCTCATTCTTTTCAAGGCTAAACAGTTCTAGCTCTCACAACCTTTCCTCCTAAGAGAGATGCTTTAGTCCCACAGTCATCTTTACATGATACCAGGCAGCTACATTGCATTTCTATATCAAGGACTTAACTCACAGCAAAAGTCACCTTCTTAGTGAAGCCTGCCTCTGCCACAGAGTTGTAGAAAATACTCTATTTTTACATAGGACAGAAGTTTTTTGCTTTGCTTCTTCATATTGAAGAATAAACCAGGATTTCACATACCTCAGAATACTTCATAGCTTGTGATTGCAAGGTACATGCATGCCAAACATTGACTGTACTTATAACTAAGCTCACTTTTATACTAGAAACTTCTGGGAATACATATGCAGAGCTTTTTTAATCCTATATATTATGTGAGATGCTGTATGTTTAAATTCTGGTGGAAACACCCTTTGTCATATCTGTTACCTTTTAATTAAGTGCTATGAAGCAGTATAAAGTGTAACTGTGATGTGAAATGACATGTGATACGTGAGTAGTATTCCTAGGATTTACAACTCAGTGTGATTTATTATTATTTCTATTGATGTAAAGACATGGATTGTTGGAACCTGGGCAAAATAAACACATTGTTTTGGTATGTTTTATCTTGCCTTTCCTTTGTGTATTCGGTGGGTGAATCATCAGGATTCCTGCTGTTGTCTGCTGGTTGGTTTAGAATATCTATTTAAAATACTTGTTATTCCTGAATTGTTGATCTTGTGTGCTTAGGGTATCACAGTGTGTAGATAATCACACAATACAGAATCACAGAATCATTAGGGATTGGAAGGGACCCTGAAAGATCATCTAGTCCAATCCCCCTGCCACAGCAGGATCGTTACATCTTGATTTTTTGATGTGGATTTGGTAAGAATAATTACTCTTTTTCACTTGAGAACCTTGTGTCAGGACTGAGTAGAGATTTGGCATTGAATGTAGAATTCAGTACTGGCATATTCAGTAATGAAAACTGCATTGAGTATTTGGGCTGGAGGTAAGAGGTTAGTATGTCTGATCAGTGTGTGTCAGCATGAATTAGAGCACACTGTAAAATTCTGCTGCAACAGAACGTGTTCTGGTAAAGTATCACATTTTCAAGTGGATTTTTTGGGGGTTTAAGCTAAGGAGTTTTTTTACCTTTAGATTTTGTTAAGTTAGAAGTATTTCTAAGTATGATGAAATATTCATTATAAACTTAATATACTGAATTTAAACTATCTTTGTTATATCGTATACAGGAGTCACGACCCTTGGTGGTGACTCTGGGGTGGTGACTCCTGAATGGTGACTTGCGGGTGTTGAGTCCAGGGTGGTGGCACGTGGATTGTGACTATGGGGCTAATGAGTCCTGGATGGTGACTCCTGGGTTGCAACTCCCGGGTGGTGAGTGCGGGACGGTTACTCCAGGGTGGTGACTCCCTGCTGGTGACAGCAGGCTGTTGATTCCTGGGTTGTGGCTCTGGAGTGGTGACTCCATAGTGGTGACTCCCAGGTGGTGAACATGGGGTCATAAGTCTGGATTGAGCTGCGATCCCTGGATGAGTTTAAAGACTTTTTTGGATCAGGTGTTGGGGATCTGGTTTGGGGCGAACTTGTCAGATAGGGGTGATGGTTGGACTCGATGATCCCAGGGGTCTTTTCCAACCAGCATGCTTCTGTGATTCTGAGTTAGGTAAGTAATGCTGGCTTAGTAGTACATAGTCTCTGTAATAATTTGAAGATTTTTTGGCATTCTAAATTAACTCTGGCATAGTCATAGGTTCATGAAGTAAAAACAAACCTTAAAAATGCTAAGCTGCTTTATTCTGCATGCATACAAATTGCATTGTGTTCAGTAGGTAGATGGGTCAATTAAGCACTGATTTCAAATGGGCAGATGGTTTTTACAGAGTAGTCATACTAATGAGGTGGGTAGGATGTCACTTTAATTCCTAGCAATATAATTACTAGGTATTGCAGGTATTGTATTTTCAGGATCACAGTAGGAGAAAAATCCGTGGTTATGATATTTACCAATTCCAAACAGACTAAGCAAATATTAAATAAGTGTCATTTGTGTTTTTTGTCAGGCAAAGGTAATGCAGGCAGTATTCAGTTGTATCATGTATTCACAGAAACATTTTTGTGATTTAACTTCACAATGTGGTCAGTTTCTTGAATAGCCTAGAGGAATGTTTTAGAAGAAAATTAGTTTAACTTATAGCGTAATAAGTAATATGCCCTATCTATAAATATTAATGTCCTCTGGAAGCTGTATTTATAAACATAAATATTGCTTAAAATGCATAATATTGATTGACACATTAGCAAAGTTTGTAGATCCAGTATATCTATTTTATTTACAGTATGTTCTGTAGACTACTAAAAAAAAGATGTAATTTCTGCATGTTTTGTGAATGTAAAATTTGCTGGTGTCAGCTGGAGATCTGTGTGTAGAATAAATAGTTTCAGAGAATTCTACCCTTAATTTAAGAAATGCCTTTTTCATACTGAGCCAGTGTTCTTGTTTTAACTACTTTTGTCTTGTTTTAGGGTGATGGAGAAATATTTGAAAATTACTACCGAAAACAAAGAAGGAAACAAGCAAGATTAGTCCTGCAGCCACAGTCAAGCATGGTAACCAGTACTTTCATTTTTGCATTGACTTGGGTCGTAGCTGATACTTGATGGTGTTTTCCTAAACTTGTTTTCTTTTTTATTGAAAGCATGAGACTGTAGAAGGCTATAGAAGATACTTCAGTCAAATTGTAGGGTAAGTTTTCTAAACACATATTTATTTTGGTTTTACTGTATTAATTTTTAATTCACCCCCTATTCTTCTGTTCTTGCTTTGTCCAAAATTTTTTTCCTGCAAGATTCAGTTTCAGCACAAATCGTGTGGGTGGTTGTTGCTGAATATGAGTGGAGAAAAGCATCCAGAAATTCTCTCCAGTACAGTGCTGACCTCACAAAGACCCTTCAGCAGCCCAGGCTTCACCTGGCATGAAATAAAATTTTCACATTTTTTAGTTTATGCTGCACAAAGCAGAACATCCAACCTACTAGGGTCACTGCTTGAGGGGGTTGGGGGTGGAGTTTGGTTGTGCTTGTGTGGAAAAGGTAGAATTTGTTTAATATTAGAAGGCCATAATTTAAGAATTATTTTGTTTTAGTTTCTTTGTAGTAGAAGACCACATTTTACATGTAACCCAAGGATTGGTAACTAGAACATACACTGACGAGCTCTGGAACATGGCCCTTTCCAAGATCATTGCTGTTCTTAGAACACATTCAGTAAGTGAGAAGTCTTACCAAGTATTGCACTGCAAATCCTCTTACTTCAGACGTGTGTATTCAAAAGCAAGGATAGTAACAAAGTGAAAAATTACACCTTTCTCATGTTTTCTTTTCCTTGTGATTAAAAATTACTCAGATTTGGGAGGGAGCCTGCCAAGCTTTTGTTTTTCCCAACAGTATCAGGCTGTGATCCACAGCCATGGGCTATTTGCATAATCCTCCACTGATTTACAACTCACTGAGTCTTCCAAACCTTCTCTTAGTCCAGCAGTTTAGAATATGCGGAGTTAATCTGCTGTTATTATTGCAATCCTTCCTCATTAGTCTCAACTGACCTCTTCATTAGATCAGATTGAATAGTTCAGCACTGAAAGCACCACCAGGAAATAGTTCCTAATTATCATTCCAAATGCAGTGTTTCCAAAATAAACTCTACCAGCAAACCTTTGGAGCTATATCTTCAATGTAGTAATATGTTTGTTGAAGTAAAGGTATTAGAAAAATTCTGTATGAATCAAGTACTACACTACATTCAAAGTGTGTGTCTCCTGAAATTACATTCCTACCTTTGTTCCAGTGAGACTGAATAGCTGTGTGTTATTTCTTATTCCTCTTTGAAAAGCTGTGCAATATGATTTTTCACTCAGACTGAATGATAGTAAATTGCTTCAGAGCCTAGTATTGGTGTAACTTTTGCAACTGGAAAAAAATATGAGAGTTTTTTCTTTCTGTGTTTTAAGTTTGCTAGAAGCAGTGCTTTTATGCACTGTTGTTTTATTTCAGTTGATCTTTAATTGAAGGAATATTTTGCATTTCATAAATGCTGGGAAAAATAGGAAAAAATGCAGATAGTTTTATCAGAGGACCTTTACTGATCAGTGGTATTCAGATGTTCTCATGCTTTTTTAATTCATTTGAGAGGATTGGAATAAATGGAGATATGGTAATAATTTCTTAAGCTAAATACTTTGCAAGTTAATTGTCTGTATATGGATTTATATACTGATGTAAGAATATGGTAATTTAAAATGTTAAGTAATTTAAGAACTTTTCAACATCTTGTCATGGAGTTAAGTGTATGTTGTTTTAAGACATACTGTAAACGTTAAACTATGCTAAGAACAAAACATTAAAAAGGTGAAACAAACACATATAGCTTCTAATAAATGCTGTATTCTCATGCTGCTTGAAATAATTTTAATATAAATTTATTTTTACTTTATCCATTATTGTAAATTGTGAGGCTGAAGTGAATGTCTTAGTTGTATGACTCCACACTTGTGAATTTCAGTAACTTGGTAGGGTAAATAATTAAATGTCTTGACTTTTAGTCATAAAACTTATGATTTGTACTTATTCCAAAAGTATTTTGTAGTGATTTCTCCATACAGCTGGGATACTGAGGTGGCGTGGTTAACATTACTTAGGCTCAAGCCTAATGTTCAAAATATCCTGCAGAAACTACTCTGATGTTAATTTAGCAAAGCTTTTTGATAGGAGCTTATGTTCCACTGAAATAAAGGTAATTTGATGACTTGTAATCTCAGTACAACATACTGATATTTATTGAATCTCATATTTTAGTTTCCTTTTTCTGAGATTTTATTTACTCATAGTTTATTATAGAAATTAACCAATACTTTAATGTAGCTGGACTAAGTGAAGACAAGTGAGTCTACATTGTTCTTTACAAAGGCATGCAGTTACAGAAAGGGGTAAGGCTAGAGGGTTTAATCTTCAGTGCTCAGACATTTGAAAACATGCTAATATTCTTTGAAAACATATGTCCTGTATTTAAAATCCTTTTAATAAAAACAGAATCTGTCACTGTCAGTCGTATTGCAGTGATCCTGACCTTGTTCTGGAACTGAAGAATCTCATTGTAGTATTTGCCGATACTTTGCAGGTACGTAACGTATCAGTAATAGAACTGAAATTCCTAGACTCAAGTGTTTCCTTTTGAGGAGTAAATACAATGCTTTGGGTTTTCCTCAATCATGCATGCAAATAAAGAACAAAATTACACAATGTTTTAAAAGTAGCTGTATTTCTGCTTTGGTTTCTTCTTTTCAGTATTATGAACTTCAATGGATGTATTTTGGGCTATCCAGCTACTCATATCTCTGCCAAATTAATGTTAGCTTTGTAGTATGTGTATTCGTCTTTTATAAATGCTTTACTTCTGATCTTAAGTAAGAATATCATTCATTAACACTCTAGCTGGAACACGAACATCACTGGCAAGTGGTTTCATAACATTTAACAGACTAGAAAAAAAATTAGTTATATGCATAAATGGCAAGCTAAAATGCATTAAAGAAATGGGTCACATTTCTGCTTGAAAGCCAAAAGCACAATATAAAGTTTTTGAAAAGAATTTAATACATATTGTCTTCTAATTTGTAGGTGTGTGTTTAAAGTAGTACAGTTTGTTTTATAGAAGTGACAAGATTTTATAAGACTCATCTCAGATCCCTGAAGTGATAGTAATGAGAATCTACTTTTTTAATTTTTATGTAGGGCTATGGTTTTCCCGTGAACCGACTATTTGATCTTTTATTTGAGATAAGAGACCAATACAATGAAACACTTCTTAAAAAGTGGTCTGGATTGTTCAGGTTAGTGTTTCAGAATAATTGTGTTTCTGGTATTGCACCTATTTATTTTTTTTTTTGTCTAACTTCATGGGTTGTTTGATAGAGCTGACATTCTCAAAGTATTGTGTGTGAATTTTGGTTGATTAGGATTAAGATATTTATCACATGTAACTAATATTTAGCATAAGAGCCATTGAGTACTGCTTCTGTAGTTAATGGGGAGAAGCAAGGTCTCCAAAGGGACAGTAATAAAGAGACATAGAGGAGAGAGCCATCTGGTTGCTTTAATGTTTACAGTTAGCTCATATGAATAAACCCCTGGCAGACTACTGCCATTGCCAGCATGTTTTAATGCAAATTGCTTTCTATCTATCCTTGGAATCATTTGATTGAAAGAGTTGTAAACCCAGGAATACTCCGTCCTGAGACTGTACTCCAGAGCCAGTTTGCAGATAGCCAGTTATTATATGTCGTAATGGAATGAAATTGTTTACTGTAAAACGTTACATTGAAAACCTTAAAATTACAACCAGTATAGTCATTTGACTAGTAGAAAAATCCAGAAGGTACTTATATAACTCTATGGCCATATGGCTAGTTGAAGTTCTCTAAATCATCTTAGCTGTGTTACCTAGGTGAGACGTACTATCTCCTTTAGCGTAGGCAAAATGCAAGCTATGACAATTGATAAGTATGGTTTACTGGACTAGTTGGTCCTGCATTTCTTTGCTGTTCTGTGCTTTGAGTCACACATATTAAAAGTCTTTCAGATATTTTTTGTCTACAGTTAGAGAAAGGATAAACACTTAGCATATGCAAGATATTTTCAGACTGATCTAGAAGTAGTTTGGATGTCTAAAATTCTGGTGATTGCAGCTCATAAATCTTTGAAGCTGCAGACTTAAGTGTGGTAGTAAAATTTCTATTTGCTTTGATGTTCTGACACTAAAAAATACTGCAAAGAATTTACATGTCCTAAATTTGTTTCATTTTACTAACTAATTCACCAGGGATATTTTTGAAGCTGACAACTACAGCCCTATTCCTGTAGCAAATGAAGAGGAATACAAAATAGTTATAAGCAAATTTCCTTTTCAAGATCCAGAACTTGATAAGGTAAGGGAAAGTTTTTTTATTAAACTTACCCAAAACCCAATTAAGGACACTGGGGACAGTAATGATTTTTGTCATTAAAAAGCAATTAAAATTTGAAAAGTTAGGTAGATGAAAAGACTAAATCACCTTCTTTGTGTGTAATTATCTAGTCATAAGTAAATATGAAAATTAAAGCTTTAGTCATTTGCTCTGATGTTTGAGTGAATAATGATACCCATTGTTTTGTAAACAAAGTAATAATGCTGTTTAATTGATGCAGTCTTTATGTAATTATAATACAGTCTGTCTTCGGTTAAATTTTGTGGCAACTTACTTGGTTTAGTAACTCACAGTACACTATATGCTGTGGTATTTCAAAAATACGTGAAAGAGGGATCAGTTAAAGACAGAAGCTTTTGTATTTTATTTTTAAAGCTAACTGCATGCATTTGAGCATGTGGGGTGAAAGAAACATGAAGAGCCTGTTAATCTGTTGTACTAGTGTTATATTAGGATATTCTTTCATAGCCTTAGCAGTTCTTTTACTACAAACTGAAAGGTGATTGCTATGTTCTGCTATTCAAATATGGTTTTGGTAATACTGGTAACGAAATACAAGGTTCATGGTGGAGTCTGTGTAGGAGAACTAAATCCAAGAACCAAATGGCAGTGGGAGCTACTGTTGTAGTGAGAAGCTGGTTTATACATGATCCGTCAGTACAGATATCTGCAAAAGTAAAAAGACACTGTAATTCTATGATTCAGCAGGGATTTACCAGGCAAATGTAACAGCTGCATGCCATTAATACAGTATTGCAGTGAAGATGAAAAATTAAAGGTGGGTTTTGTGCTGACTTTTAAGTAAGACTCCACAGTGCTTTCTCGATGCTTTCCTCCATCAAATGCACTTACTTACCCATTAAAATACTAAAATAAGATGAACAGAAAACCTCTACAATGTCGGAAGTATACCATACTCTGGGTACTATTTAGCATGAAGTATTTTGCTAATGAATTGCAAAGTTTTTTAACTTGCACTAAACAACTTTGTCTGCTAGCCTCTCTCACTCTGTATGTACCAGCATGCGTGCATGTATGTTACTTGAGTGGACGTGTATTTTTGTGTATATGTATCATTAGTAGAAAGCTTTAGCTCTTTTTTCAGCAGAAGAGAAAGATATTTTCTGTAACCAACAGTTTTCATTCTGGTTTATAACATGGAGGCATTTCTACTTCATAGTGAGCAGCACTTTTATAGATACTTCATGGGCATAATCTCACTGATGCTTAGTTTCTGTGCTGGTGAGCTTGAGAGTCATGCTGGGAATCAGGTTGGAATCTTTTCCTAACTCTATCATTGACCAATTGCGTGATGCTGGTAAGGTGCTTCACATCTATCTGTCCCTGTTAATTAATCTGTAAGGAAAAATATTCTTTTACATGTCTCTCAAATGAGCTTTGAAACTTGTATGTAAAGCAGAAGGATGTCATTAGAAATAAGGCAGGCTGAGGCTTTTTTGTTGTCCTAGAAATTTTTGAAGCATTTTAGTTGACATCAACCAAATTTAACAAAGGTATAGAAGTCTCAGTTGAATTCCTAAAACTGTGTCAACTAGGCAGTGGAGTAGAGAAGAAAGGATCATTAAGTATCCTTGAAAGAAAGACTGCAGTGTTACCTTATATGTTATTATATAGCTCGGAAACCACATGGAGGGGAAGCTTTACAAATGCTCCAACCTCTCTTCTATTCACTGCTGTTTATAATCTCATCCACAACAGGAGTCAGGTTCGAACTTAAAAAGGTAACTAACATGTGAGGTAGCTCTTTGTGGCCACCTAAGACTGTAAGACACTGGGAGGTCCTTTTGGGTGGGTTTGGTTTAATTTTCATTTTGATGTTTAAAACTAAACTAAATTCTTAAAAATAGATGTGTAAATTCAGCCTAGTAGCTGAAGGAGCCCATATAGTTAATAGAGATGAGTAGACACCACAGAGGGCACCATTTGGTGCGTCTCTGATACCTTTTACACATTAACAGGAATTTGACCTTTGAAAATACCTGTTTCTTCCGTTCAATATAAAGAGACGTGAACATGACTAATTTTTAAGTGTAGGTTGGTTAGTATGAATGTCCCTCACGTTTAAGGAATGTTTGTCACGGGAGTTTTTTTTAGCACAGTAGGCAGAATTATGACCAGAATCTCCTAGGCATTTAACAGAGTAAATCCAATCTGAGTGGACAAAACAATGCTGCTTGCGCTATGCTGTTTAAATCAGAAGTGCCAAACTATAATGTTTTGATTATACTGCCAATTTTGCTCCTTTTCTGTATTCAGAAGTGAAATATAGTTGTAGCTCTAGGCTGTGGGGTTTTTTTTTCCTGCCTACTGTAATAATCATACAAAGTGTATGTCCTCTTGAATCAACCAGACACTGTTGAGGGTAAAGAATTGCTTCTTTTGTATTACTGAGTTCATAGAACTCAGGCCTGCTGGCAGAGCATTGTGATGTTCCAAAATAGTTGTATTTAATAACACTTGTTATTGAACTATAAAAACGAATTACTTAAATCAGATCAAAATGTATTTCAAGTAAAGGTTATTATTAAAAAATTTGCTGAATTATATGAATTATTTGTTGAATTATATGAAAGCCTGGCACCTATCCCATGTATTAGTCTTAAAAAGGTATCATTAGGAGTATGTCAAGGTAATCTGTTTTGTTTTGGGTTTGTGTTTTTTTTTTAATGCACAAATGTAGAGCTGCTGTTGATTAATGCTTTTTTTTAGAGAAATTGAAGTCTCCAGGGATGATAGCAGTTGTTAATTATTTTTCTCATGCATTAGTCATAGGGTAAACAGAAAATTAATTGTTTGCAGATTAAAACCATTATGCATTCAGTGCAGAAATACCTGTTTGGTATATGTAGATTTAATTGAGTTTATTTCTTTTTGTTCTCCCAATTATAATGCTGATATTTTAAGAAGCATGATTTTATTTGTACCACTGGCATCTCCCACATATCAATTCACACTGTTGAAAAGAATTCAAAGCACTTTGGTTTTGGTGAGTTGTGGAAAGAAAGTAAATATATGATAGTGAATATACATACCTAAATGTTCTCAACATGCTTTGAAAATCACAGATGTATTGAACTTCTAAACACTTTGTGAGGTTTTTTCATTGGTTTTTTTGGCAAAAACATGTTCATGTTTTTGAACCTGTCAGCCTAGCTACATCTGCCTTGTTCGTTCAGACTAAAAGCAGTTTGAGAACAGTTTGTAAATGTGTATTTGTAAATTGCTTTCTACAGAAAGATTGTAAAGTGTCCAGGCTTTACTGTAATTTAAGTAAGTTGATAAACTTCTGTTTTGCTTATGAAGTGTTTAAACAGATGTAGAAATCAGCTCGATGCCTACCACTGTTATATCTGATTAAAAATCAAAAAAGCTTAAGATAGATTAAAAGAGTGTTAAGTGGCTTTCTAATTGTTACAAATAATGCCAAACTCTCTTTAGAATCAGTTTCAAGTGTAATATAGTATTATCTTTTATTTTCACAGCAATCCTTTCCAAAGAAGCTTCCAATGTCCCAGTCAGTGCCTCAGATTTATATCCAGGTTAAGGAATTTATTTATGCAAGCCTTAAATTTTCAGAGTCACTTCATCGCAGGTAAGCTTAAGGTATCAGGAACGTGACTGTAAAGTAACCTGTAACTTTCAGGAAAATGTACATTAAAATGAAATGTATTATGTATTTGCTAACTGTGCTGGTTTTGTATTTTACATGTGTAATTCTTTATGATTTGTAGTGCAATAGCATGTATTTAATGTGTGACTGTTGTGTGTGTCTGTACAACTGAAGGTAGCTGAGCTTAGTAAGCAGTCTGAAATACTGTTGGGGTTTTCTAAACGGTTTGACTGTTTGACTGCACTAGGTACTTCTATAACAAAGCATGTAAAATGTGAAAGCTGTGGCTATTTCACAAATAATTGCATACCATCCCTTATTACTTCAGATGATCTTTCTATTCTCAGTGCTTTGAGTTTCCTTAGCAGTCATTTCTCCTGCAAGAAAAAAACATGCATTCTGAATGTTCATTCCCTCTTCCATTACACCTTTTTCTGATTGGAAAATATTTAAATTCTCCCATTTCCTTTCCTCTTGTGGCCTTCAAAAGCTTAGGTTTAATTACATAAAATAACATTCATAGATCTGAAGTCTGGAAGGTATTCATGACCAGTCACCCACTTCTGCACTGTTAAAGATGTAAATTACTTGCTTTCACACATTCTTAATTGATACTGTTTATAATTTACACGTACTAATGAGTGCATGTTGACCTCCTTAGAAACTCATTAAAACCCACAAATTACTCTTTCTGAACTGCTGTGTCAATAAACATGTCCAAAATCTAAAAATAACAGGTTTTGCTTCATTGTTGAAATTCAGTTAATGGATCATTTGGTAAGTGAAAGAGGTGTTCTGTGTGTTAGATCACAGAAGACTGGGAGCAAACAGAAATTAAATGCACATAGGAATTCTTAACATGAAAAGTTCCCTTTGAAGGGTAAAAATAAAAATATTAAGCATTGCTGTCCAAGTATTGTCTTTAAACTTTTTTTTCAGCTCAACAGAAATTGATGATATGCTCAGAAAATCTACAAATTTGCTGCTTACAAGAACTCTAAGTAGCTGTTTACAGAACCTAATCAAAAAACCTCACATAGGTTTAACAGAGGTAAGCTTTCAAGAACTTGCTCAAAACTGGTTTTTAATGACAATTAGTGCTAAAGATGTTCTTGTAATGTTAAACTACCATGCTATTAGGATTTGTTGAAGAAGAGCAAGTAATGTTTGCTTTAAAATTGGAAATTTAAAGAGGTGAAAGATAAATTGCAAAAAGCCATCAATATCTCTTAAATAGTAACAATGCAGTGTTGGGTCTAGCTGGAAGTATATTCCCACAGGGATGCCTTTTCAGAGAGAGAGAGAGAGACACACAATGAAACAGTTCTGTCTTCTGTATTATAAACAGAGATTTGCAAGAAATAAGGTGAAGACTCTTACTTCTTTGGTTGCTTGTAAACCATGGTTCACGTATTCTGCTCTTGTCTAGCAATTAGTATCACATGGATGAGTCTCTTCTTCTTCACACTAAATTAAAAAAAACAGATGGGATAAAGAATTTAACATGAACTATGTGAAGTTCTGGAGTAAACTTTTGTCTGGTGAAGAAATCAGAATTCTCAAGTTCACTCTTAACCCAAGGAACTTTTTCTGTGGTAATTGCAGTTAAAATATTGTACTGGGGTTGCGCATGTTTCTTCATCGGGACTGTTGATTTAATTTGTTTGTTGTAAAGAATAAGACAGGGTGAGACAGTGAATCATGCTGAATATTCACTGCAGGTATGTGCAGTGTCAGGAGACAGCAGGTGCCTGTTGAAACATATTGAGAAGACTTAAACTGTTGCTGTTAAATCTGTGTTATGTCATGTTGAATGTTGTTTTTAAACTCTTAAGAACCTCTTGTATGGATGAAATTAAGAAGATGAGGAAAGAGGTCTATGAATCATGTGTTTCTGTGTTAATAAGAAAAGCCATAGAATTTTTTCTGAGATTTAGTTTTCTTTGTTATTGAAACTGGTGCAGAAATGTATTCAAGGCTATAAAAATAAATTCATCAAGTTGTTATGCTTTATGACATTACATTTAATTAGTCTTATGACATGACAGGATGTTGCATTAGTCTTCAATACAACAGTGTGCAGTGAGAATTAAGCTACAATAGACTGATATTTCAGTTACTATTTATTATGGGCTAGATGATCTCCAGAGGTCCCTTTCGATGCCTAACATTCTATGATTATCTGTACGTAGTCTGTTTTGTAAACCAAAAGCAAATTCAGTTTTTATAAGTCCGCTTATAAAAGCATTCATATCATGTACAAGCAGTGTATTACATTTGAGGGGGGAAAAAGCTGAAAACGTTTTAAAAATTCCTATAACTTCAGAATGCCTCATTCTGCAGACAGTATTGTTTTGTTGGGTTTTTTATAGCAGTCATTTTTGAAAAAATACTGTAATGGTACCAATTGATGATTTTTTAGCAATGTATTTTCCTTTATTTTCCCCTTTTAAATTCTGAAATACCAATTGGATTTATTTCACTGAGAATGTATCTGCAGTCTTAATTTTTAAAATGGCTTCATTTTCATGTAAACTGTAGTGTGACTTCCTTAGTGGTGTTTGAAAGCAAGCTTGAAAACTCCTGTAATTAATTTCTAGTAGCATTGTTTCTAAAAGTGGTAGCCATTTACAAAATCAAATTACAATGGATGATACAAAAAGGATTTTTACAATAAATTTTTGTCTCTTGTAGCTTGTTCAAATCATCATAAACACAACACACTTGGAACAAGCCTGTAAATACCTTGAGGATTTTATATCTAACATTACAAATATTTCACAAGTGACTGTTCACACTGCAAGACTTTATGGACTTTCTACATTTAAGGTATGATACATAGAGATAACTGAAAAGTTACATTAAAATCATTATATACATTTTAAAACAAAAGGGGGGAGAGTGGAACTGTATGCTTCCTCATTTTTTACTCATAGATCTGAAATGTTAAGAATTCAGTTGTAACAGTCAGCAGATAAAAATTGGATTATGAGTTATTGGTATGATGTAGTATAGTGGATGGGTGCAAAGAAGCCTCAGGCCATTGAATGGCTCTACAACAGAAGTAACCTTGTGCTGTGGCATATGAGACAGCTGTAGTGTTGCATAGAGATCCTTCATGCCTTGTTGATGGTTGGGCACAAAGTATTTCTTTCAAGCGCTGGATGATTGTAGACATCGAAGACATAAATCTTGATCTGCCATATTCGGTGTATATGAATAAGTTATTTGATTTACTGAGTCTGGATGAGTAGATTTTAGTTTAGAATAGAAGCAAATGAGTGTGCTTTGGGGTTGGTTTGGGGTTTCTTTTCTGAAGAAAGCACTCTGAGTGATTGTCTTGTATAGGTTACCTTGTGCCATTAATTCAGCCAAGGCATTGCTCCCTAGTGACTATACAGGGCTTCCATACAGACATGTTCGAAAGTCATCAGGGATTCCAAAGCAGCTACAATTTGAACCTTTAGGTATTTGTGGGAATTCTCAGTGTAGATTGAAATAATGGAGAGAGATTTCTTGCATTTATGGAACAAAGAGGACTGATCCTATTGAGAGTCATTCTGTTTTCTGTACTTCATTTTACATATATATGTATATAGCCTATCCTATTAAAATATCCTCTCTGGTGTAAAAGTGGTGGGTGAGGTGAAATCAGACATCATCATTGTAGGACACTTTGTATTTCCAGTTGATGGCCAACAATTTAGCACTAACTGTCATTTGTTTTGCTAAGGGTTCAATGAATAAGGCAACACACAAGGTTCTGGCCTAGCAACTGTTGTTAGGTTACCATTCACCTACATGTTTTGCATCTTTTGCCCAGTTCTTAAGATTGAGGCTGTCTAGTTTGCAGTGCGTGTATGTCTTTGAATTTGCATATCTATAGAATTTTTGTGCCAGGTCAATCCATCATCTTTTTTAACATTCAAGTAAAACACTTTAAGTTTGAATTCATTACGAAACAATAAGTCTTTATCCTTGAATTTGATTTCGTACATGCAGTTAGAAGTTAGCATTATATTATGTGCTGATTGTTTATCTCTGTGAGTTATATTTAACTATCCTATAAACTACCTATGTTCTATTGGAGAGAATCACAGGATATTGTATGTGTGTCTGGTGAGCTTAGTAACTATGCACTTCAGAGTGAACGCTGATAAGCGTAAGAATGTTTTTGTGGCTTCTCTCTTGTCTCTTTCCCCAGAGAACTTGTTATCACAATGTTCTCCTCTTGCAGTAAAAAATTCTTTTCTTGTTAATCCCTGATTTTTTTATTTTTTTTTTTCTTCTCTGATAAAAACTGCTTGCAGTTCCCAAACTGAGCCCTCACAGAGTTTGGTATGTTCTATGTTATTAAATTCATCTCCTGGTGGCAAATCATGTAATCTTAATTCTCTATGAATGGTCAAAAAAAAGCTCCTTTTATTAGCATCATTAATCACATTTCTCTTCCATGAGATGATCTTATAAGCACATCTACACTGTATTTTGTTAACTGAAGCATTCAGACTGGTTTAATGGCTACTGCTTTAGAGCACTGTTTTTCTCATTCAATTTTATTTTTATTTTCTCATTTGAAGATATCCTTCAGACTATCCAAGCATTGTTTTTTTATGGATGGAAGTTAAGAAAAAAAGACATTTGTTTCATTTTATTGTATTAAAAAATAGTGTCACTTTCAATATTTTCAGCTATGTTTTCTGGCTTTAGATGGCCATTGTTTTCCTTTGTTTAAATCAGCAGTCACATGAAACATAAACAGATTTATTTGTAGGTCTAGCTGATAGAGGTTTTTTGAAACCAGGGTCTCGGCATTAAGCTGTGTAATGTCTGTTGGACAGCCAGATACCCAGCATCAAATCCTGTGCAGTGCTTCAGGACATTCTCAGGCATGTAAGAAATCTGTGTAATCTGTCCTTTTTCCTTTATAATGGGGGAAGAACTGGTAAACTTTCACAAAGTCTTGATAAAATTCTGTTACCATGTTAAAAGAGTAGATGGAGTTAATTCATCTGCCTCTAAGAGTCAGCCTGAATCTGAATACTTTTTCTTGACTTCTGCATGGGATTTACAGTTTGGCCTCTCAGAAGTAACTTCTGGGTTTGAAACCAAATTGCTCAGCTTTTCACAGTTGTCTCAGGGAATAGAGCAACACTTCTTGCTTGAAGTATTGGCAGCAAAATAAAAGATAGCCAAAAACTGTCTTCCAAAACAAAAACTGAAGGACTAGTCTTGCCATTGCAAGTAAATAATCTTAACTGGTGAAGATGATACAATCACTCTGTAAATTACTTAGTTTTTAAACAAATAAAAAATACCAAGCAGAAAATCCAAGTAATTGCATTCAAACTATCCGGTGATGTGTTTATAAATTGTTGAAACTGAGGTCTCATTGTTATTTGGAAACTTAAAATGTATACTTGACTTTTATCAAAGCTTTTATAGTTATAGCCATCTACAAAATTGTGGATATCAGCATGTTGCTTTATTTGACCTGTAAACAGGTTGCCCGATCATTTTGTCTTGGACTAGGAGGCTTCTACAAGTTGGTGTGGCAGTAAAAGTGCAATTTTTAGAAAATAGTGTTTTGACTTTGGTTTATAGTATGGCCACATGCATTCTTTTTCTGCCTAAGGGGCCTCATGGCCTGGGACCTCACTGAAGACTGAATTTGACACACTCAATGTGATCTCACCTTTAAATTCTGATATTTTTGTTTTTTTCTTTTTACCTTTCTCATTTATACCTTTCTGAAGTGCCGTATATTTGGACTGCTAGTGATGGGCATTTCATCCGCTTTTATGTTGTTCCACTGTAATCCAGTATTTTCACCCTTCTGAAAACATTCAGCAACTGACCAGTTCAGTTTAAATTGAATATCCTACTTGAATTTCATTTCTCAAAATCAGTGAAGAAAATTTCATGTTGTGTCCAAATTAGAGCTTAGAACTTAATATCATTAAACTCCAGACTCCTACAAACATGCCTTTCCAGCAAGGTACATCTTACCAAGATCTGTACATAGAATCACAGAATCATTACGGACTGGAAGGGACCTCGAAAGATCATGTAGTCCAATCCCCCTGCAACACCAGGATCACCTAGACCAAGTCATACAGGAACACATCCAAGCAGGCCTTGAACATCTCCAGTGATGGAGACTCCACAACCCCCCGGGGCACCCTGTTCCAGTGCTCTGTCACCCACACTGGGAAGAAGTTCCTTCTCAGGTTGATGTGGAACCTTCTATGTTCCAGCTTACAACCATTGCCCCTCGTTCTATCATTAGATGACACTGAGAAGAGCCCAGCTCCATCCTCCTGACACCCACCCCTCAAATATTTGTTAGACATTAGTGAGATCACCCCTCAGTCTTCTCTTCTCCAAGCTAAAGAGACCCAGCTCCCTCAGCTGGGAACACCTCATAAGGGAGGTGTTCCACCTCCTTCATCATCTTTGTTGCCCTTCGCTGGACCCTCTCCAGCAGCTCCACATCCCTCTTGGACCGAGGAGCCCAGAACTGGACACAATACTCCAG